>JAHHFK020002953.1:0-50347 GCA_024533555.2 Aedes koreicus | reverse complement strand
GAATTTCATTTGCTTGTTCGGTCGTATTTCTGCTGATATCTGCTGCCTGGTACGAGTGAGACAGTGTTGCTAGTAGAGTGCAATAGTTCAAAAATGTTATTTAGAAAGATTATGACGAATAGCGTAAACATATGTAAGGATTCTTTGATCGCCGGTTTAATTAGCTTTTCAGTATGTTAATTGCGCCGATTGGCGTTGATTCACCTTACGATGTAAAGAGGTGGCGTTACAATAAATCATGGAAGTTCCATGGCTGGTTCGAATTTATTCAGTCCCAGCTGCATAGGCCAAAACTTCCTAGAGCCATATAGAGTAAAGAATAAAGTATTTTATTTTATTTCTAAATCGTTAAATTCGAAACGTTCCTGTACATTTTCTGATTCCAATCCACCATGCTGACATATGACTGAAGGTAGGAGGTTTAACACCGGTAACTTGCTAACTCATCCGTTGCTTGTTTATTTATCAATGCATTTATGAACGATTCATAGAATTGGCTATTCATATATTCAAACGCATGAAATGGTGTGACTCGACATTTAAAGAAATTGAATTTGCTTTTCTTTTTTCACTATTTTCCACCTCTGTGTATAACAATTCCGCATTAAATGTAACTCTACACGGTTAGGTAGAACGTCGGCATCTACATTTCATAGTTCATTAGGCCAAAGAGAGACAAATACTCGAACTAACAAAGTTAAATTTGAACGATCATCAATTAAACGACCTTGGATTCATCGGACTAAGATAGGAACGCGAAGTTACTTTCGTTTTCAACAAACACAACATTGTTGTGAACGCTCCATGCCCGGTTCGTTAGTTTTGAAAGGCTTCACCTCCCAAAGCTTATAAAAAAACAAAACGTTCCGCTATTTACTACGTACACGGTATGGAAGCGTGTCTCTTTCCGCTAGAATAGGCAACGTATCGTCAAATATATGTTTTTTTTGTATGGCCCACAGCCACGATGGGACGGTTGCGTGATGTCTGCCAAGTATCATTTGCCACTGTTTTGCATTTCTTCATCTACCTAATCACGCGCCCTTCTCTCTATTTTTTTTCAGCTTTCGGATCCGACCGTGGGCGTTGACTTTTTTGCGCATTTGATCGAAGTGAAGGATGGCACCCGGATTAAGCTGCAGCTGTGGGACACGGCCGGCCAGGAGCGGTTTCGTTCGATCACCAAGTCCTACTATCGAAACTCGGTCGGGGTGCTGTTGGTGTATGACATAACGAACCATGCCAGCTTCGAGCACATTCCCTTGTGGATGATGGAAGCAAAGCGGCATATCGAACCGCACCGGCCGGTATTCGCCTTGGTTGGTTGCAAGCTGGATCTAGTCAACAGTGGGGTGCAGAGGCGTGAGGTCAGCGTCGAGGAGGCACGCTCCTTTGCCGAACAAAATGGGCTCATTTTCGTGGAGACCTCGGCCCGGACCGGGGTCAACGTGCGAGAGGCGTTCAGTTTGGTCACCCAGGAGGTCTACAACCGGATTCAATCTGGCGAATACAAGGTCGAGGACGGATGGGATGGCATCAAGAAAGGGTTTCCCAAGGCCCAGCAATCTAGACTTTAACCTAGTGGTAGCGGAATCAGCACGAAGTTCGTGCTGCTAAGAAACTCCTCATGCTAACTGTAGTTGCTAGATTGTCCGAAACTGTTTTCTCTTTTTTAACGACATACTTTAACGGAGCGGTAAGCTGCACGACGACGAAGACGAAAAATTTTAGAATGCGATTGATGCTAAGATTTTTTTGTGGAAAGAAGAAAGACTCAAAACTATCGTTTTTAAGTAGGTCAAAGGAAGTGTGAAAATTACAAAATCTGGTAAATTCAACAACGATGTGATAAAATAATTGGGATGAACTGATCTGGGACCGTGGCCTGCTGGAAGAAGCGAAATTCGAAATTACATACCCAAAAATTGTTCTAATTGGTAAAAGAAAAACGGTGGCATGTTTTCCAAAGGTAAACTTTCAGTTTAAGCACATTATGTACACATACATTTTTTATGTTACTCACGCGCTCGAAACGCCGAAAAGCGATTTTCCCATTGGTGCTTTTGAATCAATGTGAACTTTTATGATGTAGGTAGATTATGTCTTATTTTTGCTATTTTAATGTTTCAATTTGTGTGAATGAGCACGAAATTTAGTCTATTCATGTTTATTATTTTTCTGATTCTATTTTAAGCTAACGTCAGAAGTCAGTTTTTAGAAGTTGAAGAACGAAGAACAATTATGAGAACCTTTTTTATATGTACATAGTAAAATATTTCCTAATTTAGTGAAGTAGTCGATAACAGAAAATGTTTACATTAAGAAAGATACTGGAAATTAAAATAAATTATGTAACCTTAGCAAATTAATGTTTCTTATTACAATCCCGAAGGAGGAAGAGAATTGAGTTCATAGGAGAAACCAAACTGTCTAAATTAGATTTTTTTTTCTAAAATTAAAACAGCTCAGAATGAATTAGACTAACTACTACTAATTACTAACTAACTACTTGAAGACATATGTAGTAGTATGCTGTGGCTACCTTGTTGAAATGGATTCTATCTGATGGTTTTGTAAAATAAGATAGAAAACTATTCATTCGAAAAACTAAATAAATAAATAAAATATTCAAGATAGAGTAGGCATAAGGGCGTATACAACTGCGTCGTTTCCTCTGCTACGACTTCCCCTCTTTCAATATAAGGGGACAAGAAGCGGATTTGATTACATTTTTTCGACTTCATCTTCCAGTCCTCGGGCGCCAGCAACCCTGCAAGTGCAAGGAAATCAAGCCACTAGCACCAGCTGCAGTGTACATCAAGGACAGTCAGAAATTTTGTTCAGGATTGTACCAGTTCTTCTGCTTGGACCTTCGAAGACGGTGCGAACCTACGCATTTGCAGACGAAGGCTCGGAACTCACATTAATCGAGCAAAGTTTGGCCGACAAGAACCCACTAAGTCCCTATTCCTGCGTTGAACCGGCAACACGAACCGAACGAAAGTCTCAGAAAGTTCAAGCATCGTAAATCCCTCCAAGAGGTTCACGCCTTGCCATGTACATACAGTCGGAAATCTACAACACCGATCACAGACACTTCTAATGCCCGAGCTGGAGGAAAAGAACCAACATCTGAAAGGATTGCCAGTAGAATCGTATCAGGAGGACGAATTCTCATTGGGCGGGATCATGCGAGCTTGGGAATCGCTCTAAAATACCGGGAAGGCAAGCCAAATGAACCCATAGCAATCAAGACTCGCCTTAGATGGATGATTGACGGGTGCTGCTCCACAGCGAGAAACGGTGTAGGCCATATCAATCATCACAGTGTCCAACTTTATCAATGTGAAACCAAATCAGACTAGAACGTGCACGAGGTTATCAAACTGTACTTCTCGCTGGAAAGCTAGGGAATCTGTAAGCCTCACATACTCCCAACGACGGCCAAAAGGCGAACGAGGTGTTGCAATCACTGACCAGATTCCCGAACGGACGATACGAATCCGGTCTTCTGTGGCGATTTGATAACGCCTAGCTTCCGGACAGTAGACCAATGGCACTACGGAAATGGAAATGCCTTAGCACAGGCGGTATACGCAAAAGTGAACGATTACGTAGCCAAAGGATACAACAGGAAGCTAAGCGCAGAGGAAATGGAAACATATCGCAACCGAGTCTGGTATATTCTGGTTTTCCGGTAGTACACCCTAACAAACCTCGCTACTGTCGGTCCTGGTACAGTTCCAAGAGTTCCGCGTGGCAGTCTCCGGTGACATCAGGGAAATTGGATCGGCTGATCAGCACTGTTTGCGCTTTTTTTTCTGGAAGGAGAACAATGATGTCGTTTGGGCCGTGTTGCTCCCCTAGCATATCTCAGTACTTCAAAAACACTACGTTGACGACCTGCTGGTCTGTGCCGAAACGAAGAGAGTTCACGCATCCGGAGGCTTCGAAAAACGAAACTGGGTGTCCAACTCACCAGCTGTAGTTGCTACGCTAGACGGAGATGAAACCCAGGAGAAGAACATGAGTATCGGCAAAGCAGACACAACTGAAAAAGTGCTTGGAATGTGGTGGGATACTACAGCAGACGTTTTTTTTTTGTATAAGCTATCATACCGTCATGACGCTGATCTGTTGTCCAGTCGTAAACGGCCAACAAAGGGTGAAATATTAAAAACCTTAATGATGGTTTTAGACTCACTTGGGGTGATCATCCATTTCCTGATGTTCCTCCAAGCCTTTTAAAGGAAATATAGCGAGCATTCGTCGACTGAGATGAGGAGATCCACGATTGGATCCGTGTATTGGACACCAAAATTCATCGCTGTTCCGTCTGCAGAGGAAAGGTTCCATTATTCAAATGCACACCTTCGTGGAAGCCAGCGAGAATGGTTTCGAGACCGTTGTATACCTTCGATTCTAAGGGTGAAACACAGTTGAATGTGGTGGAATGTTCTCTAGTTGGAACAAAAACCAGGGTCAAACTACAATCCACTGTTATTGGAGTCAGCATGGCAGACTCCATTCTGGGATCTATTGGGATATCCTCCGTCAATAAATAATTACTCGCAAAATCGTTTAATAAAACTTATCTTCTTCATTAATTCACCACTTAATCAACTCTCGCACTCTCTTTCGTAGCAATGTTATGACATTGGCAGGTGTGGCCAGCGCCAAGGGGCGTGACCCTACAGGACCCCTCTCGATTAAGGTTCACAAACGTTTCCTTTGGACAGATTCCTGGGACTCGTTACACTCAGATCATCGGCGGAAAAGTCATATGCAGGCGTGCGGGTCAGCGAGATTTTAGAACGAGATCTTATCTACGAGAATGGCGATGGGTTTCAACAAAGCTAAACGTGGCCGACGACGGGACCAAATAGAAAGGTCCTCTCGACCTGAGCTCCTCTAGTCGGTGGTTTCGAGGACCTGACTTCCTTCAGAAACCAGAAGAAGAATTGCCAGCAAATTCGGATTCCATTCCAGTTACCGATACTGAGCTTCGTCCAAATCTCCACCGTCATTTTAAGGCCTGCGAACCGATCATTCACGTTCTGCTCTTTGGAATACTACAGCGTACGTGATCAGAGCCATCGAAAACATGCAGCGGAAGATACGGAAGTATACTAAAGCCAACGGCCCATTTACCCACGACGTGCTGGTATATGCCGAATGCTACTTCTACCAGATAGCCCAGCTGAACTCGTACGGGAAGGAGATTGCAGTTCTTTCCACAAATATTCAAGAACCACCAGGAAAGTACATCGCCAAAAGCAGCCCTCTGTTCCGCCTCTGCCCGTTCATGGACGAATAGAAAGTTCTGAGGATTCACGGAAGAACCAACACTTGTCAGTTCATCGATAGCAGCGTTGCTCATCCCGTTATTCTTCCCCGAGAACATAGTGTCACCAAACTCATCGTGTTGGACGTTCATCGGAGATTCCTGCATCAGAATCATGCGACCATCATAAATGAGCTGAAACAACGTTACTACATTTCCCGATTGAAAGCCGTCTGCAAATCAGTTCGGAATAGTTGTCAAGTCTGCAAAAACGAACGAGCCTGTCTAGCAGCCTACCGTCCATCTTTCAGCCACATGGGGGTGGATTACTTTGGCCCAATGATGGTACGCGTTGGTCGCCGAGTAGAGAAACGCTGGGGAGTCCTGGCCACTTGCTTGACTGTTCGTGCCATCCATTTGGAAGTCGCCCACTCAATCACGACTGACTCGTGTATTATGGATCTATGCAACGTAATTGGCAGGAGGGGGGTACCCGTCGCCATATACAGCGACCGTGGTACGAATTTTGTGGGAGCTGACAAGGAAGTTCATACCGCTTTCGAAGAGCTGGACTACGACGCGATCGTGACAGAGTTCATTTACCACAGAGGACGAGGAACTTTATCCCTCCCACGTCTACTCATATGGGTGGAGCATAGGAGTGGTTAATCCATACGGTCAAGCAGAACTTGACAAAACCCGAATCGTCTGCCATCTGATGAAACACTATATGCTGATAGAAGTGGAAGATATTCTAAAATCACGGCCTTCAACTGAAATTCCTCTCGACGACGATCAGTCTCCCGTGCTGACCCCTAACCACTTCACCATTGCTTCGTCGAGTGGAATGCTTCCGTGGAGCAACCCTGCTCAGCTGAAACAGAGGCGCCTATCACAAAGCGTGGCGAACCATTTCTGGAAGCAATTACTGCACGACTACCTCCCTCACCTGACTCGCAGAGTGAATTAGTTCACGAAAGTGAAGCCGATTGAGATCAACGACATCGTGGTTATCGTTGAAGCCAGGCTATCTCGCAAATGCCGTCCCAAGAGTGATCACCACCAAGGTAGCACCACACGGCCAAGTTAGGTGGGCTACCGCGCAAACCGCTATCGGAAGATATGAGCGATCGGTCGTCAAGCTCGCGATCCACGACGTAGGCGAAGGAGGCAATGCAACTCAAATCTTCGGTGCATTGAAATGGGAGAGTATTGAGTGCGCAACGTCGGCCAGCGAGCCTAGTCCAACCCTGGTTGACTGTACTGCAAACGTCAGCCACACCTACCGACATCTAATTGGAAAGCACAACAATGAACTTGTGCTTAGTATTGCTTTTTTTGTATTCTAATTGTCCTTAAAAGAATCTACGACCAAATTGAAAATTCTAGAGAATCTAAATGTTTTAGCCTAAACGATACAGAATACAGGTTCCTACAAAACGATTCGCAAAAAAATAACACGCATTTTGTTGTGCGATTTATTAAAGGAAGATGGGCAGCAGAGAAACACAAAGATACGTCCGATTCGTAGCGCGTTTATTTACTTATAAAAAGATACACCGTAAAAACAATGTAATCAATTCAACCAATATTACTTCAGTGTTACACACTCATACGAGAATTACTTATTTTACTCTTGGTTATTACCCATTGTGATTAGATTAATCTTAATACTCCTCCTTAATCTGATCACTGTTGCAATCCTAGCTTCAAACAATGTTTGTTGAACAGTGTTGGCCCAAGACCCTTAGTCAACATATCCGCTGGTTGATTACCGGTTGGTATGTACTTTACTGCTACCTTCCCATTTAAGACACATTCTTTGATGAATTGGATTTTCACTTCCGTGTGTTTCGATGGTGCATCAGATTCAGCAATCGCAATTGTAGACTGATTGTCCTCAAAAATGTTGACAGGTTTCTGTTCCAGTAATTCTAATTCTTCAAACAACTTACGGAACCAAAGCGCTTCACAGATGCAGTCTGCCAGTGCCGAGCATTCGGCTTCCGTTGATGAAAGAGCAACCGTTCTCTGCTTCTTAGTGGTCCACGCTGTAGTAGCTCCATAGACTTGCAAAACATGACCAGAAACAGAATGTCGGTCATTTGTATCGGTCGCCCAATTCGCGTCAGCGTACCCCACAATCTGTCCAACTGCTGACTCGCTCTTCTTATACACTAATCCGTGGTTCGTTGTGCCACGCAGGTAGCGAAGCATTCGCTTTGCGTGAATCCAGTGATCGTGGGCCGGGTTACACTGGAATTGACTGAAGTATGAAACCGCAGCACTCAAGTCCGGACGCGAAGTGACTACTAGGTAGGTCAAACATCCGATTAACTCCCGGTACGGTTTGTCCAAGTTTGCCGGCACTTCCGTCTTCTTCAGCTGCAAGTTTGCTTCAATTGGAGTGCTTGCCGGCTTGCTTTTCTCCATTCCGAACCGCTTAAGCACTGCTTCCGTATATCCTGGTTGACTTAGCTTGACAACGCCTTCCGCCGCATTTCGCTCAATTTTCAACCCAAGGAACATTTCGGCTTCCCCCAGGTCTACCATTTTGAACTCCTGCCTGAGCAACTGTTTGACTATCTCAACATCACGCAGGGACTTGGAGAGGACCAGTATGTCATCGACGTACAACAGTAAGTACACTGGTCCAGACTTTCCATGGCGCACATACAAACAAGGGTCTTCCTCACATCTCTGAAAACCAATCTTTGCCGCAAACTGATTGAACCGATCGTTCCAGGCTTTCGAGGCTTGTTTCAGCCCATAGATGGATTTGTTTAATTTACATACCTGGGTCCCCTCCTCAAATCCTCTGGGCTGGCGCATGTAAATATCCTCCGATAGTCGACCGTGCAAGAATGCAGACTTTACGTCCATTTGATGGACCACAAGATCGTACTGATTGGCTAAGGCAAGCATTGTCCGAACTGTGGACATTTTGGCAACCGGCGCGTATGTTTCAGAGAAGTCGAAGCCATACCGCTGGCTAAACCCCTTTGCCACCAGCCTCGCCTTACGTTTCTGGATGCTTCCGTCCGAGTTCAACTTCAACCGAAAAACCCACTTGCAATCAATGGCTTTGCGCCCTTTAGGAAGTTCAACAAGCTGCCATGTCTCGTTTTCAGCCAACGAGCTCAGTTCCTCTTCGATTGCTCGTTTCCAGTCAGGCCAGTCCTCCATCCTTTTCAGATCCTCGATGCTAGCAATGTCCTCGACGTAACTCTCCGCGTTCAAGGCGAAAGCAGCACAGATGTAGTCCTTCAGCTTGGATGGTGGGTTCCGCAAACGTTCACCTCGACGTACCACGCCGGATCCGCCGGACTGCTCCGCGTCTTCGTCGCCATTTCCAGCTTCAGCATCGTTTTCGCCATTTCCGCCTTCTTCGTCGTTCTCTTTTTCAGCATATTCTTCGCCGTTCCCAGCTTCAGCAATTCCGGAACGATTATCACCTTGCTCTTCCGTATCAGGATTACACGACATGGGTCCGGCCAACTGACGCTGGTAGCTGGAATCCTCCTCATGTTCCGTTTCGACCCCTCGAAACTTTGCTGCAAACGGTGACTCCTCAATAACGACGTCACGAGCAAGGAATACTTTCCGGCCGTCCCACATTCGATAGCCGTTTACGCCATATCCCACCAAATGGCACACCTGGCTGCGAGAATCTAACTTCTTCCGTTTTTCTTTCGGTATGAAGCAATAGGCCTTGCTACCGAAAATGTGCAAAATTGAAACGTCAGGTTTTTGACCGTGCCACTTCTCAAACGGCGTTTGGTTCTCTTTCACAGCTGCAGTGGGACTACGATTTATCAAATATACGGCCGTGAGTACAGCCTCACACCACATAACCTTGCTCATGCCCGAATCTTCGATCATCGATCTCGCCCTATCCATGATCGTGCGGTTAAGCCTTTCGCTAACACCGTTCTGTTCTGGGGTGTAGGGAACAGTATATTCAAGTTGGATGCCCTTGCTGCGACAGAACTTCTGAAAGTCTTCACCGACATATTCGCCGCCGTTATCGTATCGTAGGCGACTGACACGGCTACCAAACTGTGCTTCTGCCAAGGCCACATATGTTTGGAAAGCATCCAAGGTCTCATCTTTGGTGCGCAGGAAATATACCGCACAGAAGTGCGTAAAATCGTCAGTGAATGTTATAAAATAACGCTTACCGTTCCAGGCTGTATGCTTCATGGCTCCACACACATCACTGTGGATCAGTTCGAGGGGTCGAAAGCGTGGTTCCGTGGTAACGGCATCTGCTTGACCGGCTTCCTTGTCTGCTTACCTTTCATGCAGGGGGCGCATACTGCGCCACCGGCTTCAACACTACTTTTCAACTCAAGGCCATTCACCATTTGTCCAGTTACCAGCTTCGATAATCCACTCTTACCGATATGCCCATATCGCCTATGCCACAGTTCCACATCGTTCATGGGCTTCACACTTATCAACACTTCCGATTTTACTTGCTTCACAACATCGACGTTCAGCTCGTACAGCCGATCACGCCGACTGGCGCTGCATACCACTTCACCATCCCTCTTGATCATGGCTTCATTCTTTGCAAACACTACCTCCATTCCCAACTGATCAAGGCGCCGGATCGAAAACAGGTTGTATTTCATACCAGGCACCAGTAGCACGTCCTCGACAACACATTTCACTTGTCGTTTTCCAACAGTGGCTACCATGTCCACCTTGCCAGCGAAACGGCTCAGCAATGTTTCACCCGAAGCCACATGAATCTTCACCGGAACACTCAGTTTTCCACCTCACGCAACCAGTCATCGCAACAGACCATATGATCGGAGGCTCCGGAATCCAAAATCCACTTCGATTGATTTGATTCCGAACTAGCACTTAGCGAATCACTGACGAAAACCACTTCCGACTCGCCGCAATGAGCCTTTTCGTTCTTCTTCGCTTTGTTCTTCTTCGCAGCATTTGTTTGCTTGTTGGAGGGACACTCAGAACGTTTGTGACCGACTTTTCCGCACGAATAACATTTGAACCTCGGAGGGTTGCCACTTGTGCCGACGAAAGCCGTCGAATCCTCTCTCGTCCCTCCAACGTCACAATTCTCACGCTTAACGCTTTCACTAAGCAACCGCGATTTCACAAAATCATGAGTACATTGTTGGGCGGGTAGCGTTTCAAGCACAGTCACAAGCTGCCCATTAGCCTGGGACAAAATTTAAATTCCAGTTCCCTAATGATTTTCGGAAGCCTTTTGGACCCTGTAATAACGTGCAAAATTTCAGCTCGTTTGGTGAAACTATATTTTAGCGCTAGTGGTTTTAATTTTACATAGGATTTTCCATGGGAAAACTTACTTTTACAGATAAAAATCTGGCAAGGTGATCCATTGTCCTTGAAAAATAAATCAATACAATCATTTCCTGGGAAATTTTTCAAGGCAACTTTTCTTCGAAGACAGCAAAGCGATCCGACGCTTGTGGAAAAAGTTATTAAGCTAAAACTGATTGGTATCCAATCGAACGGTTCATTGAACTGTTTTCTCTTGCAGCACTGCCACCTGCAACCTGCTGCTGGCTGCGCGAAGCAACCACTGTGTTTTGTTTATGTTTACTCAGCATGGAGGAACTGTGCTGCTAGAAAAAACAGTCCAACGAGCCGTTCGATTGGATAGCAATCAGTTTCAGCTTAATAACTTTTTCCTCAAGCGTCGGATCGCTTTGCGGTCTTCTAAGAAAAGTTTTTTTGAAAAATTTCCCAGCAAGTTAAGGAATTGATTTATTTTTAGAGGACAACGGGTCACCTTGCCAGATATTTATTTGAAAAGGTAAGTTTTCCCATATAAAATACTATGGGGCATCGTTTGCAATAAATAAAACACTACCAAACACTCCTGCAGCTTGATCCCCGCCGAATCAAGATCGCGCACCATACGCTCGAACTGCAACAAGTGCGATTGCAGTGAGCTCGACTCGTCAAATTTCATGGCCGATAGCTTTTACAACAAGTAGAATTGGCCGGAGATGCCTTTTCGCGCAAACGTGTTTTGCAAAGTCGTCCAGATTTGTGCCGGACTTCGCTTCCCCTTGATATGCTCAAGTTGCGAATCCGCAATATTCCGGATGAGCACCGACTTGCATTTGACGGCTTGCTTCTTCCGCTCCGCCAATTTCTTCTCCTTTTCACGTTTCACTTCAGCCGAATCACCCTGTGCCACTTGGAGCTCCGCCACTTGATCCGCCTCCGAGCCGATGCAATCGTGCAAATTTAGTTCCTCGAGGTGCACTTCCATTCGGAAACTCCAATTTGCGTAATTGGAGCCGTCGAACAAATAAATCTTCTTTTCCTCCTCCATTGTGCGCGACCGGGAAAAAAACACTCGAAATCAACGCGAAAAAAACTGATCGTCGGAAAATTTTTACTAACTCGCGATTTTTGCACACGCCGAGACACGATCGAACACGATTTTTTGCTGGGCCCATAACCTATTAAAGGAAGATGGGCAGCAGAGAAACACAAAGATACGTCCGATTCGTAGCGCGTTTATTTACTTATAAAAAGATACACCGTAAAAACAATGTAATCAATTCAACCAATATTACTTCAGTGTTACACACTCATACGAGAATTACTTATTTTACTCTTGGTTATTACCCAATGTGATTAGATTAATCTTAATAGGCTTTATTGAGGTTCTCTCCTCCCCCCCCAAGCCAAAACGGTTTTTTGACCCCCCCCTGTATAGTTTTCTTGCACGAGTTTTGGCCACCGAGTTCTGTTTGTCGCTCCGGTTCGGTGCCTTCTGGACCTTGTACACATGTAATCCAGAACGTTTCATTGTTTTCTGCACAAAACAAACTGAAACTTTCGCCTTCTTCGCAACATCCCTGATCAAAATGTTGGGTTAACGCTTAAATTGGTTCAATACCATCCTGGCCTTCTCCGGATTTGATGTGCCACGTTTTTTGCCACTACCATTTTTCCACTTGGTTGTCTTACGGTCCTTGAACGTTTTGATCACATGAGATACGGTTGAATGTGCGATTCCGAGCTGTTTTCCGACCCATCGATGAGAAGCGTTTGGGTTTTCGAAGTGAGTGCCCAAACTGAAATCACTCGACCGATTTTCACGAAACTCATTACACAATTTACACAACACAATGAAATACATTCAGTTAAAATTTCAATAATTTTTACCCACACGCTAAAAAGTTACGAACAATTGCGTGTGTCCAAATTTTATCGAATACAGCCTTTAGCACGTGATGGTGTCCTGCTGACCAAGAAAACCAGAAAGAATAATTAAATATTGATGCGTCACCGTCCTTTACAGGTCACCAATTTAATTGTCCAATTGAAGAGTATGTTTAGCTGATACCTACACTAGATTTATCAAAGCACATTCTGGATTATTTGAGGCATTCAGTCGAGAGCGGTTATTTCAATATAAGTTTCCACCGCCTCATAAATTGTTACATCTTTTGGAATTGGCCGCGATGGCCTGAGGGAATTATTTGCTTTCCAATAACTTTCATTTTGGGGAAACGATAAGCGCTGTTCAAACAGCTCGATATCAAAAAGCGATAAGTAGTCCCAAGATAAATAGCAACTAATTGCTGGGAATATTTGTTTGGGTCGCTGTGCTGGCTGTTCTGTTTAATGCAAATCAAGTTCGAAGCGGCAGGCATGTATATCGATTTATCAGTTTTGATGGATTTGGGATCCCGATTTATGCAGACCGTAATAACTTGAAATTTGTGACTCGACTACTTGGCAAAGTGGATTCATCCGAAACCAAAAGAAATAGCACACACCCAGATGTGATTTAAACTCAGTACATGTATGGGATATATAAACTTAAAGCGGGTAATACATATTAATTTTCAGCTCACGAACCTAGTACTCAAATCGATACTGATGCAAATTTTTGATTAATTGTGTCCCTTGGAGCTTATATCGACTGAGCTAAAAGAGCCGTCTAGAAAAACAAAATAGTATAGTTGTAAATCTGACAAAGATTTTTCATTAGGGCCTAACTGACAAACGTAAACAATGGCTTCTTCCGTAAATTTCCCATAGCACAATGGCTACCCCTGTAAGCCTCCAACTCTATCTGATAAGTGAGCTGATAAGTGGATTGATTAGGCGAGTTTTCAATGACAAGATATTCGCGGAAACAGCCATTGTTCACGTTTGTCAGTTAGGCCCCAATGAAAAATCTTTGTTGATATATCCACTTTCATGGCAATCTTGATGTCAGAATCCATTCATGCGATTGATGCTATCACACGTGTTGCTCTTTATCGCGGGTAACGAACAGCGTTAAAAAAAAAATACATGTCTGCCTCCAGCCAAAAAAAATGGATCTACAGTATTGTCACTTTACTTTCGACCGTCATTTACGAGCAAAAACTCGCCTTCACTCCCGGGGCTATTTTTCAGCGTCACACCGCGAATAAGCTCTCGTTGGGTGAATTTTTCCACCACGGTGGACAACTTTCCAGCGAAACTTTAATTGAAATTTATCTCTCTGTTACTAAAGGGTTCTATTCTTCCTCTGACCCTCGGTGGCACAGCTCGAGCCGGTTCTTCGCTTCCACGTTCTCCATTTCGCTAATTCTGTTCGACACTTTCGACAAATTGCTCTTTCCCTCAGTCTTTGGCAACCCACAAAACAGAAGTGCACCACAGCAAACACTGCAACAACCAGCACCAACAGATGCAACTAATGTTTTATTGGCTATTGGTTGTTTGTTCGATCGTAAGTCATATAGATACACTGACAGGCTGCGAACAGCTGGACAAATGGGCAGATTGTGCACCAGACAGATAAACTTGTGCATTCTCGTTATTCGGATGACAGGGAGGTTCGGTGTGTGGGAAATTGGGTGGGGGGATGTTCTTATTAATGGATTGGCTTTATTTTATGGGTTGAGACTTTTCTATCTCGGTATCAATTTATGTCCGAATGATCATATAGGTATCCCAGTATTGCATGATTTTGATGTACAGCTGTTGCTTCCAGATGACAAGAGCAAAAATTTAAGGAAATTGTAATGTTTGCATATGTTCTTGTATAGCTACACATATAAGTATTATTATATATCAGCAACATTACTCAGTAGAACTCAATTAATCAAACTGCAGTGAGAAACTAGGCTGTTAAAAAATTGAAAACTTCAAAAAATTCGTTTGATTTTTCCGGTTTTTAGCTTTAATGTTTCGTTTGCTTAGTCCGGGGAACTGTTTCGTTTGCTTGGTCTTTGGACCAAATTCATTATATTCTCCTGCAAATCAAAGAGCACGTTTTTTAGAAGCAATTTAAGACACACAAGTTATCGCATCTTGCTTTTGCAGCAAGATAATAATCCTTTTTTATTCCTGAGAACTTTCATATACAGGAAACTAAAATCCAGCTGCAATATATTCTCTGTGACGAATTCTTCCAATTATTTTCCGGCTGAACATTAATTTACTGTCGTTAAGTTTTTTTCAGTGCTCTTTTTCTGTAGGTTTTGTACTATCTTACTTCTCTTTTACCGTTATTACCGTATATCATTGTTTACACTTCAATCTATAACTACTTATGTTTATTCACAAGGGGCATTTTTTTATGGAAATGCAGATAGACCGTATACAAATGGTGCATTATTCTCAACGTTTTACACAGTCTTTTGGCGAAAATAGAAGGAAAATGGCAAACACAAGCCCAAACTGTCAAACACGGAGTACACGGTAATACCAACAATCAATATGACACTAGCGATTTGAAATTGGTTCACTGTTGTAGAGCCCCTTGGTCCGACGTTCACCTTGCAGCTTGCACCTTACAATACATTCTTGCGGTTTTCGGTTCTAGAAGCTTTGTTTTTGTTTTGATACGCTCTGTTAGTTTGACAGAATATTTGAGGGTTTGTTCGTGTGAGTTACGTTATTATGTGCTGGTACTTCCTGAGCCAAAAACTATATCCATTTTCCTCATGATTATCCAGCCGCTGGTAATACGGCACCTATTCAAAAAACGGAAGCAATACACTGCTGAGGTTTTGGATGCTGTCCGTTCACTACAGTTCAACAGTATTTGATGACTCCCCCGAAAAACACCAAGCCCCTAATCAGCAACACTGATTTGGCAAACACTGTAAAAGATTACGCTGCAATAAAGGGTGTTCCGATCAAATTTTGGATTGGTCAAACAGTTATGTGTGTGAGTCGATCAAAGTTTTTTTAATAAGTCAAATTATTTTCCTTTTTCAAGTTCAGTTAATACAGAATACAGGAGAAATATTCAGCTAAGCTTCCTTTATACCGAATGCGAATTGCCGGGTCTTTCGTTTAACATCTGCCATAGGATTTTGTACAGTCTCCTTGTCCACTTTATTCGCCGCAGAACGCCAGTTTGCCTTGAACTGGTTCTCGCTCACAACAGCTTTTTGAGTCTTCTTAAGGTTCCGCTTGACGATGGCCAATATTGTTCGATTGGGCGGAGCTCTGGCGTGTTGGGAGGGTTCTTGTCCTTGGGCACCACTTGAACGTTGTTGGAAGCATACCATTCCATGGCCTCTTTTCCGTAATGGCAAGATGCCAAATCCAGCCAAAATAGAACGGAACAATTGTGTCGCTTCAGGAAAGGCAGTAGACGTTTTTGTAGGCACTCGATCAGATAAATTTCCTGGTTGACGGTTCTGGTCGCAATGTAAGCGTTGCTCTTCAAGCTACAGGTACAGATGGCCTGCCACACCAGATATTTCTTCGCGCACTTTGACAGTTTAATGTGCTTGAAAATATCTGCCACCTTTCCCCGTCCGGTTGCCGTATAAAATTCCTGTCCAGGAAGCTGTTTAACACGTACGTCCCCAACCCCTCTGAAATCGAAAAGTTCAAATTTAAAATCAATGATACTCCATCGTTAGCCATCGGATTTTGATGTAGTTTTTTGCAATAGATCACAAAATTATCTTAGTTTGTTATTCTGCTCTGGTTATTCCGAAAATATCCGTAGTTTTGGATTCCAAGGTCGGAGTATTGGGGTAAGTACCTGTCCAGGAATGGTGGACAAAATATTTTTAGAAGCGAAACATAGCATGCGGCATATCAAACTTCATGATTTTGCAAAACTAGGTCATCAGAAGACATTTTGAGAATTTCTGACCATACTGGCCACTAAAAGAGGTCCTGCGGGATACGAGTTCCTCCGGAAAAGTAGCCATAACTAAATCTTTTGCAAAACCTAGCTTGCGACATATCAAACTTCATGATTTTGCCAAACTTTGTCTTCGGAGGACATTCTGAGGGTTTTTGACCATACTGGCTACTTTGGAAGGCCCTGCGGGATCTGAGTTCCTCCGGGAAAGTGGCCATATTCAAATTTTTACCAAAATCTGGCTTGTGACATATCAAACTTCATGATTTTGCAAAACTTTGTCTTCGGAGGACATTCTGGGGGTGTCTGACCATACTGGCCACTTAGGAAGGCCCTGCGGGATCCGAGTTCCTCCGGGAAAGTGACCATATTGAAATATTTACCAAAATCTGGCTTGTGACATATCAAACTTCATGATTTTGCAAAACTTTGTCTTCGGAGGACATTCTGAGGGTGTCTGACCATACTGGCTACTTAGGGAGGCCCTGCGGGATCTGAGTTCCTCCGGGAAAGTGGCCATATTCAAATCTTTACACTCTACTTTCCAAATCTGGCTTGCGACATATCAAACTTCATGATTTTGCAAAACTTTGTCTTCGGAGGACATTCTGAGGGTGACTGACCATACTGGCTACTTAGGGAGGCCCTGCGGGATCTGAGTTCCTCCGGGAAAGTGGCCATATTCAAATCTTTACCAAAATCTGGCTTGCGACATATCAAACTTCATGATTTTGCGAAACTAGGTCCCCGGAGGAAAAAAATTGATTATGGCCACTTTCTCGGAAGAACTCGGATCCCGCAGGGCTTCCCTAAGTAGCCAGTAGGGTCAGATACCCTCAGAATGTCCTCCGAAGACAAAGTCTTGCAAAATCATGAGGTTTGATATGTCGCAAGCAAGGTTTTGGTAAAGATTTGAATATGGCCACTTTCCCGGAGGAACTTGGATCCCGCAGGGCCTTCCATAGTGGCCAGTATGGTCAGGAATCCTCAGAATGTCCTCCAAGGACCTAGTTTCGCAAAATCATGAAGTTTGATATGTCGCAAGCCAGATTTTGGTAAAGATTTGAATATGGCCACTTTCCCGGAGAATCTAAGATCCCGCAGGGCCTCCCTAAGTAGCCAGTATGGTCAGACACCCTCAGAATGTCCTCCGAAGGCAAAGTTTCGCAAAATCATAAAGTTTGAAATGTCGCAAGCTAGGTTTTGGAAAAGATTTAATTATGGCCACTTTCCCAGAGGAGCTCAGATCCCGCAGGGCCTCCCTAAGTGGTCAGTATGGTCAGACACCCTCAGAATATCCTCCCAAGACAAAGTTTTGCAAAATCATGAAGTTTGATATGTCGCAAGCCAGCTTCTGGTAAATATTTCAATATGGCCACTTTCCCGGAGGAACTCAGATCTCGCATGGCCTCCCTAAGTAGCCAGTATGGTCAGAAACCCTCAAAATGTCCTCCGAAGACAATTTTTTGCAAAATCATGAAGTTTGATATGTCGCAAGCTAAGTTTTGCAAAAGATTTAGTTATGGCCACTTTTCCGGAGGAACTCGTATCCCGCAGGACCTCTTTTAGTGGCCAGTATGAACAGAAATTCTCAAAATGTCTTCTGATGACCTAGTTTTCCAAAATCATGAAGTTTGATATGCCGCATGCTATGTTTCGCATCTAAAAATATTTTGTCCACCATTTCCTGGACCCCAATACTCCCACCTTGGAATCCAAAACTACGAATATTTTCGGAATATCCAGAGCAGATTAACAAACTAGGATAATTTTGTGATCTATTGCAAAAAACTACATCAAAATCCGATGGCTAACGATGGAGTACGTGTTAAAGTCTGCCTTTCATCGTCCTGTACCACGCAATCAAACTTCGTCAACATCGTCGTGTACAAGTTTCTCGATCGTGCTTTGGCCGACGTGTTTTGTTTATCGTCGCGATTTGGAGTCACCACTTTCTTGCAAGTCGACAGTCCAGTTTGATTTTTAGCTCTATCCACGGTTGAAGGCGCCACTCCCAGCTTCTTTGCGACATCTCAGACGGAGAGGTTGGGGTTCCGCTCGAAACAGCGGGCAACTCTTTTTGTCGTCGCTGTGGCCTCCGGCTTTCGATTTACCCCCGATCTAGCTTTCCTGGCTGTCGACAAACGTTCACCGAACACTTTTAATACGTTGGTAACAGTTTTTTTTAGCCACATTCAACAATTTCGCCAACTTGGATTTTCGTCATGCACGTGCAAAATTTTGATGCGTCGCTTCTCTTCCTTCGACGTCATTTTGATAACTGAAGTGCTGATCTCAAAATCAAAATAGAGGCATGATGCTACACGCACACATCTTCAAAATGAGGGCTGTGCAAAATTTGTTTAATGCACGATGAAAGGAAATGCATCAAGTTTAAGCCGACCAAATTTTGATCGAAACACCCTTTAATCAGGCAAACTCGCAATTTACAGACTTCATTTCCGAAAAAGTTATGCAATTTTAAGGTTCCTTTTAGTTGATATAAATTTGTATCAAAGAAGATTTGTTTCAATTGATTTACTTAGAAATCGGGCCCACCGTTTTTTTGCAACGACACTTTTCAAACAAGAAAAAAAAATCATTACAAACCTGTCAAGGTCATGAGCAAAGGTTCTGAGGACCTAATCTGGATGTGGTTTTTAGGAGTTCAAACCATTTTGAAGGAAGAGAATGTAGATTTTTCAATTTTTGATATCCCAAAATGAATCTATAACTTTGATGAATGGGTTCAGTTAATTCCAAGAGATTTTTCAAAGCTCTTTGTGAACGTAGCGAGACTTACAGGGTGTTCAATAAGTTCGAATACAACTTTTCATCGTTGTGTAGGTGTGCACCATGTGCATTCTGTGTATTGGTATTGGTGTCATCTTTAGCCTCATATATACGGTAACCGACACGCACGGTGTCGACTTGCTGTCATTTGTTGTTTGTTTACCGCGCACGATGAAGGAGTACCGCGCCGTCGTAGTAAAGTTGTTTGCTCGAGGTGAGCGACCCGGCGACATATTCCGGCGGTTGAAATCCCACGGGGTGAAGCGGAATTTCATCTATACCATCATCCGTCGGTACCGAGAGACTGGCTCGTCCAAGGACCGTGCGAGATCCGGGCGGCCGCGTTCAACGAGGGCACCAGCAGCCATCAAGGTGGTAAAGGAGCGGGTTCATCGAAAAATGAACCCCAACACAATCATGACGAAGGACCTAGGATACAAGCTATACAAGAAACGCAAGGTTCACGCGATAACGGAGGCTACAACGAAGAAGAGGCTGGACAGAGCCAAACTGATTCTTTCGCGGCACGCAGGTCAGGCGTTGGTGTTTTTTGATGAGAAACTCTTTGTCTTGCAACAGCCGCACAATGTCCAAAATGATCGGCTGTGGGCGCCGACGTTCGTCAGCAACCCCCTGGTTTAAACGTGGAAAAACGTGAAAATCAACGCCACGCACTATACAGGGTGCGGAAGAAAATAATGCGAAAATTTGTTATATTTCTTTCGAATCCCACTTTCCACTAATTCGAGCAATAATATCAACATTTTCGAGTGCAGTTATCTTTATAAAGTCCTTTTAAACAAATTTATTCAATGTGTCCTACATTTTTATTAATAACATCCTCGAGCCGACGCCGGAAGCCAGAGCATGCCTTTCGGACGTAGTCCTCCGACATTGACTGCCATGTGCGTGTTATGGTTGACTTCAGGGTTTTCACACTAGGGTGTGATGTTTTGCAGGCTCGTGTTTCAACAAAAAATCGAATAATCCAACGGATTAAGATCTGGACAGCTAGGAGGGCACAAATCCTTCGGCCAAAACTTCATGTTATCCTTCCTGCATCCTCCATCCTGCATCCTCCATCCTGCTGTAGGACAACGTTTTGGTCCTTGAAGAAGTGAGTCTTCACCCAGGGAACCACTTGGTCCTTTAAAATACCGATATACGCTTTGGTATTGATTTTAACTCCAGCATGAATGAAAACAGGTGGCATTTTCAAACCGTTGGACGCCACCAAGCCAAACATCATGACACCAGCCGGATGTTTGGCTTGAAATTTGAATTTCACTTTTTCTGCGGTGAAACGAACCGGTCCGTGTGGCTGTTGGCCACAGTATCGATGCTGAAAAGCTTTTCGTCGGAGAACAGGATTATCATTTTTTCCTTCTTCAACAAGGAAAGCAATCTCTTGGAACGAGTCACTCGTAGTTCCTTGACCCAGTCCGTAATCAAGTGGCGTTTCACTCTGGCTCTGGAAGATGCATGCAGGTCTTCTTTGATGATTCTCCGCATGGATTTCTCCGAAATATTGGCTTCCTTTGCAAGTTTTCTTATGGAACGCACCGGGTTGCGAGCAATTTTTGCACGGACCGATTTGATCACGTTCGGCGTGCGTGCAAAGCGCGGACGTCCACTTCCCGGCTTTCACTGCTTAGGATCATCCTGCAGGGCCTTTTTTATGCGGTAAACCCTTGCCAAATGGCACCCTACCACATTGGAAATTTTTTTTGGCTTCTTCTGGGCGAGTAACAAACTGGTGATCACTTCTTTCGCGAACATTTTGACGAATTTGCAATGAAACAAATAGAATGCTTGGATGCAGCACTTGAAAGTAAACATAAACAAATACACTTTCGACAGAAATTAGTCACTAGCTACACGAATTAACCTAAAACTCATTTGAATATTTTC
Organism: Aedes koreicus; assembly: GCA_024533555.2. Classification (NCBI taxonomy): domain Eukaryota; kingdom Metazoa; phylum Arthropoda; class Insecta; order Diptera; family Culicidae; genus Aedes; species Aedes koreicus. The sequence goes on along the minus strand of JAHHFK020002953.1, from coordinate 29,228 downwards.
GCATTATTTTCTGCCGCACCCTTTAAGACCAAGCCCAACAAACATCGGTGTTGAATTAGAGCTTGTTCAAACAAATTTGGAGAAGCTATTCAGCTATTCTAGAAGAAACAGCTGCGTCTTTCAACAGAACGGCGCACCGGTTCACACGGCGAATATCGTCCAAGCGTGGTGTTGGGAGAATTTGTCTGATTATCTCGATTCGACTTTGTGTCCTCTCAGTTACCCGGACCCTAATCCCCTGGACTTTTATTTATGGTCGTACATGCAGGCCAAGCAGAGCGAACATCAAGTGAGCACTATGGACCAATTTAAGAAGCTCATTTCCAAGATCTTGTAACCCTGCATACACATTTTCACGTAGATCGGTTCTGTAGCTACCGAGTCTATAAGGGTCAGACAGACAGACAGACAAATAGACAGAAATTCATGGTTATATATACCGAAAACCTGCCTTTTTAAACCCCCACATGCCAAACGTGGCTTGATTTGCCTCTTTTTAAAGACGGGGAGGGATCTTGAACTACCATAGAATTATTTCTTGCCTCCAAAAACCTAAACATGCCAAATTTGGTTCAATTTGCTTGATTTGTTCTTGAATTAGGTAAACAATAGTGATTTATTTGTATGGGAGCCCCCCTTCCAGATGGCGGATCGGTCTCAATCCAACAAAGAAACATTTCTTGCCTTTCGAAACCTCTACATGCCAAATTTGGTTCCATTTGCTGGATTTGTTCTCGAGTTATGCGGAAATGTGTGTTTCATTTGTATGGGAGCCCCCCCCTTTCAGAAAGCGAAGGGGTCCCGAGTTACCTTAAAAACACTTAAAAAACTTCCACATGCCAAATTTGGTTCCATTTGCTTCATTAGTTCTTGAGTTATGCAGAAATGTGTTTCATTTGTATGAGAGGCTCCCTCCTTTTAGAGGGAGAAGGGGTTTCAAACCACCATAGAAACATTTCTTGCCTTCAAAAACCTGCACATGCCATATTTGGTTCCATTTGCTTGATTAGTTATCGAGTTATGCAGAAATTTGTGTTTTATTTGTATTGGAGCTCTCCCTTTAAGAGAGGGGAGGGGTCCCGAGTCATCTAAGAAACATTTATTGCTTTCAAAAACCTCCACATGCCAAATTTGGTAGATTAATTTTCGGGTTATGCAGAAATTTGTGTTTCATTTGTATGGGAGCCCCCCTTATAGAAAGGGAAGTCGAGTCACTTTCAAAAACCTACACCTGTCAAATTTGGTCCCATTTGCATGATTAATTTTGGAGTAATGCAGGAAGTTTTGTTCCATTTGTATGGGAGCCCCTCCTTTCGGAATGGGGAGGGGTCTCAAACTACCGTTGAAACATTTCTTGTTTTTAAAAACCCCTACATGCCAAATTTGTTTTTCTTTGTTCTAGAGTTATGCAGAAATATGTGTTTCATTTGTATGGGAGCCCCCCCCTTTCAGAGAAGGGAGGGGTCTGTAACTATCTTAAGAACATTCCCCGGCCCTAAGAACTCCTTCATACAAAATTTCACGACAGACAGACAGACAGACAGGCAGGCAGGCAGGCAGGCAGGCAGACAGACAGACAGACAGACAGACAGACAGACAGACAGACAGACAGACAGACAGACAGACAGACAGACAGACAGACAGACAGACAGACAGACAGACAGACAGACAGACAGACAGAAATCCATTTTTATATATATAGATATATACATTTCTTCAGATTAAAGGTGCAAACTTAGGGCTGCCTTTGGAAACTTCACATCCAGTTCAAAGTTAAAGGATCCATTTGAAGATATTTTAATCAGGCCAACTCTTGGCCAACACCAGCGGATCCAATCAAACGAAAACGTCGCATTCACTAATATGTACCATGTGTACCAAAAGGATAAGGAGAAGAAAGAAAGCGAAGATGCCAAGTAAACAAAGACCGTAGAACGCAAAAATCAGAAAAAAATAGCTGCCAAAACACTTCTAAAAAGTTACCTAGAGAAAGTAAAAGCAAAATCGAAGCCAAGAAAAAGCTAAACAGAAAGTGATCAGACCCTTGGTACACACAAGGGCAAAACCGAAAAATGAAATAGGTGAAATAATCACAATGTCCTGATTTGAAGAAATTCTATGAAATAAATACGTTAAAAGTAAACTTAAATTTGTATTGATCCATAATATGATGCAAACTGATTCAAAATTTGTTTCCTCCCTCAAAAATGATCCAAAACTGTGTATTCAATAGATAATAAGATATACATTTTTTCTGCAAAACATTTCTTTTGAAATATAAGTACAATATCAGCCGAAATATCTTTCCTTTTTTGCCGAAAAGCACTGGATGAAGCATTATTTGCGAATTTCCACAATTATGCATTCCTCTCTAGTGATCGATAATTGTGAGGAGAGTGTATGTAAACTGTTAGCAATCAATTAAACCTGAAATTTACTTTTCTCATCCATGAATGTTCTAGCATACCAAGAAGTAAAATCTCATTAGTAATTTCCATTTAATTCCAACTACCTTTATTGCTTATCTTGACAGATACGCGTATTTCGTCTACAATGTGCAGACTTCTTCAGTGTCGTGTACTAATACTCGACTGGTATTAGTATTAGTACACGACACTGAAGAAGTCTGCACAATGTAGACGAAATACGCGTATCTGTCAAGATAAGCAATACAGGTAGTTGGAGTTAAATGGAAATTACTAATAATTCTTCTTATTTTCTAGTTACAGGTATTCCACTAAACAGCTCACACTCTTCATAATTCAGTAAAATCTCGCTTATTTTTCTAAACTTTTCCAACCTACGCTTCCTACGAATTTCCATTGGCAATATCATTCTACTCGTTTCCATCGTTAAAGCCAGTTGAAAATCAGTATCATCCCAAAGTGCCACATTTATGCACTTCAAAATTAAGCCCAACGGTCGAATTCCCATAAGCTTATTGCTGCGATGGCTGTCATGGACCGACACGGCAATTTTCAGTTGACCCGATGCAACGGACAGACGACGAACGGTCCTCAACGGGTGCCCGGCAACAACGACAACAATATTGTGGTGAGCAGCGATGATAAATCAACAGCGACCACGTGCCACTATTCCGGTGGCAGCACTGGAAGTTGGTCGCTACGCGATATCTAAAATTTCGAGGGAAGCATTGCCCCGCCGCTGCTGATGGCAAGTCGGTCCCATAGCACAGATCAGCAAGCCGAGAAAAACACTGTTTTGTTATTTCGTTTACTTTTTCAGCTCACGAGGTGATTAGTTAGCGTTTCCATTGGAAATTTCATTTTCGACAAAAATGCAAATGGGACCGACTTGCGATGAGCGGCAGCGTACGAAAGAGGTCACAGCTATTGCATTTGAAGTGGGTTTTGGTGGTGTGACAAGAGCCATTTAGTTGCCCGGTTATTGCATGTCCTGCGTACGATCGTTCGTAGATATGGGTACCTATCTCTGAAAGATAGGCTTGGTACGATGCAGTTTCCCTATCGAAAATGTGGAAATGTTGCAACTTTGCCAATATTTGGGGTAAACAAATTGCAGAGACATGAAATTGTTAACCGCAAAACATGATTTTATGAGTGTAGTAGGGTCATCGAAATGTTGAATGGCTATATCTCGGGCTTGGTCAGGTCAAGGAATGAGGACAAATCTGTCAACTCTTGAGAGCTTTGCGTTTGGTTGTGGGATGGGATTGGATTAGTGGATTGTAATAACACAAATAAAATCAGAACAGTGTAAGGAATGCAGGTGGATTTTCATTTCGATGTTCTGTGTCGGAACCGAATTTCCTTCCACACCTGTAAACAAAAAAAAAGCATGCTGTCAAGAGCAAATCTTTCCTTCTGATTCTTTTCCATCCGTAGCTTTCAGTCATCCACAGGAGGAAAACTTTAAATTGGCATCATATTATAAGTTACAACAGCAGTAGCAAGCAGCGGAAACGTGCTTTACTTTATGGAATGGGAGTAGGGAAAAGGAAAACATCCGGAAATCAACAACGGTTTAGGGTTATTTTTTTTTTCGAATTGATGGTTTATGCCGTTGACTACCAGGATGAAGAAGAAATGCTGCCTCCGGCACTGTTGTCCGATCTTTCTTCAAATAAGCCACAAGTACTTGAAAAAAAAATAGCTGCTTTCGTTTTGCTACACGCAGTTCAAATCAAATGGAACGATGGTTGAAAAACAATAGTCACTTTCGCTTGAAAAGTTTGGAGCTTCATGAAAACAGTTTCAAGCAGTCATAGATAAATCAGTCGACTGTAATGGACTGTAAACTGTAAAGGAGGAGGAAGGTAAAATTAAATGTTAACAAACGAAATCATCAGGTATATGCACGACGTCGGAAAAATTCTCATAAATGAGGGAGACTCTTCTTAGATTGTCAACCATACGAATGTAAAAAGGAAGGATTACCTAAATCTTTGGAAATGGCATCATCACAGAATTTTACCATATCAGGTATCAAAGTCCTGAATTCAATGTTAGGACCATAGTCTGTCTGTCATTTTAACATAAGCTTCCTGATGAATATAAGAATCTTCAATGGAATGTTAAGTTGTCGACTTATAATCGACTAGTATAATGATTCAGTACAGGGTGCTGGAGGAATCAAACCCCTACCTGATTGTTTTGTTGATTTACGGAATCAAATAAATTGATCAAAAAGCTTTGCCCTCATTAGAAATCTCTCTGGAAACAAGGATTTTAAGTCTATCACTCTATACAAACAACATACTTGTATCCTAGTGTAACCTCTGAGATGTAATCCTTAATATGTTCAGCGGAGAGCAGCAAAGACACCGTCGACGGATCGGAACTATTAACTTCAGCGAACGCTCCGCGCAAATTCCAATCCAACTTTGTGCAAATATTTGAGCTTCTCTTTACGAGCACCGCCTCCTGCCACTGTTCCAATTCAGCGTCTCGCGGTAAATCAACGCCAACAATTGCTGCGAGGAGACATGCTAGGACTCTGGTGTGTTACGCGCTTTCATAGGAAATGAACATCCTATCTCATAATTGTGTTCAAAAGATAGCTTCGTCTTCGTTATTTTTTTCGGATTGACGCGTTTCAAACCTTTCCCCCCTAATAGGAATTCTCGTCAGAATTCATCAACCACCGAGACGACGACGACGTTTGCTTCTTCTTCTTGTGCCGTTGTGGGGCGGTTGGGTAAGTAATAGCAATTGCATACCTACAGCCACTGAGGATACTCGTCTGAAACTGAATCAACTCATTTTCCGCTTCGCATAGTATATGTACTTTGTATTCATACTAGTGGAAGAGGTGGATTGTCCACGAACAATGCGGTTCTCTTAGCTGTAATGGAAGATCCCACAACCGCATTGAATAAAGGACACGAAAGAATACATGCTAGCTGATTAAGGAATTTGTTCGCGAGCAAACGTTTCCCGGTTCAGTAACCAACCATCGTCTATTCCGTTTTGAACTTTATTCATCAGATCGATCAATATTCTACGAAGGGGCAGATTGCTAAGAGTAAAGTCTTTCAGTCGAGTTCTCAATAATAAGTTTAACTTTATCCAACTACTTGTCCACAGCATCGCACGAATCGGATCAATCCCGAACTGCTTTGGCATTGGGATTCGTTCCCATTTTGAATATGAAGATGAAACTGATTGAAAAAGTTTACCACTCGTATGGAATCCTTTTCCAAATAGTGTTTGATAGATGAAGCTTTGTTCGTGCTCCTATCCGTACAGTACTGTTAATCAGAATCTTTGGAGAAAGTATCGAACCGAACTGGATCGGAACTGTAAGGTTGAATGATTTACAACCCTTGCTCTTGAGTATGCCGGAGGGGCATCGCGGTCAAATATCAAAGATTATTACAGTTACGACAAAATGTAAATGCGGCTCTAGATTGATGGAATTTGTTTGAAGAAAATTATGGTTCGTGTTGGTTGGATTATCAGTCAAATCAGCGAGTTTGAGGTGGATTATTTGTTGAGCATGTGCGGTTCTGTAATATAAATGAATAACATTTTTAATTAGGGGAATCTCAGATATCAAAGCTGCGTCCATCCTTTTATGAGAAATTTTCAGCGTCGTACGCAACAGAAGGTCGAATGACCAAACGTAAAATGACAAAAGGTCAAAAGATTATCAGTGAGTCAAAAGGTCGATTGAACATAAGGTTAAATGGACAAAACGTCAAAAAATCATGAAAAGGGGAACAAAAAGTCGAATGGACAGAACGTCGAATGATGAGAAGGGGGACGAAAGTCGAACGGGGTTAAAAAACATTCAATTAGACATCCACCGGATCCTGTTTGAAGATCTGGATACCTATGGACTTGTTTACAGGTGGCCAATGAATGGTTTCAACTGTGAAGGTAGGCTCCAGTTTATGGTATGCACTAAAGGATCAGCATTTAGTCGATGTGATGCGGAGCCTATTTTTTTTAATCAGTTCGTTTATTTGTTTGGTTCAGGCGTGTGTTACACTTTACGGAGCTGATATTCCATATTGGTATTAACAATGTATTATTTTTCAATTTTAGTAAAAATGGGGTGCCAATTACTCGTGGCTAGCTTGAGGTTAATGGGTCACATTATCGTTTGGAAGGGGCTAGGCAGGAAACTTATTGACTTGCTGCTCATGGTTGCGACATCTACCAAATCCACGGTCCTTGTAGTTCGCTTCAGGTACCAAGCCGCAGATGGGTGACCACTGCTTGCCGGGCAGGTACAAGTAGCACGGAAACAAAAGGATAGTATAACTGGGACACAATGGCAGGGAATTTACTAGACTGGAGGGGATTACACTCTTAGATCAGACAAACGCTTGCATGTAGGGGTTACACCTTGTTACACCTTGTGACTCACGATGAATTGATTGAATTGCAAATCAAATGGGAGTCTCTTTCACCGTTATTATTACGAGTGTCCATTAAAAAATACTGTACTAGAAACAAATAATACACATTGGAATAGTCGCCAAAAATTCGTTTTTGGTCGGATCTTCTTCAAACATTCAGGAAATTAAGTAAAACGTTATGCATTATGATTGTCATTTTGGTATTCTCTCATACGCGGAGTAACAATCTATGATAAGGTTGTTGCAACATTATGGCAAGGTCTTCTTGGGTTCAGTTGGATCTCCACTCCATGACCGAATACCCACACTAAGTCCACTCATAAGGTTTGGGACAACCCAGTTCAACTGAATACGAATCGAAATCGAATACTTGAGGTGTTTTACGAAGCTATGAAGGCCAATCTTCTCAATTGGACGAAGTTCCGACGATTGTACTTGAAGTGTTTTGGTACAAAACAACATTGTTATCTCTGTACCAAGCATACACCAGCCGCCATATCTTGCAAATATAGCGCCTCACCAAATATAGCTGGTGCAACTCGAGGCACTTGTCTCGGTAGATTTGTCCATTCATGGTACCCGTCGTGATGTATGGCAAGAACTATTTTTCGATTTTGTTCACCTTCATCTTCCTAACCTCTACAGGAACGGCCAACAGTGTTGTGGCAATGGTAAAAATCCCGCCCCGGCAATTATTTTGTGTCCGCATTGTTGTAAATCTCGTCGTTCACTTTGGTTTCGTCAGTCACTCTCGGTACAGCTTACTGGCGCGGGTTTTGGCTCCCGAGTTTTGGTTGTCGTTCCGGTTTGATGTCTTCCTGACTTTCGGAGGTTCGGTCGACGCTTGAACTGATTCAACACCTTTCTTAGCTGTCTTCGGATTTCGGCCACTGCCTGACCACCGCTGGTTCGTCTGAGCCTCCTTGAATTACTTCAACATCTGGGACACCGTCGAATGATGGAATCCCAGGTTTTTCCCGATCCATTTGTGGAACGCAGTGGGATTTTCCACGATGGTACACATAACTTTTTAGTAGATCTGTTTTTTATTATTGATATCCATAAAACATTGATTTTATTGCACTGAAAAAATATCATCTTACTTTGCTCAAAGTTGAGTTCCACAACCAAATTAGAGTAGGTCCAGTTTTTTTTCCATTTTGAGTCATTATTCCTTAAGTTTGGGTTACCCAGAAGGAGCGTGAAAGTATTGTTGGTAACGCTTGAAAAACAACCAATCAAAACCAAGGAGAGTATATTATAGCTGTTCTAATCGGTCCAACTAATGATTCAGTCATGTTGGTATTTTTTTATGGGACAGCCAACGAGGTTGTGTACCTTTTGCACTCAAAATGTACTTTTCTTCTCACGACTTCCTTACCCACCAACTGGCAAAGCTAGAACACCTATACTTACTTACCTTGATCATAGCAACCCACTGTTGCTGTTTGGCTTGTTTGGCTTGTCTGTGTGGGCCCATTTATTGTGTGGTTCAGTCATGTTGGCCATGGTTGCTTAGTGTTTGTAGAGATAGTGGTTCCATCGACCTCTGTCTCAACTGCATTACGCGTTCGGGGTTACTTGTGAATACCCTATCCGGAAGACGGGCTCGCTCTGGGATATTCATAATTTATTAATTAAGCCATGAGAAAAATTCGGGTGTAAAATGGCATCTTTAAATCTCCAGTACTTTTTCAAACAGACTTATCTGATTTGGTAAGGGGCTATTCATAAGCCACGTAGACTTTTCTGAAAGTGCTAAGGGTTTCAAGAATTTAACGTTTGAACGTCTCTCTTTGTTTACATAATCAGACACGTCTGTTTGAAAAAGTACTCGAGAAATCACTATTCAGTGTTTCCTTGACTTTCACCGCACGGTGCCTTGTTGTTGTAGATGGCTGTTTGTAGCTAAATTATAGTTGAATAACGCAAATCATGGCCTTCTTTGCGCTGGTCGCACCCTTCTACATCATCTTTATGAAATTGAGAAGAGCTCTCTTTGCTGACAACTTTTCTGCAAGGCAACGAGACCATGATTTCTGTTAGAGGAAATGAGGGAGAAATGTCTAAAACGCCCCTCTCTCCCCCCTCAGAAAAAAGACAAAAAATATATCAGTTTTATACAGTATTTATTTGTGTTGGACAGAGAGCGAAAAACCGAGAAGATATGAAAATAAAAAAAAATACAATAAACACACCCCGCCCCACGCGGAAACAAGTGAAAAATAAAAAAATCCCTAAAAAAAAAAACAAAAATAAAAAATGTTGATTCTGTTTTCGTTTTAAATAAAAGGGATTTTTTTTGCCATTTGCTTCCGCTATTTCAGTTAAGTAGTGGCTTCAGTAGTTTCGTTTGAGTATAATTTCTCGATTTTGGTTTCATTTCGACACCATTTGGGACGATGAACGCTTATTGTTCGGATTCTCTCGAAACTTGTCCTTGCAATCAGTGTTCCGTATTTTCAGCTGATCAAAGCTAGAATTCAATATATTTTTAGTATAAAAAGAAACACTAGGCAACATTATAATCACTCACAATTTAGTTTCTTATCCAATCTGTTTTCCTCTTGCGGACTCAAAGATGCTCAACTGCTACTCGCGCTGTACGTTAGTCTGTACATAGTTTATAGGTAAGTTGGATATAATTAAGTTTAAGTATCAGTCACTTGTACATATTGTATATATAGAGTTTAAACTAGTTATTAATAGAAACTTACTTGCAGATATCTTCTTCTACTTAATCTTTTTTATCGTCTCCTTAAAGATCAGGTTAGGAACTCACCTAGTAATAATATTATAGTATTTTACTCCAAATTATTCATAATTTTAAGTTTACTCACTAGTTCAGTAATCCTTTTTACTTTTATTTTAGTGTAGACCTGGTCTAACCTTAGTTTTTTACGATATTTTATAAATTTATTCCACTCCCTATCACACTGCAAATCTTCCACTTTATTATTTCGAGTTTCTATCTTTGTTTTGATTATCGTTCTTTTCTCTCGATTCATGCTCCACCGAGTTGTCATAAAAACACAGAGTGAACCGGCGGCACGCATCACCTTGCAGCGGAGATGGATTTGCCAGTGCTGCAGGTTTTACCGTAACATGCCCCGACCCGTGAACCTGGTCCGGAGGTCTCAACCGGTCCAGCGTCACCCTCACGAATCTCCAGCACTGCAAGCTTCGCTGCCGCCCTTTTCAACACACCACTGTTTGTACGAACCCAGGCCTGGCGTACTCTGCCATCTCCAGCAACTATCGGCTCCTCAACGATCCCGCGTACCCAGCACTTCCGCTTGTCGCCATCAACGATGTAGACCAGGTCGCCTTTTTCCAAGTTCGCCGCTTCTCCAAACCATTTGGTACGGTGATTGATTGACGGCACGTATTCCTTGATCCACCGCTTCCACATATGGTCAGCTATTTCTTGCGAACGCTGATAGGTGTCTCGTAGAGCTGTTGCTGGATTGACGGGAGGTGCATTGAACCTCGGTTCGTTCGGAGCAACTCCACGGAGGAAGTGGTTGGGGCTAAGGGCTTCGGAGTGATCTGAATCATGCGATACGTACGTAAGCGGACGGCTGTTGATGATGTCTTCCGCTTCAGCTATGGCAGTCACCAGGATTTCATCCGTCAGCCGCCTCCCATCGTCTATTGTTTCCAGCACTTCCTTCGTGGAACGAACAAGTCTCTCCCATACTCCACCCATGTGGGGTGAAGCCGGTGGATTGAAGTTCCATTTTGTTCGTGCTGATGTCAGCTGTCCTGCACAATCTTCGTTGATGCTTCGAACCACCTCCTTGCTAGCCCCCTTCAGATTTGTACCGTTGTCAGAAAATATTTCTAGCGGAGGACCACGATTGGAAACAAAGCGGGTAATCGCCATCAGGCATGATTGCGTGGTCAAAGAATGTGCTACTTCGAGGTGAACTGCTCTAACTACCAAACACGTGAACAGCACTATCCATCGCTTCTCATTACGACGGCCAGACGACACTGTTATCGGCCCGAAGTAGTCGACGCCTACGACACTTCTCTCCCTGGTACCGCAGCCATCCGAGGACATCGAGGTCGGCTCTTGGCGACCCTGCACTGAACACAGGTCTTCGCCAACTTAGTTACAACACTGCCTACTTGTGGGATCACGAAACGTTGTCGTAGCTCATTCTTTACGGTCTCTCTGTAACCATGGCCGAATCGTTCGTGGTAATGTTGAACGATTTTCCAGGTAAGGGCATGGTCTTTCGGCAAAATGATGGGGAATCGCAAGTCGAATGGCAGGAATTCAGCTGGACCCGCTAGGCCCTCCATGCGCAGGAGGCCGTTTTCGTCGATCAGAGGCGTCAACTTGTAGAGGAAGCTAGATTTTTCGACCTCCAGCCACGCTCTGGTCGGAAGTTCCGAGTTCTTCATCAGGATCTTCAACTCGTCGCTGAACGCATCCGCCTGTACCATCCGCATTAACCAGATTTCTGCCTGCTCATGCTCTTCCTGCTTCAGCGGAGTCCGTGACACTGGATGATTGATCGGGAGGATACTCTCCGCTAGTTTATCCGTCGGTTTAAGGGTTTCTAGCGGCGACCCCTTCAGCTTTCTACGGCAGTTCGATACAAATCGAGACACGCAAGCCATTGTTCTTACCAGGACCGCCCACTTCGAAATACGGTTAACGTCGATCACTGGAGCAGGGAGATGAACGTCGTGAATAAGCAGGTGCGCTTTCAGCTCTTCTTCCGTATCTGGACGCGGCAATTTCTGTTTCGGCCAGTCTGCTTCCGGTAGGTAAAGAAACTCCGGCCCGGTGAACCAACTGCTACTCGAGCTTACATCAGGATCCTTCGTCCACTTCGTCAGCTGATCTGCAACGTTCAGCTTCGTTGAGACCCAGCGCCACTCCAACAGATTCGTACTAGTAAGTATTTCACCAACACGAAATCCTACGAACTCCTTGTACTTCCGCTGGTCAGACCTGATCCACGAGAGCACTGTCGTAGAGTCGGTCCAGAAGAACTGCTGCGTAATGTTCAACGAATGGCCTTTCCGTACCGCAGAAGCCACTCTGGCCCCCAGTACTGCCGCTTGCAGCTCGAGTCTCGGTATCGACACTGGTTTCAGCGGCGCCACCTTCACCTGGCTAGTGACTAGCACACACCTGATCATTGCGCCCTCTACAGCTCGAAAATATGCAGCACATCCGTAAGCACCTTTGCTGGCGTCGGAGACCACATGCAGTTGGAGATCGTCGATTTGGTCCTTCCTTGCGTCTCCGAAGTAACTCCGAGGAATTCGGATGGCTTTGATCATCGGCAGCACTTTCGTCCAGCGGATCCACTTTTGGAATGAATCACCGTTGATTTCATCGTCCCAGTCGCATCCGGTCCTCCACAGATCCTGAACTAACATGCGGCCGAAAACGGTGAATGGGGAGAGCAAACCTTGCGGATCGAACATCGCCATAACACAACTCAACACGATCCTTTTGGTTGGTCGTTCAACCCCTTGCAGAACTGGTTGGTAGTCTTCTCTTCCAGCTGTCGAAAACAGGAAGACGTCTTCTTCTGGATCCCAGACGATTCCTAGGACTCTCTCAGTTTGAGTATTCTTGTCCAGGCTAAAATGAACCGCAGGATTCGACTTCTGCTCGCCCATCGCTTCCAGGAACCGCTTGGAGTTGGAAACCCAGTTCCTGATTCGGAAACCTCCTCGGAAGTGGATGTACTTCACCTGATTCACCAGCTCTATCGCTTCGTCGACGGTATCCACGCTGTCATAGTAATCGTCCACATAATGTTTTTTAATTATCGCAGACGAAGCTCCTGGAAATTCGGTCGCAAATTCGGCAGCGTTCAAATTTTTGATGTACTGCGCTGAGCACGGGGAGCAGGTAGCCCCAAACGTAGCTACGTCCATGACGTACACCGTTGGAGCATCTGCAGGGTTTGACCGGAACAAGATCCTTAGAGCTTGTTTATCCGCTGCCCGTATGAGCATCTGGTGAAACATTTCTTGGATGTCTCCGCCAAAAGCAATTCGGCCTTCACGAAATTGGTTGAGCACTGACGGCAAGGACTGCAGCATGTCCGGACCTTTGAGCAGTTCGGTGTTGAGCGAGACACCGTCTACCGTAGCGGTTGCGTCCCAAACCAGACGAACTTTGCCCGGTTTCCGAGGGTTGATCACAACGTTTAAGGGAAGGTACCAGACTTCGTTTTTCTTCGCTCCAGCTAGGTCCTGCGCTGTGGCAATATGCGCATAGCCTTTCGCCACGTACTCCGCTATCTGTTGATGGACGTTCTGCTTCAGTTCAGGATTTCTCTCCAACTTCCTCTCTAGCGCCTTCAACCGCCGTGCTGCCATTGGGTAGCTTTCCGGAAACCTTCTCTCATCTTCTCTCCAAATCATACCCGTTTCAAATTTGTCTCCGATCCACACTGTAGTGTTTCGGAGAATCTTACAGGCCCGCTGGTTTTCCATCGACTCAGGCACTGCCGTACAGATACCGGTTTCCTCCAGTATGTATTGATTGCGCAGCATCTCATACAAACCCTCGTAACTGATAGGCTCTACGGAATGAACGTTCACGTAGCTTTCCGCTACGGCAGCTGCTGGATTTCCCGGTCCGTAGATGGTCCATCCAAGCTTGGACCTCACGGCGATCGGTTGGTCGGGTTCTCCCACTCGTGTTTCCAAAGGAGCGAATATGTGCAGGTTATCCAAACCAATTATTATGTGAGGTTCTTCCGAGGCATAACTCACCACTGGCAAGTCCTTCAAATGTGAGTAGCGGTCCTCGATCTCCTCGAATTGCAACGCTTGACTCGGCAACTTCAATGCCGCCACCGTGCGGGCGTTCTTCAAAGGCATCATCTCTTGTGACCCTCTAGCCGACAGCTTGAGATCCACCTTCTTCGATTGGCTCTCGTAGCGCTTCCATTGCGTAGTCCCCGAAGTACAACGTGATCGGCACCATACGGAAGATGACGGCACGATTCAACCATGCGTGAGCATGGCGTTCCACGTTCATCAGTCGTACAGCTCCTTCGGCACGATGTAGAAGTGGATGGTGTTCTCCTTGGCAGCCAGCAACGTTACAACGCAGTTTAAAGTTGCATCGACTTTTGCCGTAATTATTCAGACACAGCACGCAAAGTTTGCTCTGCTCCACCGTCTTCAGTCGATCCGTGATGCTAAGCTTCTTGAAGTCGTCACAGAACCGCAGCTTGTGGTCTGTACGCTTGCATACCCAGCACGGTTTGACCCCCTTGGTATCCTTCGGGTTCTCGCTTTTGTTCGGCGCAGAACCATGATCGTGAACGAACTCCTTTTTCTTGGGCTTTCCCTCGAGTTTTCCCCTTCGGGAGCCTGTTACCTCATTCGGGCCGAGAGCAGAGAATTCGACAATTTCAGAAACATCGGAAACGATGTCGTTGGTAAAATCGGTGAATACTCGTAGCGGTGTCCCATGCTTGTCCCTTTTGAACCGAACCCACTCCAATTTGTAGTTCGGTGGAAGTTTGTCGACCAACTCGTTCACCAGCATGGGATTGCTGAGATGATCGGTCAAATGGGCTGCTTCAAGGTGATCGCAGAGTTGTTTCACTGTGATTCCGAACTGGAGAAACGACTCCAGGCGATCGGCTGTCGGTGCTTGAGCGCTGCGAACTTTCATCAACAACGTTTTGAGAAACTTTTCAGGTTTCCCGAAGAGACGGCGAAGGTCATCGATTACGTCAGGAACGGATTCCGGAAGAACAAGCCGACTTCTCACAGCCTCTAGTGCGCTCCCTTGTAGGCTATCCTGTAACCGCTTAAGATTGTCCAAATTTGAGAATCCACATGCCTGGTTGGAATACTCATAGCTGCTTATGAAGATGGGCCACATCTCCGGTTCACCTTTAAAAATTTGTATGTTTTTGGAGAGGGCTTGTCGAGCAGCTATTTGTTCCTTGGACAGTTTCTGCATCGGTGAGTGGACTTGCTGGGATTGCTGCTGTCTTTTTCCCGTCGGTACTTGCATCGTTTTCGGCGGCTCCGGTTTTCTCAATGGTGGCTCCTGCTTCTTCGTCTTCTTTAACACCTCCTGCTTCTTCTTCAGCGGCTCATGTTTCTTCGTTTCTTCTTCAACGGCTCCGTATTCTTCTTCCTTGGTTCCAACGGTTTCTGCTTTTCCTTCGACGGTAGCTTCAGCTTCTTGCCTGTTGGCAGTTGGAAAAGTAACTCTCGCTCTCCTCGAGTCAGCTCTTCTTCCTCCCCATCTTCACCGCCGTTTTCATCTTCCAGATCGTTTTCACCTCCTTCATCGCCATTTTCTTCTTCCGGGCCGTTTTCATCACCAGCATCGCAACCTTCTTCTTCCTCCGAATCGTCTTCACCTTCAACGCCATCTTCATCCTCAAATTCCTCTTCATATTCATCTTCGCTTTCCGATTCTTCTTCTTCCTCATTTTCTTCTGTCGGAGCTTGGGTCACCGGCTTCTGATTCGACGAACTTCCAACCTTATCAGCTTGCTTCGTCCCATCCGTCTGTTGTTGCAGCCAAAATTTCACCTTCTTTTCAAACGGCGTTTCTTCATTCGGAATTTCGGCTAAGCTTTTTTGTTCAGCAATTGGCTTGTCGAGGGCCATTTTCGCATCCAAAAACTTCTGATACATTTGCTTCCGTTGTTCTTGAAAGGCAGCTTTTTCGACTAGTTCTTTTTCCAGCATTTCGCGCTCTTCCTGCAACTGGCGCTGTTTTAGCTCCCGATCTTGCTGCAGTTGTTTTTCGCGGAAAGCTATTTGCTTCTGCCGCCGTTTTTCCTGCAAAGCTCTCTCCATCTCCAGCCGCTTCTCACGCAGAACCATTTCGTCGTGTAAGGCCTTTTCCTTGTCGCGCTGCTCTTTTCTCAGCTTCTGTAGTGAGTCTTCGAGCGTTCCTGCACTCGACACGACGGACGTCACAGATCCGGCTGAAGATCCACCGTCGCTCTTCGATTTCTGCCCGGTCGTATTTTTGGCGTCGTTCTTGGCGGAGATTTTCCTGGTGTTCGGAACCTTCAGCAAATTAACACATTTGCTGCAACTCCAGTCTTGGTCCTTCACCGCCTCCGTAACGCCAGCACACGAGTGCTGGGCCCACAATCTGCACGATTCGCACGGCGTGTGCTTAGGACCATCTTTGGTGGTGTATGTGAAAACGGCATATGGACGAGAAGGACAAACCACCAGCTGGGGCAGCTCTATGGTGAACACAGTATCCAGAAAGTCACTAAAAGGTGGAAGGGTGCAATGGGCGGGACATGTTGTAAGAATATTGGACAAATGCACCCCGTTTAAATGGTGTTTGCCTCGAATCCGACCAGTACAAGATGCAGAGGAGCGCAGCAAGCAAGGTGGTTAAACCAAGTGGAGCAAGACCTTGGAAGTGTGGGACATTTGAGGAACTGGAGACGCAGGTGTGGCCCTAATAGGACGTTGAACCGGCATAAGTAAGTAAAGACCGATGGAGCTTCAGCGAAGAAGGCACTGTGGGTCATCTTCGGAAAAAGCCTCAATTGCTAGGCAATGACGATTTCTTCCTGTACCACTTGTGCGCTAAAATTGTTATTTTCAAGATTTTTTTGAGAGATGTGTGTATGTGCAATACAAAGGTTACCGTCTGGCAGTGTTTTAATGGATGGAAAATGTATGCAGTTAGACGAACTGTTGTCGACTCGACAAACATTTTTAGCCCGGGAGTTGGAAGGTGATAGCTCTGTTGGGTTCCAGTGAGCCATTGCAGAATGCCTGGTTACTCACATCTATTCCGAGGTCACTTTCACGGACAACAAGACCCGCATAAACACAGTACATCTTCTTCTTCTTCAGCATTTCAAGCTTATTGCTTGCTCTCAACTTAAAGGGTGATACGGTCAAAATTTGGTCAAGGGAAAACGCGTGTAAATCGGTGACATCGTTTATTTAAAAAATCAAATTAAATTTCTTTTTCAAGTTCAATTATTATAAAATTCAGGAAAAATATTCAGTTAGGCTTCCGCTTTTCCAAATCCGAATTGCCGGGCCTTACGCTTGACCCCTGCCATCAGATTTTGTACAGCCACCTTGTCCACCTTCTTCGCCGCAGAAAGCCAGTTTGCCTTGAACTGCTGCTCGTCCTTAGCAGTTTTTTTGGTCTTCTTTAGGTTCCGCTTGACAATAGCCCAGTATTTCTCAATTGGGCGGAGCTCTGGCGTGTTGGGAGGGTTCTTGTCCTTGGGAACCACCTGCACGTTGTTGGCGGCGTACCACTCCATGGCCTTTTTACCGTAATGGCAAGATGCCAAATCCGGCCAAAACAGTACGGAACAACCGTGTTTCTTCAGGAAAGGCAGCAGACGTTTATTCAAACACTCTTTCACGTAAATTTCTTGGTTGACAGTCCCGGAAGCTATGAAAATGCTGCTTTTCAAGCCACAGGTACAGATGGCTTGCCAAACCAGATATTTCTTTGCGAACTTTGACAGTTTCGTGTGCTTGAAAATATCTGCTACCTTTCCCCTTCCTTTTGCCGTATAAAACTCCTGTCCCGGAAGCTGCTTGTAGTCGGCTTTGACGTAGGTTTCGTCGTCCATTACCACGCAGTCAAACTTCGTCAGCATCGTCGTGTACAGCCTCCGGGATCGCGCTTTGGCCGTCGTATTTTGTTTATCATCGCGATTTGGAGTCACTACCTTCTTGTAAGTCGATAGTCCGGCTCGTTTTTTGGCTCGATGCACGGTTGTAGACGATACACCCAGCTTATTTGCGGCATCTCGGAGAGATAGGTTAGGGTTTCGTTTGAAACTACCGGCAACTCTCTTTGTCGTCTCAGTGGCTTCCGGTTTTCGATTTCCCCCCGATCCAGACTTCCTGGCTGTCGACAAACGTTCCCCAAACACTTTAATTACATTTGTAACGGTTGATTTGGCAACTTTTAGCGATTTTGCCAAATTTGCGTAGCTCGGATTTTCGCGATGCGCCAGCAAAATTTTGATACGCTGCTCTTCTTGCTTGGACGGCATTTTGACAACTGAAGAGTGAATTCCAAAATCAAAAAAGGAGCAACATTCTACACACACACACCTTCAAAATGAGGGGTGTTCAGGTTTTTTAAATGCAAAATTGAAAGAAATACGTCAAGTTGATATTGACCAAATTTTGACCGTATCGCCCTTTAGTGTTCTAAATTCACTTCCACAGTTATTAATTAAGAGCTTTCGATGCCAATTACCATTTTTGCATTAGTGGCATTAGTGTGTGGCAAGAACAATCATACCCTACGCCTAGGGAGTCGAGAAATTTTCCTTTACGAAAAATTCCTAGACCAGACCGGGAATCGAACCCAGCCACCTCCAGCATGGTGTTGCTTTGTAGCTGCGCCTTTAACGACTGAGCTAAGGGAGGACCCGTCAACACAGTACATACATCAAATGAATAAAGATATTGTGCATATTCTTCCATCATCAGAGCATATTGTTTTGAGGATGGCACGTATTTAGTAGTATCGTTCAAATAATCTCACTGTAATTTGTTGATGATGTTCAAAAATGTTATGAAAGATGTTGTGAAAACTGTTTATTTTTTTTTCGGGCGCACGGATTGAATCATCGCGAGTTTGAGAATTTTTGGTAATACGTGAAGCAGAGTTTAGCGATGTGCCTTATTTTACCAAAGTTGGGTGGTTAAGCCGGGGTAAATTTTTTAAAAGAGTCTTTCATTTGAAACATTAAATTGAACAATTCATGAAAATGAAAGAAAAGGTGGCCGACAAGAAGTAGATGTCAGATTTTAAGTTTTTGAGTGACATAACAACGCAACGAACTGAACCTTAAGCTTCAGGGAAAAACAAATTTCGTTCATGAGTTTTTCCAACACTGAATTGCGTTTGTGGGAAATTCAATTCGGAAAACGAGATTTTTATCATTTCCCTTCGATGTTGCCATGCCCGATTAAGGAAACCAAAAAATACGTCGAAATGATACTTTCACTTAAATCTGAGTTCAATGAAATCAAAACGAATGAAATGAGCTTAAAGATCTTCTTTATGCCGTGGGGCGTTGACGTGGAAATGGTACCAAGCCATTTGCAGCTTGACTCAATAGAACTTCAGACAAACACAAATCTTGAAGATGCCTTCAAGAAAACTAATTTCCTGGAGTTTTATTCGAAACACATCAGTGTGGATAAATTTCCCGAAATGCGAAAACATGCGTTGAATTTGCTGTTCTGTTTGACACTACATATCGTTGTGAACAAATGTTTTCGAACATAAGAAATGAAAAATCAAAACCCAAAAATCGCTTGACAGACGAGCATTTAGAATGTGTCCTACGAAGTTCTGGTTCAGATCTATTGCTATTGACAAGCTCGTCAGAGAAAAACACAATCAAGCAAATTTGGGAACAGACTGTGCAGATACAAATATGGTGTTTGCTGCGTTTAAGCTAACTGCATGCATTGAGAGATAATATCAAGCGTGTCTAACTTCAAGATTTTGTATGTAAATCCGAAATAGTTGCAGAGTATTAGTGAATAGTGTTTGCATGTTTTTCAATCTATCATAAACTGGAGAGCTTTGAAAATTTAAACAAATACTTAATATGTTGATATTGCAAATATAAAAAATAAAAATCAATATTTTTTTTTTAAACTAGCACTGATAACGGGTGTTCAATAAAAAACGAGAATGATTTCAATACCTTCCTGTAATTGAAGTAAAGAGCGTAAATTTTTTTTCTCCCCAAGAGAATTGCTCTCTAGACTCCCTAGAAATGGGTGGCATGTTGCTTTTTGCTCGGGTGCTGTCAGTTCAATCGAAGATGACGTCAAAACAGCAAGCACTCCACGAGCGTGTTGTACGGTTTTACGAAACGCATGGTCATCGTGGAAAAAAGTTTACGGTAGACCACTTTCGAGACGAAAACGTGCCCGTGAGTACAGTTTACCGGATCCATTCCTTAGCATTCCTTAGCGTGGAGTGGAAGGTCGGTAGCGGTCGTCCTGCGAAGATAATGACGAAGAAGAAGAAGGAAGCGTTGGAAAAGCTGTTCGATAACTAGGACGGAACGAGTTTGCGTGACGCTGGCCGAAAATATCACTGCTTCCATACCTTGATTCACCGAACCCTGAAGATGGAGGACATCATCTGTCGGAAGAAGACTTGGTCCCCCGAGAACACGGACGAGAAGATAGTGACCGTGAAATCGCAGTGCCGGTGGATGACGAAGAACTACCGCGGGACGACGAAAGTTTCTTTCCGCTCTCGAAGACCCACATTCCAGGAAATGACAGCTACTATTCCAGCGACAAATCGGCCACACCTCTCGAAGTAAAATATAAGTTTAAGCATAAATTTGAAAAAAATGTTATGCTGACATCGCCCTATCAGACAGAGGGATTTAAAAGCCGTGGTTCAGGCCAAGCGGACTGGTCATCAATCAACAAGTGTACCAGGAAGAGTGCCTTGAGAAAATTCTTCTGCCGTTCTTAAAGGAGCATCATGCGGATGGGAAGTACGACTTCTGACCGGACAAGGCGTCTTCTCATTACGCCAAGAAGACGCTGAAGAACCTTGAGCAGAAAAAAGATACCGTACGTGCCGAAAGAAAGGAACCCGACCAACTTGCCCCAGTGTCGTCCCATTGAGGATATTTTCGGCTCCCTCAGTGCCCTAGTGTACAAAAATAATTGGAGGGCCAAGGATATGTGCAGTTGATCACGAGGATCCAGAATTTTATCCGGAATATGGACGTCAGTGCCGTCCAGCGCTTTTGTGAGAGCATCGCGACTAAGTTGCGTCGTACGGCTAACCAGAGCCCCTTCTCCAATATTCATTGACGTTTTTTTGAAGAATAAACATTATGTTTTTAATAAAAAAATACTAAATTAGTTGAAAAAAAATCCCATTTTTTATTGCACACCCGTTATACGCGTGTTAATACCTTGGAATTTTACTATAAAGAGTTTTCTTTTGATAAATACGCCTATTGCGTATGGGCACAGAGAACAGACATCCAAGCTGGAGTGCCCTCCTTGTGTAAATTTCTGTAACTGCCATTTTAAAATTACAGCTCGTTTTCGTTAGTTTTGGTGAATCGTATGTTGATGGCGCCACTTGCCCGCCTTGAGATTTGATAGTCTGTCAATTCTAGTTTGGTGAAACCTTGACTAGGCGGCGTTGTTTTTCCAACGGTTTGCTTTTAAAAATTTACACAGTAAATTGGAAACAAAATGTTCGAGCCTGGATGTCTGTTCTCTGTGGTATGGCCAAACCCCCCACACACTTTTCAGTAGGGGGGGGCGGGCCAAAATCTACCCCCCCCACAAAAATAAAAAAAAAAATATGGAGAAAAATCAATAAGTCCCCCCTCCGAAGGGGGGTCTGAGATTTTCAAAAATGTGTCTACGTGGTTTATGAGCAGGCCCTATGCAACTAACAGATTTTTCAGTATCGAATATTTTTTAAAGTGGAAGTTGAATAATATTTGTTCACGTTAACTTGTTTATAAAAGTGCTTCGTTTTTTTATGTTTAGTAATAATTTTTCTAGTTTTCTAATAACAATGGTTCTACTAATACGTTCATAGAAATTTTATTCAAAGTTATTGTTCACGCACTGTGTTTTGGGTGCTTCGTATGACAAACTCTAACCTTCATGTCAGTAAAATTAGAAAGCACCCGCACCCCATTGAAAACGTAAAGGCATGGCCAACTGGCACTTCCGAGTGCGGCACCTACTAGCGGTATTCAAAATAACTATTAAACTTATAATGAAATTTAATAATAAATTTCGTATGGTTGTGGTGCAATGAAAAATAAATGAATTTCGTCGGTCTTGGGCAGAAGAGGGTTGAGTTCCTGTTGTGGCAAATGGCAAAGTACTTCGCGGCACCAACTGTTTCGTAGAATGGTGGGCTCGTGATTGTTGAAGGGTGCAATATCGTATCGATTTCGTAAATCGTTGTTGTTGTTTCTGTTGGCTAACTACCATACTATAGTTGTCATGTTGAAGAGTAAATGTTAGTGATGTTTTGGTGAGTTGGCCGCTACGTTTAGTTTATTGCATTGATAGTCATAAATATTTTTTTTTACATTGCACATTTTCGTTCATTACGGGGTGTAATTAATCTAACGTCAAGAAAAAACGAATTTATTGCAAAGAAAACTAATAATTGCACCGATTGACCAAACATCAGATCGGTAGACTGGTTTACTTCAAACTATAAAAACAGTAAAACTAAAGGATATGTAAGGTAACGGAGGTTAAATGCAACCCTCAAGAAACTGATCAATTGCTTTCACTGAATGATTAAATATATTCACATTATATCAGTCAGCTCATAAGTTCAGCCTGTTGCCTGTATGTTCCAAGGGAAATCCTTTAAATAAACGAATTCAAAAAGCGTTGAGTTGAACATGTGGTAAAAATGTGCCACGGTGGGGTATAATGTGTCCTCATAACGATGTTACAGTTCAACACTAGTTTATGTTGTCTGTATTACCTGTAAGCGATGTTAGTGTAATATTATTGGACATAATCAAAATACCTTCTCTTTCATTTGTATTATGGTACCTCTTTCTGTCACGGAAAAGTAACTTAATTTAAAAAAAATGTTTTTGAGTGTAGAATCCATTAAAACAACGTTATCAGGCTGTTTAATTTTTGTAACTTCTGGTTTTCAATACTCTTAAAACTATAATAATGATGGTAAAGAATTACTAAACAGCACAGCATATTTTGACCCAAATCCAGATCAGGTTATTTGTGATCGAAAAGTATTATGTACCGTTGCCGATCGGAGGAAGTTGTTCCGAATATAATTAGTTTGGAATTTTTATATTTTTATCCATGAAAATTCGAACGATACGTTTCTCAAATATTTTATCGAAATGTTCTGAAATGAACTTATATATCCCTTGCGCTGAACTGACCGGCTTGGCGTGCCGAAGGGGCTCAGTAGGGATTCTTTGTCAAGACCCGAAGCTAAGAGTCAGTTCCATTGTGGTAATATCACATCTTTTATTATATAATTTCAAATCATCCATGAAATTTTTAGTATTGTATAATCATTTAAAATTATTTTTTTTTCTCGTGACTTTGATACATTGTCTAAACCTTCAGGTTCATAATCGATACAAAAATCCGTCTACAACTGCAGCAGGACCACAATCCGCAGCCATTAATTACAATAAGAATTGTTACTATCATATTTATTATAACATTCATTTTATTCCCTTCACTATATTTGATTTTATATGACATTTTCAGGTTCGCATTTATGCTTCTCTCTAGGTTTTAGCCCACCTTACCAACGTTATGTATTTGAAACTATAAGAAAGTTTTGTACGTTTTTTGAGAAAGGATCTTTTTTTGAGTTATATAGTTTCCGTTTTTGGCATTATTCATAATCATATCAAAGTTATTTCACCTTATTGTTAGCTTAATTTTCTTTGCTATTTTGCTCGGCTGCAAGGTGATAACATTTCTTTTATTATATCAACAAATATTTTAGTCTAGGACTTCAAATGATGAATTGACAACTTCGAAGAAAGATGCGACCAACCTCTAGTCCTCACAAGTTCCTACCTCACGCCTCCACGAATCATATGATCACAAAAGACTGCTAGCTGAAATATGGGGACGTTAGTTGATGTGGCCTGGGCAGTAGGCTGATGCAATTTTCGAAATGTTTGCTCCCCTTAGCTTAATCGACGCCAATTTGGGTCCTGATATTCCCCAAAAAATTTGAACACATTCGGTTTTAATTTGGCTTTGCACACGCTATTCAAAGTTTGTATGGGAATTAGTATGAAGAATCTCAAACTTAAATTTACAGATCCCTAACATCTTGATATTATGTCCTTAAACAAAATCTTATTAAGATTCATATAGTGTTAGTTGCCAACTATCAAAATGCCAGAGATACCTGACATGTAAATTTTATACAAAAATAGTTATTCAACAAAACATAAAATACAAACTTTAGGTATGATGTTTCATTCTTATTTTTGGCAACACTGCCTGACGGGAATCAAGATGTTAAGGATCTGGAAATTTTAGTTTGAGATTCTTCATACTAATTCCCATACAAACTTTGAATAGCGTGTGCAAAGCCAAATTAAAACCAAATGTGCTCAAATTTTTTGGGGACTATCAGGACCCAAATTGGCGTCGATTAAGCTTAGAGGAGCAAACATTTCGAAATTTGCATCAGCCTACTGGGCACGCCTGTTGTCAAATTCATAATAGCGAAGTAACCGGGTGCGACTGATGATCATGTAAACCATATAGTATATTTACCATTCTCTTTAAATTAATAATTTCTGCATGCTTTTGAATGATCTTTGCATATATAAGGATGGGAGGCTGCCCTTCACTTTGTTTTTACTCTTTAGATAGACGAAATGTTGGCTTCGGCTGAACTGAATATTCTCGGAAACCAGTTTAGGAACGTTTTATCCTGTGTATTCTTCCATCAATATATTTGTAAATATTTATTATTTAGCTTCTCACGTATTTATTGTTTAACTTTTTATTTAGCTTTAGTCAACATTTTCATCAACAAATTGTGAATATTTTCAGATAAAAAGCGAACCTGAAGGCCGTGGCCTTTTTTTCAACACTTGTAATGAAGCGTCAATTCTGTATTCTCATTTAGTTATACTCTATTTATTATTGCATACCCATAAATTTAAGTAACTTTCAGGAGTAACTGAGAGTTACAGGAAAAACTGTCATACAATATATTTAGGTAACGGACGGCGGCAATCGACAACGGACAAACTAATCACCAACTTAATTTCTTAAATATATTAAGATAAAAATTGCAAACATCGCTTGCTGAGCGTATCCTTCCTCCCTACTAACACAATTACACCTTCCTACCTTATTCCCACCAGTTGCAAGAACGTGGCCAGGGCAGCTCTAGTCTGTTGGAAATGGGACACATCCTTCATCTAAGAGGAAGGGATTCATCACAAATCACTAAATAACAGCAACCGAGAAAGGCGCGTCCCCATCTTAACAACAGTTCAGAGCTTGTACCACCTACGTTATTGTGCGACCTGGTTTATGCTATGCTATGCTATGCTATGCTCTGAAATGAACTTATATATCTTTTAATTTTTTTAAAATTAAAACTGGCACTGTCAACCCTCGATATAAAGCAACATTACTATAACGTTACTCGATCCAAAACTTTTTTACTTCGATATAACGTTTTTTTTTAAACTAAGAAAATCCCTTAAATATCAATTAAGCATCTGGCTTTTAATTTGAATTTTTAATTCTTTGTGTTAGTGTTTTCTTCATAAGGAATGAAATAAACAAAAATACGTTTTAAGAACAAATCCTTAATATTTCGTGATTAGAGCATATCGTAAAACTGGATTGCATTGATCAATGAAGTAACATCGATTGTTTTGAGTCGATGTTTAGAAATTTTGATGCGAAAGAGTCAAAACAACCAAATTGAGATATGATAGTGTGATTCAATGCACGCATTTTAAGCCCAATTTTGGCAGCACTCCATCAGATTTCAACGAAATTTTCTGAGCTTGTAGACTTTATCACAAGAAGCCAAAAAGTTTTTGTTTTTTCAAAATAGATTTGGACTGTCCTTCAATTTAGGGCCAAACTCTTTATACCAATTTTTTAATTTTGTCAAAGATTTTTTTCGCATGTATATACTTAAAAAATGACAGATCCCATTGCTTTTTTTGGTAAAGTGACAATCACATAATAAAACAAATTAGTGAGCAAAAATATTGAAAAAAAAAAATGCAAATTGAGTCCTGAGCTAGGAGTTATTGATTTCAAAAAATGTTATGTTGATTTACAAAACATAAAAAAGTGATATTTTTTGATGAAATTTTTATTTCAAAATAGGTAATTATGTCCTTACCAACGGTCCATACATTGCAAGATACGCAAAGGATTTATTTTTCGGTGTCTTTTTATCTTAAATTAAACCAGAGAAGGTCATAACCATCCCAGAATTCAATGAAACTCAATTTATTTTTGGGACATTGTCTTATTTGATTATGATTGATTGCTACCATCTATTGTAGCAAAGTAACTTTCCATAGCAGTGAAATAATCTGAAAAACAATTTGATCAGGATTCTTTTGCTGTTTGTGATCATCAAACTCCTGTTTGAAGGGCCAAAAACGTTTGGGCAGGTGTAAGCAGAGACACTTACACGAAACTCGCGAACAAATCGTTTCACTTGGGTGCCTTGATGGTCCCTCCCTATCCCAGTTATATGTTATTTAATATTTAGTATATTGTGTACACATAAAATGAAGATATCATAAGCGGCAACATTAAGTCAATACGAGAACATAATATGCGTACATACAAAATATATCTGACATCCACTGGATTGTTACTGAAATATAAAAAAAAACATAAAACATTAGACGCGTATTAATATCCTACTAGTCCTGAAAAAACTGTAAACAGAATAGATCATTTCAAATGTCAAAGATAAAATTTCAATGAAAGATATTATTTTATTAGACATGTTGTTAAAATTCATCTTTATACCGTTCTAGTTACATTTCAAAGATAGCATTTAGAGTGATCGAAGAGCCCGGTATGATGATTTCTGAAATAAATGGCTTATCTTACCATAATAACACTAAACACAATATTTATATATAATACTACACTGCATTGTCTTATTTCTCCACATACTATACCTTTATTAATCGAGAATTCCAGTTCAAAAGAGTTTATATCTCTAAAAATATTTTCCTTTATTTCATTGTAAATAAAATAAAATTTATGGTCGCAAAATACGTTAAATTTTACTCGTTGATTTATTTATTGATTTATTATCTATAATTTGTTATAATGTCACAAAAATATATGATTGGTCTTAAAGCTACATGATATTTTTTTAATTTTATCCAATCAAGGTAAATATTTTTGGTTAATCTTTTGAATAAGAATACTTAATTTTCTTTACCTTTTCACCAAGAATAGGCACAAAATTGTGGAATAAATGAGTGCCAGGTTTTGTTTAGGCGTTACTATGTAGTGTTCTAAGTTCTTCTGAAATTATGATGTTTTGTTCAGTGGAAATGTAACAGAAATTTAATTTTTTGATATTTTTATCCGTTCGATTAACTGCACAGCTATAGGTCAAATTGTCGTGAGATTGTTAAGGTATTTCCGTAATCTCGAGCAAGACTGGCTTTCTTTGCCATTCGCTTGAGAGTGCAACAAATAACATTACAGCAATAGCGATCTTTTCCATTGGATGTTGCATTAAAATGCCATTCTGTTCTAAATTCATGCTTTGGCTGAAATCTACACAAATTTACTAAACAAAGTAAACGCAATATTTTCAAATCCTGGCAAAACACATATCATCAAACAATATTCTCATAAACACAAATGCATATTCATAGTAAACAAAAAATCATTACAAAAACACAAAATAGTGTTATGGGATGTAATAAGCCTTCCTCGTAACCGTGTCGAATATCATCAGCAAGTTTCTACAAACCAAAATGGTTCAGAGGACGCCAACCAAGCAGTTGACAAGAGGAATACGCAACAAAAAAGATGAGAAACAAGTGGTGAAAGTATACAAGAGGAAGCCCGACATGTCGGTCAGAGATGTTGCCAAAAAAGTGTACATAGCTTCGTCAACTGTGCAGGACATTTAAGTATGATGTCGAAATCCTCCATGGCAACAAAAAAAGTTTTCCATAAAAGTATCACGAATTGAAAATAAAAAATGGAAATTTTAAATGCAGCAAAAATAAATATCCCTTGAAATTAATCATTTCTATAAACAAGTCATGTGAAGGAATACGAAAAAAAATAGAGAAAAAATCAGGTATGGATTAAAAAAAAAACAAGAAACTTGCATTAAAAATATCAAAAACATCCATGAATAAATAGAAACTTCCCATGAATAAAAAAAAACTATTGAAAAATCAACGATTTGTTGATAAAAATGTAAAATTTCAATAAACAGCTGAAAAATGTTCATATGTAAGGAAAGTACGTGCCAATCACAGCTCATCAAAGAAACCTCAGGATCTATAAAGATGAAGAAACTCATGGAAAACCATGAGTGTTTTTCAACTGGAACCAGGTGTTGATCCACCATCGGAAAATAGCTGTTAATCAGAAGAGTCGGCCAATGAAGAGAATCAGTAATGCAAGATAGGAACACTTAAGACGCAAAACGAGAATTATTATTACATCGATCATAAATAAAGCCTTTATAGAGTATAAGTGCAAACTGTAAGATCCAATTGTTGGAATATGTTCTCCAGTACTAGTTTTTGTTGGTGAGAAATCACTGGTAATGAATGATAAATCAGTGCTGTCAATGTGATTGTCCTGAAAGGGGTAAACTTTCAGATCTCTATTGAAACTTCCTAAATTGACCAAAAACAACAGAATGTTTTGTTTAGTCTCTCATCAAAACGTACAATTGTGCATTAAGGTAGCAGTGCATGGACTTGAGTGACCTCATCACTCGAATGCATCGTCAATGACGAAGATGGCAGAATACATTTTCAAACTCATGTTGAATCTTTTAGCAAGTTAGTACTCGATACATTTTTATAAAACCACAAACCACAAACGTTCTTAAGTTTCAGCAGTTGATTTCTGGCAGCTCAACTCGGCGTCGTCGCCAATTATCACGCCGTAATATATAGCACTGGAACACACTTCTGACGTCCACTTGACGTTAATTACAGGGGGAAAAAATCAGCTCTAAAATTGACCGACACAGCAGGCACGTACGTTGTGGAGCGGGTCAGTTTCAAGTTTCGTGTCGATAGCTAATGAAAGTGTTCACATGGAAAGAAATGCCTCGCGTGAAAAAAGTTTATCAGCAGTAGGCATAGGGTAACAAAGGTAACGAAAGCTGTTTGCTTCTTGAAACAGAAAATCGATTTTTACCTTTTCTACAACGGTGAGGATTGGCATGTTTCCTTTCAGCAGTCATTAAAAAATTAGAGAAAATAAAATTTACAGCAACCCGGCGGTAGGGGGGGGGGGGGGGGGGGATAGGATTCAATAAACCAAAATAATGTTTAAACAAGTCACAATTTAGTTGATTATTTACTTTAAAACTGAAACTGAAACTATCGATATCGCTTTGGAAATTTTAACTTAATTTTAAATATAAATAATTCTTTGTTAAACCATATTATTGTCCTGAAAATGTTGCAACGTGCAAAGATTTGTAAATTCACTCTAGTGTGACCACTCCTTGATCCTTCATAATTGGCTACTTTAAATCATTGTTATTCAACGGTTGATAACGTGTTGCAACCTAGAGCTATAATCTTTATCTGTGACCATCTGTTGATAATAGCTCAGTTCTGGCTAAGCTAATCCGCCCACTTACCTA
>JAHHFK020002952.1:0-63910 GCA_024533555.2 Aedes koreicus | reverse complement strand
AGAAAACAATGAAACGTTCTGGATTACATGTGTACAAGGTTCAGAAGGCACCGAACCGGAGCGATAAACAGAACTCGGTGGCCAAAACTCGTGCAAGAAAACTGTACAGGGAGTGGCTCACAAAACCGTTCTGCATTGTGATGGACGATGAGACCTACATTAAAGCCGACACCAAACAAATGCCAGGACAGGAACACTACGTCGCCACCTCTAAGTTGGCCGTTCCGGAGAGTGTACGGAAGAAGAAACTGTCGAAATTCGCCAAAAAATTCCTTGTCTGGCAAGCGATCTGCGGATGTGGCAAAATGAGTCAGCCCTTCATCACCTCTGGGACCGTCAACGGACAAATCTACAAGGACGAATGCCTCCAAAAACGACTTCTGCCCTTCTTGAGATCTCACGATGGCCCGACACTGTTTTGGCCGGATTTGGCATCTTGCCACTATGCCCGGCCCGTCTTATAAAGGGCGAACACGAAATTATTGCGACACCGAAAATGTCATGCCAATTTTCTTATAATGTTTAGAATCAAACCAAAATTTTAGGGTAGTTTTATACATATATTTACTTCAAAAATCAAAAGAAAAGTTAATCGATGGAGCCTTGAGTGTAAAATTGAACGCATTTTCGCTTGATGCCCTCCATCAAAGTCTTTACAGTGTCATCCGGTACCAGTTTCTCAGTTTTTTTTCCATTTTCTTAACATGTCCTTCTCGTCTTTGACTGTCTTCTTGCTCTTCCGAAGTTCCCGCTTCATCATTGCCCAGTACTGCTCCACCGGGCGCAGCTCCGGACAGTTTGGCGGATTCATGTCCTTTGGAACAAAATGGACAGAATTGGCCTCATACCACTCCAGGACACTTTTAGAATAGTGGCATGATGCCAAATCTGGCCAAAATAGCGGAGCTTCGTCGTGCTGCTGCAAGAACGGCAAAAGGCGCTTCTCGAGGCACTCAGATTTGTAGATCTCGCCATTTACTGTGCCCTTTGTCACGAAAGGCTCACTCCTCAGTCCGCAAGAGCAGATGGCCTGCCAAATGAGATATTTGGAGGCGAACTTCGACATTTTCTTCTTCTTAAATTTGTCGTCCACATAGAACTTGCTCTTGCCGGTGAAAAACTCCAACCCCGGAATTTGCTTAAAATCGGCTTTTATATACGTTTCGTCGTCCATCACACAGCAGCCATATTTTGTCAGCATCTTCTCGTAGAGCTTCCGTGCCCGAGTTTTAGCCGTCGATTGTTGCCGCTCATCGCGGTTTGGGAAGTTCTGTACCTTGTATGTATGTAGTCCAGCTCTCTTCTTTGCATTCTGGACGTAGCTCTGCGACATGCCGATCTTTTTAGCCAAATCACGGCTTGAGACGTTGGGATTTGCTTTAATCATCCGCTTCACCTTTCCCTCCGTCTTTTTGTTCTCCGGTCCCGGTTTTCTTCCAGCTCCTTTGCCGTGGTCCAACGTCAACCGCTCCTGGAACCGCTTCAACACTCTGGAGACGGTTGAATGGTGAATGTTCAACATTTTCCCAACTGCCGGTGCGACAGGTCAGGAAATTCCAGGTGTTTGGAAAGAATTTGTTCTCTCGACTCGCGTTGGTTCACCTCCATTTTCGTCTGTGATCCCGTTTGGAACATGCCATTCTCCCGATCCCTCCGAGCCAAAAAAATACCCACACCACCCGTGTACCACCTGTGTTTGTATTGGCGTTCGAAAGACCCCGATCCGACCCAGTATTCGAATACGATTGATTTAAAACCCAAGATTTCTCGTTTTTGATTTCAGGCACCTACGGGAGTGGTTCGGCCGACGGTTCCTGCAGTGCCGACGATATGGACTGCATCGCCCATCACGACCACCTCGGTATGGAGGCGATCCGCAGCCTGTACCAGCGCTGGACGATGACGACAACGGGGACATCGATCTGTCCGAGTCGGATGACGTGAGTTGAAACAATTGATTACTGACTGGAATGTGGTGTTCTCACTCGCTTACTGTTTCAGTTTCTCCGCGAGGAGCTCAAGTACGACAGTGGGTACGAGAAGCGCCACAAGGCGTTCCATTTCAACGACGACATGCACATATCGGTGAAGGAACTGTGGGAAGCGTGGCTCCGTTCGGAAGTACACAACTGGACCGTAGATCAGACGACCGAATGGCTCGCGCAGAGTGTCCAACTGCCGCAGTACGTGCGCCTCTTTAAGCTGCACAAAGTCACCGGGAAAGTGTTGCCCCGGCTGGCTGTGAATAACATGCACTACGTGAGCAATGTGCTCGGGATCAAGGATCCCATTCACAAGCAAAAGATTGCCCTGAAAGCGATGGACGCAGTGCTGTTTGGACCACCGAGAGGTAAGTCGGAAGGATTGCTTTCGCAATTTGGTTAATGTACTTGTTTCGTTTGCCTTAGAAACCAAAACCCGGTGGAAGGATTTGCTGTTGGTGACGCTACTGCTGACGGCAATCATCGGTAGTTGGTACGCCTATCAGCAGAACAAAAACGCTAAAATACACCTGAAACGGATGGCCAAGGACGTGGAGGGATTGCTTAAGGCCGAAGTGGCACTAAAGGATATGCAGAAGGTCAGTTGGTTTGGTTTTGAATTTCCATCGTAATAATTACGTTTAATTTCGTACCAGGAACTGGAACGGGCCCGCCTGGAGCAGGAGAATGTCGACAAAGAGAAAATGGACCTGGAGCGGCGTCTCCGGGAGGCTCCGACCCTGTCGTCTTCCACCTCGGACCTGGAGGTGCAGCAGTTGAAGCAGGAAATCGAAATGCTCCGGTCGGAGCTGTCCCGTGCGGAAGTCGAAATAAACGACCACTGCTGGACACCCCCGCAGGGCCTGCAAAACTGGCTACAGCTGACGTTCGAGCTGGAGAACAAGCAGCACGTCCGAAAGCGGGTATTGGCCGAAAAGTAGCTGATGCAGGCCCGGGAGGCCTGCGAGAAGCTTAAGAAGAAACGATCGAGCCTGGTGGGGGCGTTCGTGTCGACGCACGGCAAAAGCATCGACGACGTCGACCGCAGCATCGTGGAGGCTCGCAATGCACTGAACGACGTGACTAACGACCTGCAGGAACGGATGTACCGGTGGAAGCACATCGAAAACATGCTCGGCTTTAGCATCGTCAACAACAACGGGCTGTCGTACCTGGAGAATTTGCTGTACAATCGAAATGGCGGTGGCAGTAAGAGCTATCGATGTGAGTATTTTACTGCGGTTGTTTCAATGATCGTTTGAATGAGCTTGTGGGAAATTTTCAAGTGTGGAGTTTTTTGTTTCAACCAGCGGGGTATATTTTGATTTGAGAATCTAGCTAGCCTGTTATTAGGAGATGTAAGCACACCTGACTCAAGACCCCTAGAATGTCTACTAGAGTGTGTCGCCGGTCTATGGAAAGAAAAGCGATAATTTGTTACTTCGATGCTCAGGTAGTGTCAGAACTAACTGTTCATTCAGCTTTGTGTGTCCTCTGATGCACAATTTCTACACGGTTCATGCCTGCTCTACGCTAATCTTGTAGTCTGCGAAGTTCTCAGGTCTCGCAGGTCTTCTTGCATTTCATGGACCTACCTAAAACCAATTTCACCGGGTTGTCGTTCGACATTCCTACAACCTGCTCAGTCCACCGTAGCCGATCATTTTTGGTTTCGATGAGAGGGTCTTCCAGTAACTGGTGCAATTGGTAGTTCATGAATTCCTCCTTCACTTTCTTGTCTTCCATCTGCACTTCACCCTTGATGGAATGCATGACCTCGCGGTTAAATGAACCAATAATGGTGCAATGGTTCTCAGTGAATATGGTGCTTGTTTAGACACGGTTAAGTAACTCTATTCAACCGGAGCTTTTTTTAGAGTCCTTGTGTTCTCTCGAAACGCTTCACACATTGAATGCATTATTGTGAGCTTTTATTTGGCATTTTGTAGCTTTTAGTCTGAAGTTCGTTTCCGCCATAGCCCCAAAGCTGCGAACAAGCATACCACTCGATATGCATCATACCTTTCAATGTGATATTGAACAGAAAACACGAGTATCTTCGTCTCCGTCGCCGATTCCGCTGGAAGTTCGGTCTAGTCAATGTAATGGTACCAATTATTGGAGAGGATTTCCTAGCGTTCTTTGGTCATATGGTTAATCTGAAAAACAGTCGTCTCATCGATGGAAAGACGAAATCAATTGGTTTGTCAGCATCTAAAATCCACACGGTAATTAGATTTAGGTTACTTGTTCACGAAAAAACGGTTTCTTCCACTGTGCTATCTGTTGTACAGAGACCAGATGTAGATCATCGTATTCTTTTCCTTCTGTTGCTTCTAAGCTTCGTAGACTGACTTCCGATAAGCTGGACGCAGCGAGAAAAAGAATTTCAGCTAATACCCTAGCCATGTATCTGTCGTCCATTTACCAGAAATTGTGCACCGAAGCAGCATGGGTAACAGCGTTTCGTAAGTGGCTATTGCGCTCTAAAAACATAACTTTTCCAGATCGATACCCTGTTCAACACATCCTTGATTTATTTAATGCTCTCAGTGGTTAGAGAGTATTTAATACGATTGACCTAAAACGGTCATACCACCTAATTCCGATAGACGAAGAGGAGCAGTGATAACCCCATCCGGGCTTTATCGATTCGGACCATTACATGGTTATGGTCAAAATGCGCCTAAGACTTTCCGTTGTAAACAACATTCGGGACCGACGCCCGCAACGGTACAATCTGAAACGACTGAAGCTACCCGAAGTCGCAACTGATTACGCGCAAATCCTAGAAGCAGCATTGCCTGACGAGGGAGAGCTGATCGAAGCCCCTCTTGAGGACTGCTGGAGCCATTAACAACGCAGCAGAAATTGCCACTGGGTTTGTGGATAGAAATCGACGGACCGACTGGAGTGTCTGACGGTTTTAAACGAGAAAAATGCAGCGCGGTCGATAAAGTGTGGAACGATACATACAGAAGCGAAGCGAAAATGTTATAAAGTATTGGCCCAAGAATGCTACCTTGAGGAACACCAGCTCTAACAGGCAATTGATCAGATTTAGAATTCTGATAATTTACTTGCAAAGTTCTATCAGTTAAGTAGTTTTGAACTAATTTCATGATATAAAGCGGAAAATTTAACTTTTTCAGTTTCGCAATCAAACCTTCATGCCAAACACTGTCGAATGCTTTTTCTAGGTCTAGAAGAGCAACTCCAGTGGAGCAGCCTTCAGCTTTGTTTGAACGAATTAAATTTGCAACTCTCAAAAGTTGATGCGTAGTTGAATGCCCATGGCGAAATCCAAACTGTTCATCAGCAAAAATTGAGTTTGTATTTGTGCTATCAATAGCAGTAGGCTATGCTTTAGATATGTAAGTTTGGGGTAGAATAAATTGTGCATCTGGAAGAGTAAGACGTGTTTCATAGTAGTATCTGGAGAAACTGAAGACGAACATAATGCGGCTTTGAACAAAGTTCTTTCAGTTTTGAAAGATCATAATATTATGCTAAACAAAGATAGATGTATCTTTAAAGCACGCCAAATAGAGTTTTTGGGCCATATTATTTCTGCTAACGGAATACAACCAACGGAGTCAAAGGTGCAAGCACTACAGAAATTTCGTGAACCTCGTTTTCCAGACGAAGTTAGAAGTTTTTTGGGTCTCGTCACGTACGTCGGGAAGTTTATCCCAAATTTAGCAACAATTACGGCGCCTTTACGGGAACTGATATGCAGTGGCAATAGGTTCACCTGGACGAAGGATCACCAACGCAGCTTCGAGCAACTGAAACAAATGATATCAAATTCCAATACTCTCGCTTTCTTTGACAATGCATTGCGCACTAGGGTCGTAGCAGACGCATCTCCCGTTGCGTTGGGTGCTGTCTTGGTTCAATTTGCAGACGATACCGACAATGATCCTCGTATAATATGCTATGCCAGCAAAAGTCTAACCAGTACTGAAAAGCGCTATTGCCAAACGGAAAAAGAGGCACTTGCTTTAGTATGGTCAGTAAAATTTTTTTCGTTATATTTGATTGGTCGTGAGTTCGAATTAGAAACAGACCATAAACCTCTCGAAGTTATTTTCTCTCCGTCTTCCACACCATGCGCTCGCATTGAACGTTGGGTCTTGAGACTACAATCCTTTACGTTCAAGGTTAAGTATCGTAAAGGAAGCGGAAATATCGCAGATTCTTTATCCCGATTAGTTCATTCTGATGAGGCTAAAGACTTCGAGAAGGATAACAAATTTATGGTACTAGCTATCCAGGAGTCTGTGGCGATTGATGTTGACGAAATTGAAGACGCAGCACGCGATGATCCAGAGATAACAGCTGTTAGAGAATGTCTGCGGTCTGGCAGCTGGGGTAGCATACTAGCACAACCGTTTGAACCATTTCGAAATGAGTTGGGATTCATTGGAGACACCATGATTAGGGAAAATAAACTTGTTGCGACTACGACAACGTATGTAAGTACTTGTTCACGAAGGGCATCCGGTTGAATCAGTTATGTAATAAACGACTGCCAGACCATGAATAGTGGTCATCAATAGATTGAGACACAAAGGAATTCTGTGCAATATGTGAAGGATGTCAACTAGTTGGACTTCCCAGCCGACCTGTCCCCCCCAATG
Organism: Aedes koreicus; assembly: GCA_024533555.2. Classification (NCBI taxonomy): domain Eukaryota; kingdom Metazoa; phylum Arthropoda; class Insecta; order Diptera; family Culicidae; genus Aedes; species Aedes koreicus. The sequence goes on along the minus strand of JAHHFK020002952.1, from coordinate 57,285 downwards.
CACCGCAGACAATTGCCAACAAAGCCGTGGGTTGATATCGCTATTGACTTTATGGGTCCTCTTCCTTCTGGCGAATACCTTTTGGTAATTATAGACTACTTCAGTAGGTACAAATAAGTCGAAATCATGTCTCGCATAACCGCACATGAAACTGTTGAACTACACGACTCCACATTCTACGACTGGAAAGACGCCGACAGAGTTATGCTTCGGAAGGACAATAAGGTCCAAGTTACCAGCTATTGATGACATTGAAACTGCACCTCCATCCTCTGATTATCGTGATCTAGATTTTATAAACAAAACAAAAAGGTAAAGAAAGAGAGGATACCAGACGTCATGCGAAGGAGTCGAACATTGCGGAAGGCGATACAGTACTCATGAAAAATCTTACTCCTGGGAATAAACTATCGACCACATTCAAGAGCACAAAGTATACTGTTTTAGATCGATCGGGTCCCAGAGCTTTGGTCAAAGATTTTGATTCCGGTAGAATCTACGAAAGGAACCTGGCGCATCTGAAAAAGCTACGTAGTAACACGAATTCACCTCTTCAGAAATCCTTGGACAGCTCCTGATAAATCTGACTCTTTAGAAACCCGGAATACTTCAGCGCTACGAAGAAGATTTTGCGGGATTTCTGAAGGAAGAATCTGAAGCTCACATGCCTGGTGTTGATACTTAAATTTTACAAAATGAAGATTTCCATGACAAGTAAAAATTATTGTTAGTAAGTTATATAGAAGTAAGGGTTATTTAAATTATTTAAAAAGATCATCATAAATCCTAGAAAAATGGAGATGTGCTATCAATAGCAGTAGACTAGTGCTTTAGATATGTAAGTTTGGGGTAGAATAAATTGTGCATCTGGAAGAGTAAGACGTGTTCCATTATTACTGTGTTACAAGTTATTCTTGATCCGGAGTACCACAGTATTGATGTGAAGCATCATTCTATTCAAAATTATTTTTTCAAAAGCTTACTTATTGAAGAAAGCAAACTGATTGGTCGGTAGCTAGAAGCTTCAGCCGGATTTTTGTCTGGCTTCAAGATAGGTACGACTTTTGCATTTTTCCATTTATCTGGAAAGTATGCCAGATGAAAACATCTGTTAAATAGTTTTACCAAAAATGAACAAAAGTACTCTCGGGGAGTTTTTTTGATTAGGATAGCAGAAAATTAAATCGTCACCTGGTGCTTTCATATTTTGAAATTTTTTAGTTATAGTTTTTACGTCATCCAAATCAGTTCCCCCAGATACATCAAAAATATTTTCTTGTGAGAAAATATTCAGATACTCCCTGGATACCTGACCCTCAATAGGACTTGTCATTTCAAACTGAAATTATGGGAGCTCTCAAAAAACTTGCTTAACAAGTTTTTGAGCTTTTTCCGCATTTGTGAGCAAAATTTTATCATCTTCTCAAGCGCTGGTGTAGGTTTTTGAGGTTTTTTCAACATTTTAGAGAGTTTCCAGAAAGGTTTGGAACTCGGATCTAATTTTTGACACATTATTTTCAAAATGTTTGTTCCTCAGGGCAGAGAAGCGTTTTTTAATTTGTTTTTGTAAATCTCGCCATATGACTTTCATAGCGGGATCACGTGTTCTTTAATATTGACGCCTACGTACATTTTTCAGACGAATCAAGAGCTGAAGATCGTCATCAATTATAACTGAATCGAATTTAACCTCGCATTTTGTCACTGAAGCAGCTCTTGCTCTATTTATTGAGAAAGCCAGAGATTCAAGAGCATTATTAATTTCATTTTTTGTTTGCAATGGAACATTAGGATCAAAATTGTATTCCACAAATGTTCGATATTGATCCCAATTAGCTCTATGATAGTTGAAAGTAGAACTGATGGAACTAGAAATGATTTCTTGAGATATTTCAAATGTAACTGGAAGGTGATCAGAACCAAAGTCAAAAATGGGTAATCAATTGACTACAAAGTTGACATGAATCAGTTAGGACCAAATCAATAGTTGAGGGATTTCTGGCTGAAGAACAGCAAGTTGGGCTGTTTGGGTACTGAATAGTTTAGTAGCCTGCAAAACAATGATCAAAAAGTATATTACCATTGGCATTGCTTTGCAAATTATTCCATGAGCGGTGTTTTGCATTTTGTGTTTTGCATCACCAATAACGAAGAATTTAGCCCTATGACGGGTAAGTTCGGAGGTCACCACTTGAGCTAGTTCTTTTGCTGGCCAGTGCATTGGAAAGGCAAATAGGCAGCTATACAAGTAAATTGGCCAAATTTTGTTTCAACTGAAACCCTCAAAGTTTCAAAAACTTTGGTTTATTTTCGATTGGATATAATGCTTTGCAGCCCACTGTATGCTCTAAGTAGATATTCTCGCTATTTAATTCACCTAAATAGATGCGTAGAGTTCATAAATAATCATAGAAATAATTTTAAATAAACCTAGATAATTTTTCACTTACAAAGTTAAGCTAAGAATTGCTAAATAATATTTGCCGGTATTTGCTTTAATGTCTCGATTGGCAACGGAAATGCTTGAACATTGTTAAAATCAGCGAAATCATCGTTTCACAACTAGTTAGTAACAATAGCAGAATGTAATAAAGAATATAGCCTTTAAAAACTTACTCCGCTCGTTAGAGTCAAGAAGATGGCAAATGCTGCTTAATTAGGAATAGGAAGAAATCCACGAAGCAGAGGCTTAAGGAGATCGCATTACTACAGTCCGATCCTCGGAGGAGCACTTAATTTCAGTGCGCTGGGATCGCTGCTACCAGCCTCTCTGGGTGCGTTCAGCGAGCTCAGATCAACGCGACATTCAAAAGTCCTGACCGATTCCCGTTCACTGATGACCACGTCGCACCGGGGGCATCTCATTTTGGTTACGCTGTTGGTCTCGGTTGATGGAGAATCCGCCGCAACGGTGCAATATCTGCTGGCGCAATCCTTGTGTAGTGCATGGCCACAGTTACCAAAGACCAGCACTGCATCCTTGGCGGCAGTGTACAGTTTACAGCGGCAGATGGTACACTTGATGGACTTCACGCAAAGTCCTTTCCGAGCAAAGCGACGTTCCCGGGCGAGAACGGTATGCAGATCCCGTCCCAGAATGCGGGACGTCGTTTCCAGCAGAACGGTTTCGTATGCCGAATTCGACAGCATTCCGATGAGGACGTGTTTGATGTCGCCAAAGTTACCGGTTTTCGTACCGGATGTCAACACCAGCTGAACCAGTTTGGCCAGATCGACGAACTCGCTCGCCGCGTGGAGAATGTTTTTCGTGATCTGCGTTAGATCGGTCCGGGAGAGAACGATCTTCAAAAGCGAAAACCACAGCTCTTGGCGTTCAGCTTCCGACAGGACGGACGATGCACGGGAGCATAGGCCCGAAACCTAAAAATGGGAGTGGGGTTCGTAATGGCAAATGGATGTTAAATGGAAACACCTACCTGCAAGGCACACATCTCCGCGGTGCTTTCTGTAGCGTCTTTGAGCGCTTCCACGGCCACGCCATAGGCAGCCTGATAATCGCCTTGCTTTTCGTACAGGTAGATCAGCGCCGTGTTCATCCCGTGACCTTTGATTGTGTCAACAGCGAAATCCAACCGATAGGAGTCGTTCGATTTTAGAAACTCAATCACCTCCTCCGGTTGGTACTGACACAGAAGCTCCAGATACTTTTCGCAGTCACGTGTTTCCAACTGCACGCCCTGTTTGATAAGCTGGCGTAAGAATTGAAACAGCTTTTCGGGCGAATCTTCCAGCAATTTCAGGAGCTGATTCAAATGTCGCATGAAATGATCCCGCCGATAACGACACCAGCAGAGAAATACAAAGGCGCATTATGGCTGGCAATCGTGCCTACTTCGGACTCCGAAGGACGCTAAGATCGAACAAAGTTCGCCGAACCACAAAGTTGACCATCTACAAGACATTAATTAGACCAGTAGTTCTCTACGGCCACGAAACATGGACATTGCTAGTGGAGGACCAACGCGCCCTGGAGTCTTTGAACGGAAGGTGCTGCGTACGATCTACGGTGGAGTGCAGATGGAAGACGGAACGTGGAGGAGGCGAATGAACCACGAATTGCATCAGTTGCTGGGAGAACCTCCCATCGTACACATCGCAAAAATCGGTCGACTACGATGGGCTGGGCATGTCGTAAGAATGTCGGACGACAGCCCTGTGAAAATGGTTCTCGAAAACGAACCGACAGGTACAAGAAGAAGAGGCGCGCAACGAGCAAGGTGGATCGATCAAGTAGAAGGCGACCTGCGGACCCTCCGCAGACAGCGAGGCTGGCGAGGTACAGCCATGGACCGATTACAATGGAAACAACTTCTGTGTACAGCACGGTCTGATTGGTAAGGTAAGGTATGAAATGATCACAATGGAGTACCATAACGAACCGGTGGCAACCGAAAATCAGTATTCCACCATAATCTCAACTGAGAGACAATACTACTCGGTAATAACATCGCCTATCTCCGGTGTGACATCACAAAAATGAACTTAATTTTTGATTTTTTACATTTATTTTTACTACTTTGAAATACATTAATTCAAAACAGATTTTATAGTTTATTTCTGTCCATAGAATCTCTGAAATAATTACGTACATAGCGCCCAGGCTTTGTGCCCATTTTGTTGCATGGGGTCGTATTCTTTCCGGTTCTTGTTCCATTAACCTCTGATGCCTCTTCTAGTTGTGCATCAAGTTCTTTATGTTTAGTGATTACATTGTGAAGAATGCAAATCGCCTTCACAATATCATCAGCGAGTTCCGGTGATGGTTCTATACTTTTGTTATATTTCAAAAAATCTTTATTTAATCATCAAAATCTATTTCGTTCCCTTTAAAGTAGTCCCCCTCTGATGGAATGCACTTATACCAGCGTTTTTTTCCAATCCGCGAAGCAGGCCATATAGTCGGCTTCCGGGATGCCCCTCAATGCGCGCAGCGATTCTCGTTGAATCTCTTCAATCGATACAAAACGGTGTCCTCGAAGTGGTCTTTTGAGTTTTGGGAATAGCCAGAAGTCACACGGAGCCAAATCAGGTGAATACGGTGGTTGTGGAGCGATATGAGTCGAATTTTTGGCAAAAAACTCACGAAGAACGAGTATTGGGCGATTGAGCGATTTCGGCACCAAACGCGATTTGACTCTTCTGAGGCCCAATTGATCCTTAAAAATCGATTGAATCGATCCAATTGAGATGCCAAGCATATCGGCAAGGTCTCTAATTGTTAATCGACGATTTTCAAACACTAACTCTTTGATTTTCTTCACGTGTTGCTCATCAGTTGACGTCGATGGCCGTCCTGGCCGTTGCAAGTCTTCAACGCGTTCTCGACCGTCTTTGAAGTCATTGTACCACTTATAAACATTTTTTTTCGACATGGCTGACTCACCGAAGGCTTTCTGCACCATCTTCAACGTTTCAGCAGCAGAAATATCGTTCCGCAAACAAAATTTAATGGCACTTCTTTGCTCAACAAATTCAGACATTGTAGAAATCGCCGAAAGCACTTTTGGTCGTTTAGAAAACACAAGCGTAAATAAACTAATTATGGAGGGAATGTCATGAAATGCCAAATATATGTCACTAACAAGCCTACCAACGTAAAAAAAAAAAATTGGACAATATCTCAAACGCGCAATTTTTAAATTAAAAAGTCACCTTATTTTTTGAACACAGTAGTATAAATCAGAATATTTGAAATTTGCTGTAAAAGTAATAACCAAACGCTCATATCGTAGAAACGGCTCTTTATTACAGTTCGTCCAATTTTTCAATAATTTGTGTTTCACCAAGTTTAGAATCAAGCCGAAATCCTAGTATAAGAATGAAACTTATCAGGATATTTACGGAGGTCGTCGTACAATCTACAGAACTCCCCATCACGCATTCTGTTTCGGTTCATAGAACTGCGAACTTTCTTTTCTTGTCCATAACAAAGTGAAGCGTGCTCATTCTTCATCGGACGAATTCATGCTTGAATCACTTGATAAACTCAAATAATCTCGAATACTTTTTACACTCGCGCGTGCGGCATCGCTCTTAATCTCGCTTTCAGTATGGCATAAAACGCTTTGCTCGCCTTCTCCCTTCGCGTTGATTAACGCCAACGCAACGCAACGCTTCCCTACGTCATTGATAAAAATGGAGGACACATCGAGTAAATTTGTTTGCAATTGTGATTTTAAAGAAATACCATAAATTTTCGCATTTTTTCCTGCCGAACCCCGTAGTTGCGAATGCGATATATCGTTTAGTTGCACTGCGTTCAGGGCAAACACAAATACGATTCTTACAGGCTATGAGAACTACAATTTGTCATTCATACAACACATCCTGATCCAACCATAAATCCTTTAAAAAAAGAAAAACTAATCGATTCCTTTTCTTTCCAACAGCGCGTCTATCCAGCAGCCAGGACGACCTAGATGACGACTCGGTGCAAGGTAAGCAGCTCAGCTTTGATAACTTTTCTGTGTTTTCATCCGAGTAATGACTTCAGTTTATTACTTCCAATGAACCTTGGTTCGGTTTTGCTCTACCTTGCCAACCTTATTTCGAATCAGACAACGACGAAAGTTCTGCTAAGCCTCAGTAACCCTGCGCATTAGGGGTTTGTGAAGGGTGTAGTAGTAGTTGCATACCGGATCAGGACAATTGATCGAATAGTTTCTAGTTAGAAAGACACCCAAGGCACCTTATTCTAGTTCTAGCGTCTTTAGCTTATACATCACATACAACACATCCGGTAGAAAGTGTTTGACCAGTGCAAATTGTAGTTTAATAGTGCTTAGGTTTTGTTTTCATTCCTGCACCCCTCCATGATGGTTTTTAACTGTAATCTTCATCATAAGTGATAGTTCTAAAAGTTTTAATACTCGAGAAAAGTGCTTAAATCGAGAGAATCCTTGTGCAATCATCTCTATACTTATTGTTCTTACTCTGCCGCGTGATTTCTATCCCTCCAATTATACTCGATTGAATAATCTCCTCTTTGAGTTAAGAAGTAACGTGGTGCGTGCAGAGACAAACAAGCAAATGGCAGCGACATTAATACGAAATACTAACCTACTCTCGAGTTGCAAATCGATTGAAATTGAAAAGAACGACACCTCCTATGGAATCGCTCAATTCGTTTAAAATAATAGCTATTTACACTTCCTACGAACATAAGCTCAAAACAAAGTAGAAGAGAAGAACTTCTTAAGCCATGACTTGCGCAGGTACTAAACTCCCCGTCGCTTGAACTGCTTTGGCCCCACTCCTCCCATTTTCAGACAACCGGAAATCGGACTTTGTACGATCGTATAAAATTTCAATAAAACAACAAATACGACGCATTCCGGTGGTCTTACTTAACCTCGAAACTTTTCCGATAAAAAAAAAAATACATGCAAGCCTCAAGCCTGAATTGATTTACAGTTACATTAATTATCGAAACTAATATTTAATCTTAATCAGAAGCAAACAAATAAAGCTATCGTAAGACTTAAGGCATCGTAGGTGTAAGACAAGAACCTCTGTTTTTTTTTTTTCTGTGTTTATAAATATTTTTACGAATTATTTATTTCAAGTAAAGCTACTATCTTTTTACATCCAACAGTTGCTTGTTTTTGTGTTGTTCTCATTTATATCCTTTTGCCAAAAAAAAAAAAAAACAAAAACCCCACACACCCAACCCCGTTCGGTTGTTCCTACTGTTGTTGTTATCGTTTTTGATTAAAATTCGACTCGACTTGGTCCGGTCCTGAATGGCTTTTTCTTTTTCAAAATCCGTGTCTGCACTCGGAATCCCAATCGCATTCAATTGGCTTGATCGAACATCGTTTTGCCGTTCCATTCGTTGTCAAGATTACATGATTTAGAAAAACAAACACCCGAAACCCTTTTAAATGTTGTTCAAAGTATGGGGAGAGTGTGAGGAGAGGGAGATATCGAGCAGGCACAATAGAAGACGCGCGCGGCGCGACTTTTTGCTTGATGAGGTAAGATTCTTTTTGATTTGTTCAATTTACGATTCATAAATGGCTGCTAACGCGCGCTTTGTATCATTATATTAACACACATGTTGAGGTTATGTTGCTGCTTGGCTTTTTTATACTTTTCCTTTATATTTTGCTCTAATTGGACACTTGAGCTTGAGGAGCCTGATGGATGTTGCGTGTTAATATTGCTTGCCTTTTGCTTGTTTGGTGCTGCAGAGCACTGATGTGACTATATTTACCGAACGCCTTGCTCAAGAATAAGAAAATTAACAGAAGGTTTTTTGGGCTCCTTTTTTTTTAAATATTTTTTCTAAGGATCATGAGGGTGAGCCCCCTCATTTTTTTCGCCGCTCCCCCCCCCCCTTCCCCCCCATTCCTTTACACCTATGGCACTGATTATATTGAATATCGAAATGCAAATAAGGTTTTTACAGGTTAAGTTTAACTAGGTAACGAATAGGAAAAAAAACAGGTTATTGGGAAAAAAAACCGAAAAGAAGTTTGGTTCAGAACGATAGAAAATGTTGGTAATAGTTTTGTGGATATCGGTTGGCATTTATAATAGAAACGCGATTATTTACAGTAGTCTTTTATTTCGACTTATTGGTCAAAGCGCGGAAACAAGAATGACATTCGTACGATTTGTCAACAGGGTTGTATACACTGAAATATTAACAGGGCTGTGCGCTGCTTCAAGGGCACCTCCACAGCTTCTTTTTTTCCTTTCCATTTTTTAGAGAAACAATATTAATCCAATGAATGAAGGAATGTTTTCAAATATCACGGCTTATGTTTGAAGAATTAAGAGATTGTCGATTTTTAAAATTTTTATGAAATTGAGTTCTTACAGATAAGGCACCTTACTTAATCAGATTAAGGCCGGGGTGGCCTCTGCTGTATACTGAAATTGTCTTCATTCCATTCGCCAGCCTGTCAGTCTACGAAGGGTCCACAGGTAGCTGTCTACTTGATCGATCCCGTGCTGTGCCCGTCGGATCGTTATCGAGAGTCATTTCAACTGGGTTGTCGTCCGACCTTCTTACGACATGCCCAGCCCACCGACCCAGTAGTCGACCGCTTTTAGCGGTGTGAATGAATGATGGAAGGCTCTCCCAGCAACAGATGCAATTCGTGGTTCCTTCGACTCCTCCATCCCGTTGCATCTATCTGCACTCCACCGTAGATCGTACGCAGCACCTTCGGTTCGCAGAATTGTCCAAGGGCGCGTTGGTGTTCTCCAATCAATATCCATGTTTCGTGACCGTAGATGACTACCGGTCTAAATAGTGTATTGTAGATGGTCAACTTTATTCGATCCTAGCGTCCTTCGGAGTCCAAAGTAGACACGATTGCCAGCCATAATGCGCCTTTATATCTCTCTGATGGTGTCGTTATCAGCGGTCACCAATGAGCCCAGATACATGTATTCGTCTACCGCCTCGATTTAATCACCACCGGTCTGAAATTGTAGTGGGAGGCTAGCATTGTCTTCTCGTAAGCTTCTTCCCTTCGTATTTTGTTTTCAACGAATTAATGACAAGCCCAATCCAACTAGCTTCAGCCGTGAGTCTGATGTACGTTTCCGCCATCTTCTCAAAGTTGCGTGCTACAATATCAACGTCGTCAGCGAAGCCAAAAAGTTGGACGGACTTCCTGAAAATCGTACCACTCGTGTTTCTCCCCCCTCTTCGAATCACACCCTCCAATGCAATGTTAAATATCACACACGACAATCCTTGACCTTGCCGTTACCCTCTCCGAGATTCGAAGGGACTCGAGAGTGCCCCTGAAACTCAGACGACACCATCACTCGGTCCATCATGGCTTTGACCAACCGCGTCAGTTTCTATGGATATCAAGCAAGGCAACATCAACCCTCGTTAAATGGCACGGAAAGTAGAGGTACTTCTAAATTACTCACTTATGCTGGTCCAAAGTCTCATTAGAACTGCATCTGTGTCACAATGTTTCGTCGAGAAACTCGGTTGACGGCTGCTTGTCTCCACTTCCTTCAGGGTCCCACACTTTCAAGAGCTTACTCCACCTGGTATAACCATCTAATTCGTTTCACCCCTCTGCGTCTTCATCGCCCTGTACACGGTACGTTTAGTACGGGGTGAATCCGAAAACACAAGTTAATCCACCACCTCGAACTTCTCATCTCCGTCGTTTATCATAGTTTGGAGTAACCGAGCTCTATCTCAGTTCCTCCTGCTAAGATACTTTTCTACCCCACGTTTCAATTTGGCCTCGAACGTTTTTCCAAATTTAGACCAAATGTCCATTCCCAAGATGAGAATAGAAGCCATAGTCTCAATGAACAGCACGGGTAAGGTCATATTCCTGTTGCTATAGGAAATGGGCTCGAGGGAGTAGAATGAAACTGAGTTATCAGCTGTTTTCACTTCTCCGGTAACGTGAAATGAGGTCAATGCTAGTTCGTCCGCTATTTTCGATAGTTAGCCACCGATTAGACTGCAGATTGCACCGCTGTCCAGCAGTCCACGCAGTTGATGACCTAGGATATTGATGTCGGCGTATGGGCGATTGTCGTTACAGTTTAGATCTATTACGATAGATTCTGTTCTGCAATAACTAACACATACATCTTCGGAAACAACGCTTGTTAACATCACGGGATACAATTAAAATTAAACACGTTATAGCAGCTGTTGAAAACGCGACACATGTTTAGTACAGGTTCGATTTGCCGTAGTTGGTCTTTGAGTGCCGGTTTATAAAGAAAGATTGTAAACGTAGGTTTCGTCGTCGAGTGTTGATGTTCAAGAGACCAAGTAAATTGGAACAGTCGATGTTTCCCTGAAGGGGTCACCAACAAAACACGCTTTGGCCACCCATACGCCTCCCTTCCAACAATTCCAGGCTGATGCGCTTACACCGACTTTCATAACAATCTGCGAGGGTCTTGCCGACGAAGATGTCTCAAAGCAAAGCGTATAAATCTTTGCTGAATGGCTTCGATCCTCTGGACTGCATTTTGGTAGAAAGGGGACCAAACGACAGCACAGTACTCCAAAAAAGGACGAACTTAAGAGTATTATAGTGCCTTCAGACATCAAACGTCTTTGAAGTTTTTTGCAAAGCGGAATCCTAACTGCGATGAAGCTTTAGAAACAATATAGGCTATGTGGTTCTCGAATGACAGTTTGGAGTCGAGCATTACTCCCAGATTCTTGACCGTTGTTTCACGTTTTCAAGCGTGTTCCTCGAAGGATGCACTCGTGGAGATACATCGCACGTTTTCGGGCAAAGGGGATAGCCGAGCATTTGGATACATTTCAGGACATTCTGTTGATCCGGCACCAGTCGTCGAACACTTGTAGTTCCTGTTGAAGAAAATCGGCGTCTTCTGGGCATTTTATGACGTAGTACAGCTTCAGGACATCCGCGTAGGATAATTTCAGGCATCTGAGGACCAAGTTCACGTCGTTCATATACAACAGGAAAAGGAATGGACCAAGGTGGCTGCCTTGCGGAACGCCGGATGTTACTGAGAAGCTGGACGAGGCATAATCTGAAATCTTCACAGACATAGTTCTACCAGTCAGGTATGAGCGGAGCCAGTTCAACAATTGATCGTGAACCCCCATTTTCTCGTATTTGGAAATTGCAATCTGATGGTTCATTTTATCGAAGGCCGCAGAGAGATCTGTGTATATGGCGTCTACTTGATGACCGCGTTCCATTTCGCGGATGACGAACGATGTAAATACGGTGAGGTTGGTCGCCGTCGAGCGCTTGGGCATAAAACCGTGTTGTTCAGGAGAAATAGTATGTGAACAGTCATGGACCAGCCTTTGGAGAACAATTAGTTCGAATAGCTTGGATACAGCACTTAGTGCAGCATTCCCACGACAGTTGGTGACGGATCGTTTGCATCCCTTTTTGTGTATTGTTTTACGATCGCGCATGTCCGAGGTGGCCGTTCGGAATGAAGGTAATTAAACGCGACTCGTAATAACTAAAACAAATTAAACTGTTTATTTAATTATAAAATCAGACGGTACAAATAACGCGTGTTCGCGGTTCTTATAGCTTATGTTCACTATGGTCAGAATGACGTTTTTCGTTGGTGCTGTCATGGCGTCGACATGATGACAGCTTCATTGCCATCCGTGAGCCCAGTTGGAAAGTGAAACATTAGGGTGATCCAAGGTCCCAACATATTGGGAAAACAAACTACTCTTTCCAGCATTCAGGAAACACATCGGAAGTTAATGACAAATTGAAGACCGTAGCCAGGGGCGCAGCGAGTGTATTTAGGCAACGCTTCAGGACAATTGAAGGAATACCATCAGGGCCGCATCCAGTTGAGCTTTTCATCTGCTTCCCTGCAAAAATCACCATATCACTATGGATAGTGAGTGCAGAGCCAAATACCGACAAGCTTCGCGGCCCTCGGCATCCAGAGTTTCGTCGCAGAAGACACTGCTGAACTGCGTACGGAACAAGTTGGCGATATCCGCGACAGAAGCAGCTTCGTTAGTGCCGTTAGTCAAGGTGGAGGGTAAACCGGTTTCCTTCCGTTGTTCATTCACGAACCACCAAAAGCTCTTCGGTTTTGTTTTGAGATGACTCGGCAATTGAGACTGGTGAGAGTTGTACAAGCTGTTATTGAGGTGTTTGTAATCGTCATTGGCGCGTGCGTAGTTCGTCCTCGTAGAATCGGTGCGATATTTGCTGTGTTTCCTCAGAGCAGCCCTTTTAACTCGTTTCAAATGTTTGAGGTCGGAACTAGACCAAGCAGGTTTGGGACGCTTACGGTTGAGTTTCTTAGGCACGAATTGATCAACGGCGTACAGCAAAATACCACACATAGTCGAAGCAGCAAAATTCGCATCCCCGTTTGCAAGGGTCTTGTTCCAATTAACGCCGGCGATAAAGTTGTTCATTTCCTCGAAGTCAGCATGGGTGAAGTCATAATAAACGTTTTCGATGTTGTCATGGAAGCTGTACTTAGGATTAAACTCCAGTGTCAGTAGCAGAGGGGAATGATTTCTGTTGCTTTTGACAAGCGGTGTCGGAGCTTGATGAACGGAACATCTTTGACCCAATTCTTTGCTAATGAAACAAAGATCCAGCAAACGGTTATTCGCGTTTGGAATGCCATTAACTTGCCGAAGTCTGGCGGTAGAATAAGCATCAAGCAAGAAGAGCGAAGCCGGTCTGAATGACGAACATGAATTGTCTGGATAGCGGAAGCCCGAGTAACACATCTTCGTGATTTAATGTTGAGTAAGTTTCTATACAACCAAATCTAGTCATATAAAAGTATTTTCAACCGCTATAAAACTTGTGTGTTGCTTGGGAGCCGTTAGTATGCCATGAAATCGTGCTGAGGTTAAAATCTCCCACGATGACGATGTTGTCGCTGGGTCCCATTTGTGACACGATCCAATCCAAAGAAAGAGCGTTCTTTTCGATAAGGCGATGTTAACTGAATCTAGCTGTTTCCATCTAGAAATGAAAACCCCGGGTTTCTAGTGGTCATCCCTTTTCCCGCAATTCTAGCAAGACAGGAAGCGTTTTGGGTTGAGACAGTTCAGATAAGTGTTGACGTCGAACACCTTGTACGCTGCTATTCAGCCCTTAAGGTATGCGTACTGCAAAATCTAGCCAAAAAAAAAAAAACTCGCAGTATAACATTATTTCTAAATCCGAAAAAAAATCAAACTTTTTGAATCGTCAACCTTGCCACGTAATGCGGTATACAATTCAAGACCAGGAAGCTGCTTGAAGTCTACTTTGACGTTTGTTTCATCTAACATAACCACGTCAGTCAAATTCTGTCAGCATTTTCTTTTTCTTCTTTTTGTTTTTTTTTTTTTAATATAATAAATTGAAATATATAATTTTTTTTCTTCTTTGTTGTTTTTTCGCCTTCCTGTTCTTTGTTTTTCATCACTCCTCCCGTCTCTTGTTGCCGACTGCATCGATGCACCGTCGATTCTCGCTTCCTCCTCCTCCTCTTCCTCATCCTCCTCCTCCTCTTCCTCATCCTCCTCCTCCTCTTCCTCATCCTCTTCCTCCTTCTCCTCCTCCTCCTCCTCCTCTCTCCTCCTCCTCCTCCTCCTTCTCCTCCTCCTCCTCCTCCTCCTCCTCCTCCTCCTCCTCCTCCTCCTCCTCCTCCTCCTCCTCCTCCTCCTCCTCCTCCTCCTCCTCCTCCTCCTCCTCCTTCTTCCCCCCTTTCCCCACCTCGATCCCCCTTTTTCCGGCAACGCAGTCCAGGGCGAATGCGCGTAGCCTGCGGTGACGTAAGGTTGCTTCAGTCGCGTGAGATTGTACCATGGCGGGCGTCGGTCGGTTTAGCTTGGAATTAAACGAGGGGGAATTTTACGCGCTTGTTAAAATTCATTATTTGATATTTCGCCTGATTTGCGCTGAAATGTTCAATCATCGGTTTGTATTCCTCCTCCTGGCCAACCTGAGCATTGAAATCCCTAGTGATGATCTTGATGTTGTGGCTTGGGTCAGGTCGTATTCATGCTCCAGCTGCGCGTAGAATTATTCTTTGCCATCATTAGTACTTCCGAGGTGAGGGCTATGCACGTTGATGATGCTGATGTCGAAGAACTGGCCCTTGGTCCTCAACCTTCACATTCGGGAGTTGATCGGCCACCACCGAGTGACCCATCACGATGAAAGCTGTTTCAAGCTCATGTGTATTGCTGCAGATCTGGTAGATGGTATGACCATCCTGAAACGTAGTCACCGTGGATCCTTTTTAACATATGTCCTGCAGCGCTACGATGTCAAACTTGTGGTTCTTCAATTCTTCGGAAAGCACGGAAGTACTTCCAATGAATATAAAAGATTGGCAGTTCCACGTCTCGAGTTTCCAACCGTTAGTCCTTATTCGTAGCCCAGATACATGTCGACGACCAACCCCAGTATATCGCAGAAGGACCATCTTGATGATGAGCACCCCCTGGACTTTCGGCTTTTGTATTTAGAATGCTAGGCGCACTAACAAAACGGTAGCTCAGGCGCTCATAACATGGAAAACATACGCTGCTTTGAGTTGTTCCTGACCTGGAAGCAGATACTCGATTGTAGTTCATTTAGCGTTAACCATGCTGCATCACGGGGAAGCAGACTACCTTACAGCCCAACAGCTAGCTTCTTCCGTTTGAAACGGTCATCCACAGCAAACTTGTACGTATCCGTGAAATATTCCTGTTCCGGCAACTGCTTAAAATCCGCTTTGATGTCGGTCTTATCTTCAAGCCGCACCCCCGTTTTTCTAGTAGCGGTTTTGTGTATTCCCCCGCCCCGCTTTCCGCCATCTTTCCGCGGGCTTTCCCCCCGATAGAAAATTTTCAAACCCTTGCATTTTTAAAATATTAGCGTTTCGCCCCCCTGGGGGAAAATTTCGCGAAACACAAAATTTTTTAGTCTAAACCCCCCGGGAAATGTTAGGATTCCGCTTGAAATGAACAAATTCATCGCCCTCTCAGTGTTTTGCGCGTTGTTCCCGGTTTTCGTCGAGCTCAGATCTCAGATGTAGTACACTGATCAAATTCTGGAAGAGATTCTACGGTGGTTGAATTGCAGATGTAACATACACTCTAAGGATTTGATTAATTTTAACTTTATCATTTTGATTTGAAGATGAGAAGAGTCGGGCAAAATCAAAGAGCGAGCAAACATATTGATGATGGCATAAATCAAAATTTCTTAGCTAATTATCAAAACCCACCTGACCAGTGGATTGCAACAGAATTTATAACAGATTTTGTCACTAAGGAGGATTTTTCATACATAATTTGTTAAAATCTTTCGTCCGTTAGTAGTTAAAATAACAAAAATTATAACAAAACTCACTTCATGAATTATCCGAAAATACGGATTTATTCTAGACAAGTCCCCATTATGGTTCTGCCTGAACAAGTGATAAAAACCCTTAAAAGGATAGAATTTGCTAAAAATGCGATTTCAAATTATTCAAAACACGCATATAGATATGATGTACTTCTGAATAATTTATTCACTCAAAACTTTCTGAGCCTGATGTTGAATCATATAAAAACATAAAATAACGGTGTTGAATTCCCAGTGTTTTGATTATGTTTTTATCATTTTCATTTGTCGATAAATATATCTGAAATAGAGCAATAGAGGGAATCATCTCTGTCCACTTTCACCAATCGATCAATGTTCGCATACTAATGTTTTTGAAAACCGGTTGCTAAAATGTTCAGTCTCAATTATTGGAATGCGCTTGATCATGCCATCCCTTCAAGTTCACAATCCCTTCCATCAAGCGAGCACTGTAAATGGCTAAGGAGTAGATCAGGAGTGACTCGTAACATGTGGGATAGCTCGTCACCACACAAAACCGAAGCCATTAACCACAAATATATGAGTTCTCAATGCTTCTATCATGCAAAACACCAATACTTGAACTCAAGAATAGTTTGAAGAACCGTAGATATTCTAAGAAAACTGAAGTATGACTATAATTGTGCAATGATGTCCCATGGAGCTTTACCAACTCATAAGTACGATGGAGTTCTCGTAAATCGCCTTGTTGATCATGCAAAACACCAAGACCTGAACTCAAGAAAAATCTGAAGAACCGTAGATATTCTGAGAAAACTGTACTATGACTATAATTGCGTAATGATGTCCCATGGAGCTTTACCAACCCATAAGTACGATGGAGTTCTCGTGAATCGCCTTGTGGATCATGCAAAACACCAAGTCCTGAACTCAAGAATAGTTTAAAGAGCCGTAGATATTCTGAGAAAACGTACAACTATAATTTCAATAATGTCCAATGGAGCTTTACCAACTCATAAGTACGATGGAGTTCTCGTAAATCGCCTTGTTGATCCTGCAAAACACCAAGACCTGAACTCAAAAATAGTTTGAAGAACCGTTCATATTCTGAGAAAACTGTACTATGACTATAATTGTGCAATGATGTCCAGGGGTTTACCCAGGCAATAGTACAATGGGGGTATTGTTAATCGCCTTGGTGGTCATGCAAAAAACCAAGACCTGAACTCAAAAATAGTTTGAAAAACCGTTCATATTCTGAGAAAACTGTACTATGACTATAATTGTGCAATGATGTCCAATGGAGCTTTACCAAGTCATAAGTACGATGGAGTTATCGTAAATCGCCTTGTTGATCATGCAAAACACCAAGACCTGAACTCAAGAATAGTTTGAAGAACCGTAGATATTCTGAGAAAACTGTAATATAACTATAATTGTGCAATGATGTCAGGGGTTTACCAAGTCATAATACGATGAAGTTATCGTAAATCGCCTTGTTGATCATGCAAACCACCAAGACCTGAACTCAAGGATAGTTTGAAGAATCGTAGATATTCTGAGAAAACTGAAATATGACTATAATTGTGCAATGATGTCCCATAGAGCTTTACCAACCCATAAGTACGATGGAGTTCTCGTAAATCGCCTTGTTGATCATGCAAAACACCAAGACCTGAACTCAAGAATAGTTTGAAGAACCGTTGATATTCTGAGAAAACTGTAATATGACTATAATTGTGCAATAATGTCCCATGGAGCTTTACCAAGTCATAAGTACGATGGAAACCTCGTAAATCGCCTTGTTGATCATGCAAAACACCAAGACCTGAACTCAAGAATAGTCTGAAGAACCGTAGATATTCTGAGAAAACTGTAATATGACTATAATTGTGCAATGATGTCCAATGGAGCTTTACCAAGTCATAAGTACAATGGAGTTATCGTAAATCGCCTTGTTGATCATGCAAAACACCGAGACTTGAACTTAAGAATAGTTTGAAGAACCGTAGATATTCTGAGAAAACTGAAATATGACTATAATTGTGCAATGATGTCCAATGGAGCTTTACCAAGTCATAATTACGATGGAGTCATCGTAAATCGCATTGCTAATCATGCAAAACACCAAGACTTGAACTCAAGAATAGTTTGAAGAACCGTAGATATTCTGAGAATACCGTAATATGTGCGCAACGGTATTAAAATTTTCCTTCTAGCTGTTACAGTTAAGAAGAGCGGTAAAATCCCTCTAAACCTCCTTGTCGATCATGTACAACATCAAGATCTGAACTCAAGCACAGTTTTGATGATCTAGATCATCATTGTGTCCGTAGCCATACCTTTTAAATTTTTTTTTCCTAGCCAAAAGAGTTAGTTTTGAACTAGTTTGCAGAACAAAGTTCCCCTGTTACTCTTAAAGCCTAAGTTTGACAACAAATTTTAATCTTGGGTCATAAATGACCCATCCGTTTTGAATCGGTTAAACAAGATTGTTACAAAATATGTTATAATCTAAACAAATCTATAAATCAATGTGTTATATGAATAAGGGAAATAAGCAACTAAACAGCAACAAATTTTGTTATTTTTCATAACTGAATTAAAACAAAATCTGTTATTCTGTCAAACTAAATCATAATTTGTTGTGTTGTCAATATTAGAGTTCACATAGACGTGCAGGACTTGGAGGTGCTGTCAAAGGAAATTAGTCAACTCTTTCATTCATTTAGGATCTTAGGAGTGACAGCTGCTTCCACTGTTACAGCATAAGAACTCACTAATAATGATTTGAGTGTTCGCATTCAAATTGATCCAAAAGTCTCTGAGATAAGAACGCATTTAACATTGACGAAATAATGGACAAAATAGCTACATTAGATGTTACAGCATATTAGCTAAACAAAAAAAAAAAAAAAAAAAACAAAAAAAAAAAAAAAAAAAAAAAAAAAAAAAAAAAACAAAAAATTTAAAAATTATTCCCTCCCTTTATTTATAAATTATCATCCAAAAAAACTTTAACAAATTATATCATAATCATTATCTAACAAGGTTTTATAACTTATATTTTTATTTTTTTCTTTGTGCTCTGATTCATTACAACAAATTATTTTGTAATTGTTTTTAATTAAAACAAAATCATAACAGCCCTTTGTTATTATAACAAATTTTGTTTCATTTGAGATATAGTTCGATCTTCCAACACAGAATGCTTCCAACAAAGTTTGAACAAAATTTGTTATTCGTAACAAATCCATTTTGGAATCCACAAAATTATAACAGCTTTTGTTATTATAGCAAATTTTGTTTAAATTAAGATATAATTCGATCTTCCAACGCAGAATGCTCCTAACAAAATTAAAACAAAATTTGTTATTGGTAACACATTTTGTTATAATTTAGATACAGTTGCGTAGTAATCCAGTGGTCGGGTGAATAGGGTTTTGCTAGATTGGGTGGGTACTTCCAGAAGTGTTAGTATGCTTACGGCTGTTCTATGAGGATCTTTATTTATCTCGAATTATAAGCAGGGCAATGTGTTTACTCACTTTGAATTCGGTAAGACCGATTGCGCATCGATTTAGCAACAAAACTCAAAGGACACAAGCAAATGCATCCGATTTGAGGTCGCACATGTGTACAGTATTTACCTTTTGCACATTTTTGATTGTACATTTTACGACACACCAATGTTTGGTTGATTTCAGCACTTTTCTTCGTAACTTAGCTACTATTCTTTCTTGTCTTGAGATTCGATGTCAAAAGAACAAACATCAGTATCGATTGGCTACTTCTTTTTCTTCCTAAGTTTTTGTCACTTTTCAAGTAGGACGTTTATTTGCACTCTCTATTTCTTAAAACAAATGTATTTTGTTTCTTTGAACATTTTAATTTTAATAACTTCGATTCCGTGCAGGTTTGGTTCATTTTCGGTAGCTTAGTTTCATCCGGTAGTCCGATCCATTAGTTCATACAGACTATATGTTCCAACAGTTGTCAATTACCCAGTTTTTATGTAACGTATTCTTTTCCGTTCCATTTCTTTTATCTCTCTCTTCCATGTTTATCATTTGCCTGTGTCACGTTTTACTTCAAAACTCGATTGGTGGAACCACCCCCACACTCACACACACCAACGCAGGTTTGTACGATGGCATCTGTAGGGGCGGCCGGGACGATTCGTCGGCCAGCGACGATGGCGACCGCGGCGAACGGGACACCGTAACCTTCATCGTCGGTGGGTGTCCGTCCACGACCAGCCTACAGATCTCGGCGCTAAATACGCTGAACACCGGCATCGTATCGCCGACAACGGCTGCGGCTTACCTGAGCAGCAACAACCTTGGATCGCCCACGTTGCAGCACTACCACAGCAGCAGCAGCAGTAACAACCTGCTGAACCACTCCGGGTCCGTGTCCTCCACTACTCCCTCGTCGCCACTTTCATATGGCGGTGGCGGATTCTCACCGTTCATCGCCAACCAGCAGCAGCAGCACCATTCGAGCATGAATGATAGGTAAGTGTTGAGCGTTGAATTTTACCGTTTTCGGATTTTTGTCAAGCATGTCGATGTCATCCTCTCCGAACAGTTCGCATAGCCTGCAGGACGAAACCTTGATCTGCTCTTCGAACGAGCGGATTGTACCGCCCCGTTCGAAGAAGGCACCCATCAAACCACCCACGGTGGTACCGACCAGCTTAGGCAAGACGCCGATGCCGCCACCGCGGAAGAGCCTGTCTTCCCAAAGGTAAGCACTGTTTCCTATTATTTGTAAATATAAACACACGCACACGTTAAGCTATATTAAGTATTTTTGTTACAATTAGTATTCTGTTTTCCTTCCCGTTTTCCCTTCGATTGATTGCAGACAACAAAGGTTGCTAGACAAGACCAGTAGTAATAGTAGTAGCAAAAGTGATATCACGGATCCCTTATCTACCTGTTCGTTAGAATGAGAGAGCTAGACGGCTTTGTATTTGTTAGATAAAAGAAATGTGCTTGTGACACACATTTTATCGAAACTGAAATTTAGTAGGGCAAAAAAAAATTTAAACCATGAAGATAGTATTCCTGCTGAGCGACAGAGTGACCTTGAAATTACTTCGGCAAGCAGTTAGTGTAAATAGGCTTACATTTGTGATGTTCGAGCGTGGAGTTCCTATGCTGAAGTTAGGTTAGGTTAGGTTTCGTCGAATGCGTTTTTATGTTCCGCAGAATGGTGGACTTCGATGTCGATAAGTGCTGTGAGTAGCGAAGAAAATTGTGTTGTGGTTTGAGGGTTCCATGAGTGGAACTTAGCTTATTATGCTTTATAATTACCTCTAATGCATACCTAGCAGAATTTCCTTTCAGTTTTTCATAACGTTGTTTTTACTTAGTCCCATACATGCTTATTTAAATGAGTCTTTGAATTTTTCGATATTATGTCCATAACTCTACTTAAGGTAGGAGCTGTCTAAGGTAGGAGCTATCCGAGGTCTCCGACGAACGGGAATGCCACAGAAATCTTTTTGTTTGCCCCTGTTCGATCTACATATGGATCGATACAAACTTTCAAACGAGCTATACTGCCGGTGGAAGCATAACTGTCCCATATGAAATTTAGATATTCTTAATTTTTTTATGCCTACCACAATACTTTCAAAATATAATTTAACAGGTGTTCTTAATTCTAGAAAAATTGCAAATACGATGAGTGATTTTTCTCCACCTGAAATATGGACGCATGATTGTCCCACTAGGAGCAATTTTTGTTCTAGTGGGACAAATATGCGTTCAATTTTCAAGTGGGACAAATCGACTAGCCAGTTTTCCGAAATTGATTATTTGTTAGATGGGACAATAATGCGTTCACCGGGAGTACACAATCTGTCAAACAAAGTGAGACACAAACCAACCAAATATAATTTCTGCTTGAGGTCGTTACCTTGGTCATAAATAGTAAGGCGCGTTGTGTAAAGTTACGACAATAGCGCAGAAGGAACATCTGCAGTACTCGAACGTCGAGAGAAGCCTAGACGGATGTTTGATAGCAGTACGAGTGAAAACCACAACATTTTGCAATGTGTACGATCCATATGGAACGGCCCTACGAGTGGAGAGAGAACGCTTCTTCACCAACACTGTTTCCTATTACCTCCGTCACAACACAGAGCACACACTGTTAGCTGGTGATTTCAACTGTGATGTACGGAAGCGCGATGCGACCGTATATCACAGTTCGCCACCGTACAGCATCTACAGCTCCTCAATGTTTGGGAACAGCTCTGCCCGAATACCCTTGGGTACACATACATCTGCTCCGTATTTACGTCACACAGGGCTTACGGACATGCTCCAAACTGCCATTGAACACGTATGCTGTTTCTCCGATCATAACGCCATTACATCGTGAGCCTGGCCGTGGCTTTTGGTCTCTCCGTCCCCATTTGCTGACAGCTGACAACATGTAAGAGTTCCCGATTCAATAGCAGTACAGGACCTGCCAATATGGATTCCCAGAACAACTGACGCGGTTGGTCAAAGCAACGATGAATCGTGTGAAGTGTGTCGTCCGAATCTCAGAGATACTCTCGAGTCCGTTCGAATCTCGAAGCGGTATGCGAATTTTTGTAGCTGAGCTCATTGGTGACCGCCGATAACTACACCAACAGAGAACTACATAGGCGCATTATGGCTGGCTATCGTGCGTACTTTGGACTCCGAAGGACGCTAAGATCGAACATAGTTCGCCGTACTTCAAAGTTGACCATCTACCCAAGTTCACCGAACAACAAAGTTGACCATCTACAAGACATTAATTAGACCGGTAGTACTCTACGGCCACGAAACATGGCCATGGTTTGTGGAGGATCAACGTGCCCTTGGTGTCTTTGAAAGTGCTGGTGGAAGACGGAATGAACCACGAATTGCTTCGGTTGCTGGGAAAACCTCCCATCGTACACACCGCAAAAATCGGTCGACTACGGTGGGCTTGGCATGTCGAAGGAATGTTGGGCGACAGCCCAATCAAAATTATTCTCGAAAACGAATCGACAGGCACAAGAAGAGACCTGCGGACGCTTCGTAGATTGCGAGGCTGGCAAAATGCAGCCATGACCGAATAGAACGGAGACAACTACTGTATACAGCAGAGCCCTTCCCGGCCTTGGTCTGATTGGTAAGGTAAGTGCGGAATCCGCCAGCAACAAAACTACCCATCATGGCTGCAGTGGTGGCTGTCGTACGCCAAGTCGAAAATCAAAACTTTCTTCCGTTAGAAATCGAAAACAGCTTTCGATGAATTCCATCACCAACATCAGCGCCTTTACATGGAACTACCGCAAGTGTACGATGGCTACTACCAAAACACTGCGATGGCCATAATAAACCGGGCGAAGGCCAAAATGTTGACTCGCCAATGCAATTTCACGCAAGCTTTCGTGCGGATAAACGAGTCATCACACAGCTTCGAGACGACGACAGCCAACTCTTCGACGACCCTGATACGATTGAACGACACATGCTTGGCTTCTACTGAACACTCTACGCAGTGGACGAAACGGAAGGAGATGCGTCGGATAAGGACTGTATCGAAAATAAGTTATCCACATTTTTCTTTCAAATCATATAAAAACAAAAGATGTTTTATTCAAACAAATGAATGATTCTTTGTTGTACCGAAAACCGGATGAAATTGAAACTTTTTTTTCACAAATTTGGGAATTTTTGATCGAACACTTTTCATCAAATTCCGGGCAAGTGTCTCATCTCAGTTTTCGGACGCCTTAGCCCAAATTTTTTTGAGCTTCTTTATATTCGCAGCTGCTTTACCAGTCTTGTTGAAGACCCTCTAAAATCGTCCAATAGCGTTCGATGGGCCTGAAGGCAATTTGGCGGATTGATGTCTTTCTCAACGAAATCTATACCCTTTTCCGTTAGCCAATTGAGAGTTGTTTTGCCGTAATGCGCTGCCGCTAAATCCGGCCAAAACAGTTGAGGGGTACTATCCCTGGGGTGGATAGGTTCGCAAATTGGAGAAGCATTGCTGTTTCTTCTGAATAGGGAAAGCGCTCCAATTTGTTGAACACCCCATTCCACCCCCATGTTTGTAGGGATGCTTCTGATATAAAAGCAGCAACCTCTTCTGCAGACACTCAGATCGATAGATTTCCACATTGATTGTTCCGGCAGTCCACTTGAATCGATCTGTCTGCATAGCTTACATCCTCCCCTACGGCGGCAGTGTAATGTTGTGGGCTTGGCAGGGTTTTTGAGTCCTTTTTGACATTGGTCTCGTCGTCCATCAAAATACTTGCATCCGGACGCTGCACAGATAAAAAGAAACATTGAATTTTCTGCGTTATCTAATGCACATAAAGGGAATGCTAGATTTGGCAGAAATTAATGGGATATTTCATGTAAAGTTAAGCCAGATAACGCCTGAATCCAGCCTGTTGTATGAAAGATTGCCAACATTGTTGTATGGCGCATGAAAGATTGCAAACAATTTCGTTGTTTACGCTTTCTTTGGCATGGAATTAAACAAGGGGAAATTTTACGTGCTTGTTAAAATTAATTATTTTTTTCTGTGTGCAAAACTCGCGAATACAACATCCAGGCTCTTGTTGCTTCTGTTCTGCACTTTGTTTGGCGATTTTCTGCTTCTTGTAAAGGGTGTTCCGATCAAAATTTTGTCACATAGTAATGTGTGTGAGTCGATGTCCACTTTATTCGCCGCAGAACGCCAGTTTGCCTTGAACTGATTCTCACTCGAAACAGCTTTTTGAATCTTCTTATGGTTCCACTTGACGATGGCTCAATATTGTACGATTGGGCGGAGCTCTGGCGTGTTGGCAGGGTTCTTGTCCTTGGGCACCACTTGAACGTTGTTGGCAGCATACCACTCCTTGGCCTTTTTTCCGTAATGGCAAGATGCCAAATCCGGCCAAAATAGAACGAAACAAATGTGTCGCTTCGGGAGAGGCAGTAGACGTTTTTGTAGGCACTCGCTCAGATAAATTTCCTGGTTGACGGTTCCGGTCGCAATGTAAACATTGCTCTTCAAGCCACAGGTACAGATGGCCCGCCACATCTGATATTTCTTCGCGAACTTTGACAGTTTAATGTGCTTGAAAATATCGGCCACCTTTCCCCGCCCGGTTGCCGTATCCTTTTCGGGAAGCTGTTTAAAGTCTGCCTGTAAGTATCATCGTCCTGTACCACGCAATCAAACTTCGTCAACATCGTCGTGTTCAACTTTCGCGATCGTGCTTTGGCCGACGTGTTTTGTTTATCGTCGCGACTTGGAGTCACCACTTTCTTGTAAATCGACAGTCCAGCTCGTTTTTTAGCTCTATCCACGGTTGAAGGCGCCACTCGCTCTTTGCGACATCTCGGACGGAGAGGTTGGGGTTTCCCTCCAAACAACGGGCAACTCTTTTTGTCGTCGCTGTGGCCTCCGGCTTTTGATTTTCCCCCGATCCAGCTTTCCTGGCTGTCGACAAACGTTCACCGAACACTTTTAATACGTTGGTAACAGTTGATTTAGCCACATTCAACAATTTCGCCAACTTGGCGTGAGAGTAGTTTGGGTTTTATGTTCAAAATTTTGATGCGTTGCTTTTCTTCCTTCGACGACATTTTGATAACTGAAGTGCTAGTTTCAAAATCAAAATAGAGGCATGATGCTACACGCACACATCTTCAAAAAAAGCTACCACTTTCGGATCAAGCTTAGAGTTGAAAGATCCTGGTTTTCTGCCTCTTCCTGGGAATTCATCCAAAGAATAATGTTCCCCAAACTTGGTTATGATGGATTTTACACTCGCGTCATGAATTACAAAACGCTTCGTCAATTGTCGCATAGTTACATCCTTTTCACGTAGCCATGTGTCCATAACATTAATTTTCACGTCTTTTTCAATGCGCGATATTTTGAAAACGAAGAATCGAAACCGTGCAAATAAGTAAACAAATGAAAGATGACAGTCAAACGCACAGCATGCTACGATGAACACATTAAAACCATCACAAATACACGCGTACAACGCAACTGTACGTGGATAGCTAATTTTCGATACATTCCTTACATTCGAATGCAAGAGAGTGATCCCAGAGAACGATCTGGGAAGTAAGGCCTACATGAACGAAATAACTCCTACCAATATAATAAGCCCAAACAAATCGCCCGGCGGTGATCCTCTGCCACGAGATTTCTATTAGAAAACGTTCGACATTATCTGGAGAGAGCTCACTCTCGTCATTAGCGAGGCACTGGCTGGCAACTTTCCAGCCGAATTTGTTGATGGTGTGATCGTTCTCGTGAAGAAGTAGGAGATCGAACAGACGGCGCACTCCTACAGACCAATCTAGCTATCCAACTTGGATTACAAAATCATATCCCGTATTCTCAAGCAGCGTCTGGAGAGCGTAATGATTACCCATCATCCGGCCGCAATATATTCCAGGCCACTCTCGCTTTGAAGGACTGCATCGCTCGACTAGCCGCCAAAAGGAAACAACGTGGTTTGATGGTATCTTTCGATCTCCAGCACGCTTTCGACGGCGTTAATCGAACGTTTCTGTTTCGGACCATGTGCTTGCAACGGTTTAATCCGAACCTTATTCGTTTACTGACTTAAATCGGATACCTGTCATCCTCCCGTCTGCTGATAAATGGGCGCCTCTCGGTAGCTTTTCCCATCGGCATATCGGTGCGCCAGGGAGATCATCTCTTCATGCACCTCGACGTCATGTAGGGGCTATTCATAAACCATGTAGACTTTTCTGGGAGGTGGGGTGGGGGTCTGACCAAAGTCTACGCTCCATACACAATATCGAAAAATTGTATGGAGAAAAGTCTACGCTGGGGGACGGGGAGAAAAAAAGGGGGTACGTGGCTTATGAACAGTCCCCTATCTACATCCATTACTCAAGCGGCTTGAGGATTTGTGGATCGGACCTCGTCGTCGCGTACGCCGATGATATTTCGGTGATCAGCACGTGCATGGAGAGAATGAATCAGATACGAGAAGTGGAAATTCCGGTCGGATTTTTCTCAATCTGCGCCGCTTTGAAGCAAACCTAATGACACTCATGGCAACATTTTGCAATCGGATGCTCCTACGGAGACTAATAACGAACCTATCCTCCTATCTTTAACCTCATCAGATGAAGCTTGAAATTCCCATCAACTTTTTGAACAATCATGAAATCACTTAAAACCTGCCTCATGTTCTTTTCCCAGCCATAACCGTTTGTCTAGCTCCGTTGCTACTCACCATGTCAATCGCAAAAATAAACTAATCATACTCCTTGTACAATCCCACAGCCTCTTTTCGATGGCGCACCCCGGCGCAGGCTCGGACCTGGCGCCCCTGGAATCCCCAACGTTATCTCTTCCAGCGACATCTGCGAGCCTTTCGCCGTCGTCGCCAACGGGTCCCGGACTGGGAGCTTCCGTCTCTGCGGTACAGCTCCAGCAGTTCGCTGATAGCAGCGCCAACGGATCTCGACAGCTACTTCAACACACGTCGGCAACGCGGGACGGTAGTATCACTTCCAGCTGTACCATTATCCCATCCGCTGTCAATGCCGGCGGCGTCAGTAGCAGTAGTCCGTCCCCGATCGGCGTCGGCCCTGCTGTCCAACCAGAGCTGGACACCTACTCGACCGATTCGTCCACCTTCGACGAGGACGTTAAGCGACGCCGGCGGAAGTTGCATTTCCCTTTTGGAAAGAAATTTAGCAAGTCTAAAAAGGCCCAATGAGGAGTTGTCGTTGCTGCGCCGCTGTGGCAGCGAGAGGCGGAAAAGTGTCTGACAACGATGGAAGGATGCTGTTCGGAGAATCGGCAGGAGGAGCGATGTGGCGAGGAAAAAATGTGATTTTAAAACGTGGACTCGTAACGCGGGTTAGGTTACCGTCCCGTGGGGGAATTTGGGTGTATGCGTGTTTACGTATGATCGATTTAGATTGTTTGAGTTTCGATGGGTGTTTGTTTTACAACCGATATCCTTTTGTTGAGTTTTTCTTTCAGTTTGAAACTTGTAGGTAATTCTTTTTTTTTCTTAAATTTTCTGACAAGAAAATGAAGCTAAAGTTAAATGTTGTGACGTAGCAGACAGTTATAGTGACAGCAAAAATATTGAAAACTAGAATGAAAGAAGAGTGAGAAGTTTGCAATAATATATTATCTTTCCCAAAATTCAACTGAAAACCTCAACTAAAGTTAAAGTTTAAAAAAAGTCTGTTAAGCTGCAAAGCGGAAGGCAAACACACAGCGACTATTTTCTTTAGGATTTAAGTCTTACCTTTCCTAGGAGTGAGCAAACGAGCGGAACGTTGACTACTTATTTTAGAGCGAGCAATTTACGGAAACGGATTAAAAGTCTGACAAAATTTTAGTGCTTTAAATGTAGTAGAAAAAGCCTTCGGTTTTGTTTAATTATTTGTAACATACAGCATCTAACAAGAGTAATAGGCAAATAAGAGAAAATCTAAGCAATTGTTAAAGAGAAAACAAAACGAACACAGTAGCACAATTTTATAGTTTTGTGTTGCGTAGAGAATGTATTCTCATACAAAACCGACACTAGCAGAGAAATCATGGCATCGTCGTCGATTGGTTTTTGATCGGCTGTTAAACTTTTGCGTCCACTTTTATCCTTTCTATACAACATAACCTTACTGTGCCCTTCCATTAGACCGTGTCAACCGGGACCGATGGAGGCCGGCCGTTATTTTTACTTAAGCTACCTACTTAAAAAATGGGTCTTCCATGAGAACGAGCAACCGTTCCTTCGCAGTGAGACATTGCGGTATTGTGCACTTTTGGAAGGGTTTGGGATTTTCGGGTCGACAATGTCGCCTAAATCAGACGGTCGACTAATGCTCGTGACATGAGCTACCATGCGATATTTCCGTCAGGTAAAGGGTGTCCACGATAAAATATGCATCACATAAAATAGTTCAGCAAAATTCAGTCTTCTATCAGATTGGTATCAACGTTACACCCTGGCTGTCGACAAACGTTCCCCGAACACTTTTATAACGTTGGTGACTATTGATTTGGCCACTTTTAAGAATTTCACTAACTCGATGTGCGAGTAGTTCGTGTTTTCGTGTAATTTTGATGCGTTGCTTGTTTTTCTTGGACAGCAGTAACTAAAGAGTAATATTCATAATTGAAAATAGAGGCATCATGCTGCAGGCACATAACTCCAAATTGTGTAGTGTTCAGATTTCTTAAGTGCATGACTAAAAGGAATGCTTCATGGTTAAGTCGACCAAGTTTTGATGGTAACACCCTTTGTTTCCTGACAGAAAAACATTCAACTTGATGGCACTTTTTTACCAAACAAAACAAATTTATCGCCCGTTACCAAACAACTTCCATTAGGTGCGCATAATTTTCTTTTGAGTAATTCTCCGGTAAATCTGACGTGTAGGCACGACCATCTTGGATTTGACTGACATTTTTAACATTTCTTCGGCACGAGAAAAAAAAATTTATCACCGGTCCAGAGATCCTTGATATTCAAGACTGAGGGCTGATGTTATTTATACATACATTTTTCGAAATAGCATAACTCAAATTCGTCAGAAAATTTATCTACAGATGGAAAATCATGACTTAGTTACAGAAATGTTGTAGTTGCTAACAAAAACAACATTAATGCTCTTTTTCTGCATTTGTGCAATTAATGCAATCCGCATCAACAATCGTTAAATATAGCTACAAGTACACATTGTTTGTATAGTTTCTTAACAAAATCCTCAGAAAAGTTATCTAAATAGTAGCTTTCCCATATTTTTGTTTATTTTCTCATGCTTCTGTTTGTTTCGGTAATATTCCAAACATTTTCAAGAAACAATAAATAAACCTATATTGGTGTGGGATATTGGAGTATATTGGTAATCCAGAAAATTCCTTGTTGGGGACGTATTGCCACTGCAACCATTGATTTGATTTCCAGATCCAGAAAATTAGTTTTGTTTTCGATATTATGAAACATTTACATGTTTTTTTTTATCTGTGAATAGAGTAACGGGATGTAATGTCAGCCTAGCTCCTTCATTCGGCCTATGTACCAAAAATGTCATTAATTCGGCGATAATCAACAAAATTATGTTCCTATTTTTATTTCACGTGAAACACAAAGTATCAGTCCCATCTTTGCTTGCTTTCCTATTCATATGGGACTGATATGCGTTTCACGGCATTAAGTTGTTCACTTCCGCGTAATATTCGATTTCCTCAACTTTTTAGACAACATGACTTTACTGGTTAAGCTGAACAGATTATCTACACGCTCTTCGAATGATCTAAATTTGCAGAAATTGAACCTATAAACCGAATAATGCAGCCAAGATGTACAGAAAATAGTCACACGTTATAAAATAACAGGTCATATAGGTAAAATAACAATGATTTAACAAGAAAACCATAGAAACAAAGTTAGGAACATATTTTTTCCACGTTCCCAACTATGGCCTGTTGTGTGGAAAGCGTAGTTAAAATGTTGTTATCGGTAAAATCTATACATATAAAAATGGATTTCTGTCTGTCAGTCTGCCTGTCTGTCTGAACCTCATAGGCTCGAAAACTACTGAACCGATCAGCGTGAAATTTTGTATGGAGAAGTTTTTGGGGCCGGGGATGATGGTTTGAGACCCCTCCCTTCTCTGGAAAGGGGGGCTCCCATACAAATGAACCACAAATCTCTGCATAACTCGAGACTTAATCAAGCAAAGGAACCCAAATTTAGCATGCAGAAGTTTTTAGAAACAAGAAATGTTTCTATGGTAGTTTGAGACCCCTCCCCTCTCTAGAAAGGGAGGCTCACATACAAATGAAACAGAAGTTTCTGTATATCTCAAGAACTAATCAAGCAAATGGAACCAAATTTGGCATGTGGGGTTTTCTGGTGGCGAAAAATGTTTCTATGGTGGTTTGAAACCCCTCCCCTCTCCTAGAAGGGGTACTGTCGTACAAATGAAACTGAAATTTCTCTATAACTATAGATCTAATAAAGCAAATGGAACCAAATTTGGCATGCGGGGATTTTAAAGGCAATAAATGTTTCTACGGTAGCCCTCCTCTCTCCCTGGTAGGTGGGGGGGGGGGCTCCCATACCAATAAAACACAAGTTTCTGCATAACTTGAGAACTAATCAAGTAAATGGAACCAAATTTGGCAAGTGGAGGTTTTTGAAGGCAAGAAATGTTTCTAAGGCAACTCGAGACCCCTGCACCATCTGTAAGAGGGGGGCTCTCATCCAAATGAAACACACATTTGTGCATAACTCGAGAACTAATCAAGCATATGGAACCAAATTTGGCATGTGGAGGTTTTTGGAGGAGAGAAATGTTTCTATGGAAGTTTGGGACCCCTCCGCTATCTGGAAGGGGCGGGAGGGGGGTTTCCATACAAATGCAACAAAAATTTCTGCATAACTCGAGAACTAATCAGGTAAATGGAACCACATTTGGCAGGTGGGGGTTTTTGTTTCTATTGTGGTTTGAGACTCCTCCGCTCACTGAGAGAGGGGTCTCTCATACAAATGAAACACGAATTTCTGCATAACTCGAGAACAAATCAAGCAAATGTAACCAAATTTGGCATGTGGAGGTTTTTGAAGGAAATAAATGTTTCTAAGGTAGTTTGAGGCCCCTCCGCCTTCTGAAAGGGGAGGCCCCCCGTAAAAATGAAACATAATTTTTAGCATAACTCGAGAGCCAATGAAGCAAATGAAACCAAATTTGGCATGTTGAGGTTTTTGGAGGCGAGAAATGTTTCTATGTCATTTCAATATTTCAATACCCCTCCCCATTTTGAAGGTTGGGGGGGGGGGGGGCTCCCATACAAATAAAAAGCAAATTTCTACATAACTCGAGAACTAATCGAGTAAATGAAACCACTTTCAGCAAATGGGGGTTTTTGGAGGCTAGATTTCTATATACATAAAAATGAATTTCTGTCTGTCTGTCTGTCAGACCCTTATAGACTCGGACAGTTCTGAACCGACCAACGTGAAAATTTATATGAAGGGGTTTTTGGGGCTGGGGAAGGTTCGTATGATTGTTTGAGACCCCTACTCTCTCAAGAAGGGGGGCTCACATGAGACACAAATTTCTTCATAACTCGAGAACAAATCAAGCAAATCGAATCAAATTTGGCATGTGGGGGGTTTTCAAGGCAAGAATGTTTCTATGATGGTTCAAGACCCCTCCTTTTTCTGAAAAGGGGGGGGGTGGCTTTCATACAAATGAAACTCAAATTTCTGCATAACTCGAGAACTAATCAAGCAAATGGAACCAAATTTGGCATGTGGGGGTTTTGAAGGCAATGACCCCCCTCTGGAAGGGAGGGCTCCCATACAAATGAAACACAAATTTCTACCAAAAATGAAAATTATCCAGGTTACTTAAACACAAAACGTGTATTTCTCGGATAAGAAGCATATTTTGATAGAAGTTTGAACCCCTGCTTATTCAAGAAAAAAAATCATTCCGAAAAAAAAAAACAATAAACGTGCCAGTTATATTAAATTTTTCTTCATTTAGTTGCAAGCGTAGCAGCGCACGCACCGGGTTCAGCTAGTTGACAATAAAAATGTCTGAGTTTCGGTTGAAAGTTTTTCATATGGCTCATCTTAACACAAACTAAAGGAACAAAATCTGTGTAGAGGGAATTATAATGTTTTGATTATCAAATGGTCGCTAAATCATATGTGAAAATCACTTAAGTGTTTCTTAGCAGTTTTAGTATAGTTTGATTCATGAAATTGTGTGTTGGGTAGAGCGAATACAGCTTGAAACGCATTAAATCAGAAAATCAGAATAAAAAAAAGCGTACGAAGACAACATTTAATAACAAATCTGTCGAATGGGACGAACATGCATCCATGAATAGACCCAATTTGGTGCTTATAGACCGACATTACATCCATATCCCTCGAAAGTTTCTGACTCTTTAAAATGAGTTGAGTATCTTTTCTTGATACATACTACCAAATGGCATATTAAACATATCGAAGCAAGTGTATAACTAGTTCAATATTGCTTCCAGTTCAAATACTTTATGAGTTATAATAAAAAAATGTAATCGATTGTTGCATATTAGGCTGAGTCGAAGGACACATACCCTATTTCATCCTCTCGTCAAGGCACTTCCGGTATCTTTCAAGTGTCGAATTAAGACTTGTTTGAAAATTAATGTTTATGTTTACAGAGTTTCTAGCTACAGATGGACTAATTGACGACAAAGGGCGTGTTTGTAAAATATATTCAAGGTTTCCGAATTTGTTTTCGAATTTATAGAAAACAAACTTTAAAATCATATTTTATTTTACTCCTAAATTTTTACCTAAATGCGTTTATCCATATCAAAAACAAAAATTTCAAAAATTCATAAGAGTTGTTTTAATATTTTTTTTTTAATTTGAAGCTTCTCCATCTTCTTGAAACTTTCGTGCTGCTTTTCTATAAATCCTAGAATTTTTCTTTTTAAATCGCGATTCGCAATCGGAACGTAAAAATAGCAAACGCGTACGCAATTCATAAACAAAGTTTAAATATGATTTTATGAAAAATTAACATGATTTTCTTTCAGTGTATATTTTTTCTATTACTTTTTATTACTTCTCTACAACTTTTTCAAGATGCAATTTCAATACAGCCGGCAGATTTTGAGCTATGATATTTTGAAAAAAAAAGTATGTTGTAAAAACTTACGCCCTTTTCAAAAGTTTGGTAGTGAGGTGCAAGGATCTCTAGACCGTCGAAAAATACATCCCATACCGAGGAACTGTGCAACGTTTTATCTAAACCGAAGATGGTCTTCTCTATTCATGGCCATTCAATGTTCGTTAATTCTTTTGATGTGATCGGAATTTACTCGAAAAATAAGTTCTCAATTTGCTAAGCAATGCCTGTGAAGTGAAGAGAAGCAATCAAATTACAGCCTGCAGACAGGAAGGGCGGAACGTTTCTCCGTTCCTCCGGAAGTAGGTCCACATGATCATTCCATGATTGAGTTGATTTGACAGCGACAGATGTTTGCGGTAGGAATTAATGGATGTTATAAAAGACATCAGGCACATAACACACAAAACGACACAAACAACAACAGTGAGAATTTTATTGATCGTCAATCTTCTAAAGTTCAAAGTCTTCGATCGAAAAATTTGCACTGATTAGTATACTTTTCTTTGATTTTCTTCTTTTTTTTTATTTAAATGTGGCAATGTGACATAACAAAATATAACAATAGGAACAGAAACTTAACCTGTTAACTAGGATTAAGTTTAGGTAAAGAAAAAAACAAACAAACTTATAAGCAAACATAGCGCAACGTTTGTCTGCTCGAAGTCAAACGATAAAAAAAAAGATGGTATTATTATGAATAATAATCAAATGATTAACCGTTAAGAGAGAAAACAGAAAAAAATGAACATTAAATAGGTTACAATTGATGAACATTATGAGCAAACACTGAAAAAAAAAAACAAAACCAAGCAAGAAGAGAACGATAAACACCACTCCAATTATCCTAACATACACTGAACAAAATCATCCACTTGATTTTTTTTTAAAACTTATTGACGAAGAGAGAAAGAGAGAGATAGAGAGATAGAGCGAGAAATATTTGTTTTCCTATTACTTTAGGTGTAGAACTAGGGACGACGTCTGGTGTGTAAAAATGGTTTTCCCCCGCTGTGAATGACGCCTCGATAAAAGAGGTATAGTTTCCCTTGTTAGGCTTAGGTTAGGTGGGGTAGAATTTGCTGTTCTGATTTGATTTCATTCACGCCGGAAAAGGCGGGTAAAAACAATTATTTACAATTATCTTTATTTTATGTATCTGCTTTTTTTACATTGAAACAAAAATATCTAGATGAATATTTATTTTTACTTTTTTTCTTGGTTAACAGACTTTGTTTGTTGAGGTAAATTTTTGCACGAGCTTTTTCGCGCTAATCTCTCTTTGAACGAATCTACTAATGTATAAAAATCACCTCAATTATTGCTTTTTTATTCTCTACAAAAAAAAAATCACACAAGCACCGATGCAATAGTATTGCTGCAGCGCCAGAGGGAGGGTACAGAAAAAAAAAGATTGACTAGTAGGCAATAGTAGAAATCAAATCAACTGTTACAAAGATAAAACACAAACTTACTTGTAAAACACATGATAGGAAAAAATATAGGAAAAATCTAAAAAAAAAGCAGACCCTTCCCCACAGAAATTGTGAGAGTTGTGAAATCCTAAACCGGCACCAGTTTCTTCGCCTCCCTCCGGTTGATCTTTCCGTTGGCCGTTCGGGGCAGTGAATCGACGAAGAACACCCCTCCTCGAAGCCTCTTGTAGTCCGGAACCTTCGCGTGCACATACTCCAAAATTTCCTGCTTGCTAACCTCCGGGCCAGTGCTCCTCACCACCAACGCAGCCGGCAAATCACCGTGTGGTGGCTTTTCTTCCGGAACGGCCACGACTGCGGCTTGTCCCACACCAGGCATCTCCATGAGCAGTGCCTCCAGCTGAGCCGGAGCAATCTGATAGCCCCGGTAGCGCAGCATTTCCTTCTTCCGGTCGGTGACGAAGAGAAATCCGGCCTTGTCGAAGTGGCCAACGTCACCGGTGCGGATGAAGCCGTCCTCGGTGAGCATGGCTCGGGAGGCTTCCTCGTTGCCGTAGTAGCCGACGAACGGGTGGATGTAGCGGATCAGGATTTCACCTTCCTCATCTGGGCCGAGCAGCGTGCCGTCGTCGGTGGCGATCTGCGGGGGGAGAAAGGTGAGTGAGTTTTATTGTCCATTATTAGTGATATACAGAGTTGAATTTTGATATTTTTAGTATTTCAGGCAGTGCTGTATATAGGCATTTCGACTCAGTTGGATAAATTTACCGAT
This sequence comes from Aedes koreicus, assembly GCA_024533555.2. NCBI lineage: Eukaryota > Metazoa > Arthropoda > Insecta > Diptera > Culicidae > Aedes > Aedes koreicus. The sequence goes on along the minus strand of JAHHFK020002952.1, from coordinate 21,587 downwards.
CACTTGTTTCAGATGCTGAATTTCTGAATATGATGTATGATGAAATTGTAGCACTTGACTAATTTTACAAATTTGTCAAATAGTGCACTGCCCTAACTGTCATATCGAAAGTGTTTTATTCATTGTAATATTGAAATGGTGGATATCATTTATGTTTACTTAATTGAACCCACCAACAAGCTTTAATTAGCCCCAATGGTGTCTTTTATATATATATATATATATATATATATATATATATATATATATATATATATATATATATATATATATATATATATATATATATATATATATATATATATATATATATATATATATATATATATATATATATATATATATATATATATATATATATATATATATATATATATATATATATATATATATTTTTTTTTTTTACTTAATTGCCATAGGAATAACGGAGCCGAGTTCTTTTTCATTTTTTCAACGACAATAACTTACTAACTAGGTTTGTTTTGGAAAGCCGAAAAACTCGCGTCTTGGTCGAGGTTAGGGATTACAATGATTCGGGTAGGAATGAGGAAGTAGGAAGCTTAACGTTGGCTTTCAACAGCAGATTGGCGATGCTATATTGTTGCTGTTGATCTGGCGTAGATGTTGCATTGCGTTAAGCTGTAACGATACAATTGAAGCGGTATTACGGGGGAGGGGACGAGGTGGTCATGTTAAAGCGACAGCTAAGAGAGGATCAAACTAATACATCTATTTGTTCCAAGAACTTGTAAATTAGCCCCATATAGTCCAAGTCCAGCTTACCCAGCACGTCTCTAATATCTCCCTTCTCTGGTTTCCCTCGGGCCCGTAGGGATGCGCAAAGATCAGATCTGGCAATTTCGTAATCGAGGCAATGCCAGACAACGTGGTTGATGTCCTGATAACCTGCACCACAGCCGCATTGATTGGTGTCTGGGAGACCTATTCGATAGAAATGAGAGCCTAACGAGTAGTGATTGGACATTAGACGACACATTACCTTGATAAAATCCCGGCTAATATCCAACCCTCTGAACCACGATTTTTTTTATACCTGTGGGAGAATGGAATGTAACCATCTGCCCAAATCCCCTGCATCCCATTTTTGTTGCCAGCTGATCAAGGCCTATTGACGGAAAATAGCAAAAAAAAATTCGTTGAAGGCGATTTGTCGATCATCAATATCACCTGCCATAGCGCCCACCTTGGCAAGTGAGTCCGCTTTCTCATTATCCGGAATGGAGCAAAAAGAAGGGACCCAAACCAAGGTGATGGTGTAGGAATTGTTTGATAGGACACTCAAAAGAGGTCGTATTTCGCTAACGAAATACGGTGAGTGCCTTACCAGCCTCATTGAACGAATAGCCTGAAGTGAGCTGAGACAATCCGTAAAAATGAAAAATTCTCGAGTAACTTTTTCAAACAGAAGTATCTGATTTTGTAAACAAAGAGGGGAGGTAAGATTCAAACGTAAATTTCTCAAAACTCTCAGCACCCTCACGGAGAGTAGCATCACCATCATGTTAGGGAACTGTTATTCGTTGTGTTGGTATGCATGAAACTGCTAAGGATTTCAAGAATTTAACGGTCGATTCTTACTTCCCCTCTTTGTTTACAAAACCAGATACGTCTGTTTGAAAAAGTACTCGAGAATTGATCAGAGGGAAGAGAGGCAATTCGCTCTAATGCATAGTGTATAGCCGTTAATTCTGCGATGTATACGGAGCAAGATTTTGAAGTTTGAAGGAGACGCTATGAATTTGATTAAGAACACCAAATCCAGTTGAATCATTGGCTTTTGACTCGTCTGTGTAAAACTTCCTGTCACTTCTGATATGGCCAAACTAGACAAGTCTTGGGAGTAATCACGATTAGGAACATTCGAAAAAGGGCTCACTTCCAGAGTCATGTACCAATAGTACAGTGTCATGAACTTATTTGGAGGATTTCGTTCGATTAGTTTTTCAAAATTTTCAATTACCAATGGATTTAGCACCTCACAGCGGATGAGGAACCGGAACGATAGCTCCACTATTTTTTTTTTATGAAGGTTTACGGGACTCAGAATAGAGTAGGCCTCTACGCCAGGCCTTTGATTATATCGCTGCGTAGATCCTTTCGAATGATTTTGCCAGCCGTACACGAAACATGTCGTCCAAGAAGACGCTGTTGCAAATGACTCGGAAGGAGCCACATTTGAGAATTTTGTGTCCTTTCGTCTGTTTTATTTTTCAATTGTCTTTTTGTGATTTTGTTAGTCAGTGTTACGTTTGCAAGTTTATTACGGCGTTTCGTAATTTCTTCAGTCGTTGTAGCTCAGTCCGTGAAGTGTGTCATTTATGTGCTATGAGAGTCTTCCGAAGCAGTTTTCTCGAACCAAAAATAAGAAGCTATTGTGTTGTTCCTTCTGCGTAAGAATGATATAACTTAAGTCCTTTTGATGCATTTCACCAGCCGTGCAAGGATCATGTCGTCCATAGAGACGCTGTTGACACTGCCTCAAAAAGTGTTACATTTTCAATGTCCACTGTTTTGTATGATGTCGTTTCGTCTTTTTGTTATTTAGTTAGTTAGTGTGTTTTCTTCAGTCTTTTGCAGCTTAGTTCATCATTTATGTGCTGCGAAAGTCTTTTTGAGCAGTTTTCTCGAAATCAAAAATAAATTGTCATTATGTCGTCGTGATATGACAACGAGGTGGAAGAATCAGAAGGCTTCGAAACTTGTTGAAGAAATCGTCTGATGGGAAGCTGGCTTTTCACTTGCTAAGAAAGTTCATTGCGAACTTTTTACTAATTTCTCATTCTTTTGCAGGAGTGAAGCGAGTTTTTTCGGAATACAATCTGAATAAGTCCAAAATCCGGAACCGCCTGAGTATGGACATCATGGAGGCCAAAGGAGGAAAGGAGGAGTTGATCAGCTAATATTAACATCAGAACTAAATTCTAAATTCAACAAATTAATTTACACGGATCATAACAATAATTGATTGTTAATTCCGTTCTAATTTGGGTCACCTATCAAGGAACTTTAAGTAATCAAAACAAACACCCCATGATTCATTATCATGTCAAAACTGGTCTGTCAGAGTGCAATGATCGATTTCCCCCGAGAACATGAATCTGATGAACTGATCTGTTTTCCTTTTACAACACAAAATTTGAAGTAAAGACACAGAGAACAGACATCCAAGCTGGAGTTCCCCCCGTGTGTAAATTTCTGTAACTGCCATTTTAAAATTACAGCTCGTTTTCGTTAGTTTTGGTGAATCGTATGTTGATGGCGCCACCTGCGCGCCTTGAGATTTGTTAGTCTGTCAATTTTAGTTTGGTGAAACCTAGACTAGGCGGCATTGTTTTCCCAACGGTTTGCTTTTAAAATTTTACACAGTAAATTGGAAAAAAAATTTCGAGCCTGGATGTCTGTTCTCTGTGGTTAAGATTTTTACCAAGATTTTTTGCAGTTAAACACAGATAAAAAAGATTTTTTGGCAAAAATTAAAGATGGGAACGAAAAATAATGTGGCAACCTCGACGGCAGCCCCCGCAGCGCGCGTGAGAGGTGTGTTCCAGACGCTGCCATTCAATAAATATTCATCGTATCAAAAAATCCTTCTGCACATATATTCTACGAATATGTGGCTTTCATTTTTTGCCAAAAAAAATCGATTTTTTGGTTCAAATTTAGGGGAGGGTTCCCTTAAAATATGGATAAACCCCTGAAAATCATCATGGGCAATCGCAAAGTGAAGTTGCCAGAGATAGCTGACACTCTGAAGGTATCAAAAGGTAGTGTTCACACCATCATACACGAACATTTGGGTATGGAAAAGCTGTTTTCCAAATGGGTACCGCGTTTGCTCACACCAGAGCAAAAACAACAACGAGTCGATGATTCAAAGAGCTGTTTGGGGCTGTTCACGCGAAATAAGAAGGAGTTTTTGCCTCGATACATCACAATTGATGAAACATGAATTCACCACTTCACTCCGGAATCAAATCGGCAATTTGCTGAGTGGCGTGCAGACGGAGAAAGCCGTCCACAGCGTCCAAAGACTCAAACATCGGCTGGGAAGGTAATGTTCTGTCCAGTTAGAATCCGGAATCACTTATTGTGTTGCAGCGGCACGGAAAGTGACCGCTGCAAGAATTCTTTCACAGCGGTTTGTTTACCTAGGCGCTCACTTTCTGTGGTATAAATTTCACGGTGTTTCGTGCAGTGAGTCAAAAGTTATTCCAGATGGAAGCCGAGAGGAGAGAAAAAATTCTGCACTCTCACGTTGATAGTCCAACGTGGTACGCAATAAAAATCGCAAAAACGTTCAAAATCGCCAAATCAACCGTGTATGATGTGCTCAAACGTTTCAGGGAGCGAAAGAGCGTGGATCGAGTGCCTCAAGGTAAGCTTCGTAGTGGAACATATGACCGCAAGCTGAACCAGAAGGTTTTGAGAACCGTCAGAGCAAACCCTGGACTATTAGATAATGAAATCGCACAAAAATACCCTGCTGCTCGCAGTACCGTTCGAAGAATTCGTTTGCAAGCAAGATATCGTTCTATCGAGCCAGTAAGCAACCAAACAGAACGTTGAAGCAAAGTTTCGTCACCAAAACTCGAGCTCGGCAATTATACCAGCAGGTTTTGACGAAGTACCAAGGATGTCTGCTCATCGAAGATGAAACCTACGTCAAAATGGATTTCGGACAGCTTCCTGGCCAAAAATTCTACATGGCGACGGCACGAGGAGATGTTCCTGCGAAGTTTAAGTTTGCTTTTATGGACAAATTAAAAAAAAACGGATGGTTTGGCAAGGGATATGCAGCTGCGGAGCAAAGACCAAAGTGTTCGTGACGAATAAGACGATGGACTCGAAGCTGTAAAAGAAAATTAAAGCCCATAAAGGTCCCGTGAAGTTTTGGCCAGATTTGGCGAGTTGCCACTACAGCCGGGAAGTCATCCGGTGGTACCGCGATAATAACGTAGATTTCATCGATAAAAACATGAATCCACCCAACTGCCCGCAGTTCCGGCCCATCGAGAGATTTTGGGCAATAATGAAGCGGAAGCTGGAGTGGAGAAACGGCTCGGGACGCGACTCAGATGACCAAAATGTGGAACAAATGTGCCAAGGAAGTTGACTCCGGAGGTGCGCAGAGTTTGATGGGAGGAATAAAGAAGAAAGTACGAATTTTCATTAGAAACGAGGAGAAATGATTTGTATTGATATTTTTTCCTTAATTACAACTATTTCCCCCCACAAATTTTTCCCAAACAACTTCGGGGTATATTCCATCTCCAGGCTAAACAACGATATCGATGCTTTCGTACTGTTCATTACCCGTTCCGGATATTTGCAGCCACGTCTGGTTATAACCTTCCTTTTCCCTGGGTCATTACAAAAATTGGTTTCATCATAGTTCACAATATTCGAAGGTGGTACATCAAAGTAGTCGTTGATGATATTGTGTGAAACAGCAGATCGACTCCGTTTAAGATTCTGACACATCCTATACGATAACTCTTGCTTATGCCTTTTCAAAAAAGAATAAAAGGAAAAATCCGGTCCTGGTAAGTTCCCTTTGAAGATTGATCTTTTCTTTCCCGTTCTATCCAAATACTCTAACAATGAGGCGTATCATCCGAGTGTCAACAGGATATCCCCATTCAGAGCATAGTTTCAGCCTTTCTACAAGCAAATATTCATCTGATGCAGTCAAGCCCGTTTGTCCGCCCTGAGGTTTGATGAAGTTTCCTTTGTTGGCATGCCGGTACATCACGGAATAACTGATGCCATACTGCACAGCCGCTTGGCGAAAGGACTTTTTTTTTATTAACAACATCTCCAACGGCCTTTTTCAGATTCTGAGGATCGAGTTTTTTGTAGGATTTCAGCCGTTTCGATTTGTAGTTTCTGACCATTGTTTTTTTTTTTTTTTTTCTGAAAATAAGGTTCTCCTTTTAGCAAAAATAATAAATGCCCCCTGAGCAAAAAAAAAAAAAAATTCAGAAATAAAGTCTTGCTTAGAATTTGACATAAGCTTCATCAACGCCATTGTTTCTATTCCCCCCTCAAAGTGAGAATAGGGACACAGTATGAACAATAAGTGATAATTTGATAAATACCTGGTTCTGATTCAAATTTCCACCGTAGAAGTTTAGATTAAATTACCGAACTGTAACATACTCGAAGGGTATAAATAGACTGAACGCGGCTTATTAAGCATATGATAAAACTCGTAACTTGTAGCTCAGCTTTGCGAATTAAAGAAAAAAATGACAGCAATGCTGCCACCCAAACGTTGCTTGGTGGAAATTTGATAGTATCTAACTAACAGGAAAAAAATTTTAGTGATGCTGTTTCGAAATTATCTCCGTGCAGCAAAAAACATAGGAATGGGAAATTTTGTTTCTATTCAACCCCACTGTTTCTATTCGCCCCGTTTTACGGTATTTTATGAGTTACAATCAAAAAATGTAATCGACTGCTCCGTATTAGGCTGAGTCAAGGGTCACAAATTCTATATTGAATATAATAACTTGGCTCCGTAAAGTTAATTCGATTGATCCTATGCTACTAAACAATTTAAATCAAAATCTTTTTCAAGGAAAGTATTAACACCAGGCACTTCATTTGCACTTCTAGATTAAAAATCACCACACTCACCCTCATGCTGACATTCGGCATCAGCACTCCGACCGAGTTGGGTTTCTGGAACAGATCCAGCGCCATGATGCCACCGGTTTCACTCATCGCATAGCCCACATACACCCTCCCGTTGGGCATCAGCGCGTTGGCCCGTTGTTTCAACGAGTCCGGCAACGAACTGCCACCACATCCGACCGTTTTCAGCGTCGGCAGTGCTAGCTGCCGTATCTCACAGTACTCCACAATATCGGCCAGCATCGGTGGCGGAACGAATGCATTGGTAACTTCATATTTCATCACCAGCTCGCAGGCGTACTGCGGCGAGAAGGGTTGGGCTGTAGTGACCCGTGTGAACCCATTGAACACGGTCAGCAGCAGCATCTGGAAGGCGGATATCCAGTACAGAGAGCTGAAGCACAGCATCGTATTGGAACCCATGTGACTGATCATGGTGTAAGGAGCGATCAACTGGGCGTGTGTTAAGCAGACAGCCTTCGGAAAACCGGTGGTTCCCGATGAGCACACTACAACGGCCGTCGTTCGGTCTGAATCTCCGATATAAGGGGGACGGTAGAAATTTTCACCTGCATGCGGTTCAAAGATTCGCTTATGTTTTTCCGAGCCATCGAGAACCACCACCTGGGCTTCAAATTTTGCAAGTTTGATGGAACTCTGAACAGTTGTCACGTTCTGCTCGGTGCAGAAAACCAATTTCGGTTTAGTGATGCTCATCATGTACACAAGATCGGATTCCTGGAAGGACGCATCCAAAGTATGCACGGGGGCACCGATGAGTAAACATCCGAACAGAACCGACGTAACGCAAGAACGATTGTCGGCGACCATGCACACCATGTCACCCTTGGAGATTTTGAACGTCAGTGTGAGATTCAAGGCTGCCCGGATCATCTGCAGCCGCAGTTTGTCGCAGGTGTACTCCTCTCCCGTGTCGGCATCTATCTGGATCAGTTTGTCCGGAGTTCGCTCGAGGATATTCACAATCACCTGCCCGATGCTGGCCGCTGGATTGATGACCGGTGGCTGCCGGGGCCCGAACCAGGTACGTGACGCTTGATCAAAGTGGGACATTTCGTTTGTGATTACCGTTACGCGTTCGCGGTGACGATTCGGACAGACTGACGGAATGCCTCTCGACGGAGGAAAATTTATAACTTCTCACGTGATCTTATCGGTAATGTCTCAAGTGCATCAATTCAAGAGGGTTTTTTTTGTCCCCCAAACTAGATAGGGCAAATATTTTAAAAGACATTATCCAGCTGGTTAGGATTACTTAGCAAACGAAGCTAGCTTGCAGATAATCGATTGTGGCAACTGATGCCTTCGTTCAAGTGTCTTGCGTGTGCCCTCGGGGAATCCATCGCGGGTATCGTGTTGTTATGTGGGTACGGTAGTAGTTAAGTTGGAAAGTTATTCATAGTGACGCGGAAAAATTAGCGCAACAGGTGGCAGAGGCGCCTGGCAATTGCAATGACACGGAATGAATTTCGCTCGTCGTGGTTCGATGGATTCGGCTTCGCTGTCTAAATGTTGAGTTGGAGTCTATTTTTCACGTTTGCATCGATTAGCATGGAGCTGTTTTATTTTGCTTCTGTTGTTGACTGGGCGATACCTGTACATTATGGTTGTTTTTAAACATTCATTTTGGCATGTTCTTTGTGCCATAAGTGAAATGATAGCGGTTGCATGTTCATTGTTGGGGTTGTAGACGAAGTGCGATGATGGAATGTTTTTTACTATCAATGCGGGAATTTATTCAGCTTGAAGAGGTGACGTGTGTTCTCAGTAAAGTTCACGTTTCATTGAAATTTTCGGTAATTCGGTGATAATCTTTCTGATAATATCCATCAATCGCATAAATAGTCACGGAAATTTCCTTTGCTAGGTTCCTCCTAGAATTATTTTGATTCCATACTTTTCACAATAAGCTTACTGCCGGCTCGCACCTTAGATGCACTTCACACAATTATTGAGCCGATATTAGTGTACTGCCGGGAAGTGTCATAATTCCGTTCACTTAAGGCTATAATAACGTCTCAAAAGTCTTAAAATCGCGATGTAATTGCATTTTGGCAGCTTAAATTATACAGCGTACTTGTAATTTGTTCCTTCATAGGTGTAAATTGGGAAAATGGTATTGTCGCCCTCGCACATCCTAAAATCGTCGGATGAATCGAATTCTGCGGTTTTTAAAGCGAGACGTGAGAATTTTTCTGCTGTCATTTTTGCATCGCAATTTGTAACAACGGTAACCCAAGTAACAAATTCAATTTTAAGGTACACTTGAGGTAGTTTTCAAGACTCATTTGATAAAACCACGCATAAAACTAGATATTCTACATAACATCGATAAAACAGCCATAAAACCGTCATACGTTCAAAAAGGCCCATACTACAGGAGGTTCTCAAGACTATTTCCCAAGGTTCACATAAAACTTGATAGTTTTATCGGTACATAGGGTTACTGCCCCCATATTAATCTCATTGTTCCTATATTCATCCTACGATGAATCAAACAATTGGGCAGTTGAAGGATCGGTTTCGTTTTCTAATAATGTTTGCTTACGTTATATAACTACAACAAACATTACTATCTAATTCTGTCACGTGTATATCGTTTTATTTCAAGTAGGATGAATTGCAAAGTGATGAGATTAGTATAGGTACATCTTCCCTACTTGTAATGACATTCAAGACATGCTTAAAACTATGATAAAACTATCACAAGTGTTGATAGTTTTATGATTTCCCTCTTTAAGAACACTTCCAGTCCGTCACAAATATCTTTCGAAGATTCCATTTTTCGATTCGTTCTGCTGAATGGGGATTTTTTTTTGTTTATAGTTGAGTGGAAGCTATTAAAGAAAAAAGATATCGATTTACATATGATATTTCTTTTCCAAAGTGGATACGTATGTAAATTAATTGTAAAATTGACCATAAATGCAGCTGTGTTTTGCCTGCAATTGATGAATTTTTCATGCGACATTCAGTTTATTGGTGTTTTATAACATAAAAGTTCGAACATTTTAATGCGCCACTGAATTATTGCTAGAACATTGATTTATTTAAAAAATAAATATGTACTTGAAAATTCAACAATTAGGTGACAAGGCTGATAAATTGTTAGATCTTGAATAAATTGTTTCTACAATCCATTTTAAGTTTCAAAAGGTATTTTAAACAGCAGAGTATAAACGAATTCTGCATCAGCAGTTGGGTCACCATCCGTAAGGATGATCGCAGCAAGCCGTGCTTCGAAACTGACGTGTTTTGTTTTTGCTGCGTCGTTTTCGCGATAAAAAAAAATCAAACAATAATTCGTAATTTCACTTAAACTAACAGTGAAATCATAAAATCTCCGCGTGCATTGTGTGACCACGGAACCAATGGAAACATTAAAGTGTGTAGTACATAAATAAAATCACGCACTGATGGGAGGAAGAGGTATTAAGTGTGACATTCGGTACAAAATTTGGAATTGCTTCATATATAAACATTAGGCCGATCCCAACGCTGTTCTACTTTGTATGGGCTGTTATAGTTTACAAATAGAACTAAAACAAGCCATTCCTAATGCTGTGTTGCAGTTCTACTTTTCGAATGCAAAAAGATTTACAACTACTCGACAGCTCTGTTCTATTTTCACCGCTATTTGAAACACGGATGCAACATTGTTTCTTTGTAGTTATACCAGCTGTTATGATTGATGACTGTCTAATTAGAGTTTTTTTGTTTTGTTTTGCAAGTGATTTTCTAAACGCGAAATTATAAGCGATCAATATGTTTAAAACATCGCATTGCTAGTAACGTGTTTTAGTTTTATTTTTGACAGTTCCAAATTTTAGAACTGGCAAGCAGTTTGCAACAAACATGAAACTCAGCGTTGGAATCGGCCTTAGTGTTGCAGAGCTCACCATTCATTCTTTTTCGAACTAGGTATTTATTAAAAAAAAAAACGCCCCCCACCAAAACCCAAAAAAAACCCCCCCCAAAATATTGGGGTCCCGAAAAAAATAAGAGATACCTTAAGTCGGAGGTATTGCGCTGGATTCACAAAGCGATGATCAATTCATCGCAATCAGAGCTGGTAAATCTCACGGCCATCATCTGACAATGAAAAAACAGTCCATCTCACTGTCACGAGAAGAAATAAACTATCATTAGATTTCTTGTCATTCTCACACCATCATGCAGTCATGAGATTTTGTCTCATGAGATTTTGTTTTACAAATTTCCAACTAGTCTACTTGAAATTAGCCAAGCAATAAACAATAATACTTGAAATTAGCCAAGCAATAATATGTAATCGACAGAGTGGACGTTTGATTTCAAGTTTTGTTATGAAACTTACAATTATATCAATAAATGTGCTTGTGATAGCGATGACCAAAACACTGTCACGTGCTGTTATTCCGAAAAATTCGATGAGATTTAGAAGAAAATCTCCATCATCGTTTTCTCGCCCGATGAGATTTTCAGACGTAGTTCGGTAAAAATCGTATGTCATTTTTCATTGAAAATGACATTTGCCTGCCCTGCCCCCCCCCCCACCCACAACAAATAATTTTTTTTCTATTTTTTCCTCTTTTCATAATATTCCTTCCTCTTTTTTTTTTCAATAAAAGATATTTATTTTATTTTTTTTTTTTTTATATTTTTTACACATTTTGTCTTATTTCATTTTTTTTTTCTTATAATATATTTCTCTACTATACACACTTATATGACAAAAAATCGTCACCCCCCCCGCAAAAAACAAATTAAAAAATCTTTTTCCGGGTGTGTGCTTTGCATTACCCAATTTTTTTTTCATATTGTTCCAGTCGCAGCTTTATCAATGCACAAATTTATCAAGATATTGTGATGGTTATTCACTAAATCTTGATCCAAAATGTGCCGTGATAGTTGCATGAAAACATCCTGATGGGCGTTGTAAATTGTCATGACGATCATATTTTCCAGCTTCGCATAATACTTGGAAATGTTCAAATTATCGTTTTCGTTTGTCAATATTTTCAACTCTCTTTCAGAAACTCTGCAAATTAGCAGAATGTCTTTACTATTATCGTAATCGCGGAAAAGTGCACATACTCATTTTATGGGTAAAGTCGCTTTACCCATATTTGAGTACACGTGGTGAGCCAACAATAAAGGTAATGTTTACATATCCATGGGTTATCAATTTAAAGTAAATTTAACGCATATTTAGGTAAATATAAAAAAATATTTTGAAATAAGACTTTTATTATTTTTCTTGAAATTTATTGATAACAAATAAAATAGTCGTTAATCTTTTATTCAATTGAATATTATTTTTATCATTTGTACAGCACAAATATTTTATTTGATTTCTTATTTGACGAACTTCTGATCATTTATTCCATAACTAGCAATGCTAATATTGCCGAGAAGTGATTAAGAAGAAATGATTAACAGTTGGTCAATACACTTATTGATGGAATGGTATAACCCATCAAGTTAGAAAAGATGATTTTTTTTTCGATTCCTCCCTTTCCCCTAATCGTGGTGTTGGCAGTGTTTTGCCTTCTTCAATTCCAAGGTGACAACTCTGTCATAACCTATTCACCGGTTAAATTTCGGAACGAATGCGGATCCAAATGTTTTTTTTTTCAGTTCTTCCATCTTCTACTCCGCAATTTCAGCTTCCATGATGGATCTCAATCTGTTAAATCGCAAGATAGAATTATGCCTACTCGATCTAATGAAATATACCAAATGAAAATTCTTATGTTTTCATCCAAATGTGGGTAATGTGCTTTTACTCATATTTAGGTAAAATCACGTTACTCACATTGCAAGTAAAGTTTACCCTCTTTTGTGAGTACAATTTACCCATAATATGAGTATTGCATCAGTAACCCATATGTGGGTGAAAGAATTACCATTCTATGGGTAATTGAGCCTTAGCTTATATTACGTAACGCAATTACCGGCAATTTTCAACTCCTTCTCTCCCTCACGTAACAAGATAGTAAATACATATATGAATTTTGACATCCGCTTCCACCCAACGTTAATGTAAATCTTTTTCATGAAGTACCTCAGTAATAAAGGAAAACAAAAACCATTGCTTAAACGGCTTCTATAGCCAATCAATAACCTTCAATTATTCTTAGATTTATTGGATACAATACACCGTGGGACTGTCGTATTGTTTCCAAACATGCAACGCGGTGTAACTCTTTTGAAACGAACAACCGTAGTTGAAGAAACGCCATGGTGGTAATTTTACTCGATGGAAAGCCGCGTGAAATATATATTTCAAAAATTAAATTAAATATGTATAGCTGAAGTTATACCGTGAATATGAAAATAGACTCTTTTGATATGGTACGCTTGCTTGTTGTTTTGCAACCACTCATGATGCAACAAAAACATGCTGGTCCGAATAGAAAAATCGGTGCATCTGACGGGGACGAACCCAATGTTTACGTTGCGGGGCGACATCTACGATTTGCAAGTGGTTACACGAAACTATATGATTCTGTCATGTTGTGGGGGGTTGATTGAGCATGAGCATGAGCATGAGCATGATTGACCGCCCACGGATACAATTCCGTTATTGCCAGATCAGCTGTATTTACACAAAGAACCGACAGGTGATGTTTGGGACTAACATACATCTTCAATGTGTAAAGACTGGTGACCAATTATAAAGCAATACCGGCGCCGGCCGTGCCCGAATGCTGGTCAAGTAGGGAATGGGAAGGAATGTGTTGACATGATACTCGCTTTGGAAGAAGCCGAGAAATCCTCTGCAGTTCTACGAGAAATCACTGGGATGTTGGATAGTTGGGGTGACTGAAAAGAGACAAGCATAACGAAAAACAAAACAAAAAAGACAAAATAAAACAGGATATTAGATATTGTCTTCAAAATGTGGTAGAAATAAATTATTTGTTGCTTTGCAAACCAGCTCTCCTCGACGTCTTAGATCTCGGCCAAGTCCAGCTGGACCCGCAGCGGCTGCAGTCGGAACTCGTCCACATCAAGCCGGCCGTCGCCGACGTGTCGGAAACCTTCCGATAGTAACATGATATCTGCGCCTAATACACTCTTCTTGCACCGATTAATTTACAAACTAAGCCTTCTCACCGAATCAATTCAAAATTTCTTCTAAAATCTAGTTCTAGATATTGGCACTTTATTTCTGCTCAGATTTTCCGTCGTCAATATTCTTCCTCAAACGTAGCAATCGCCAGCTCAGGTTCGATGCAAGCAGCAGCAGCATCTATCATGCCGTTCGTTTTGAACGACCAGACAGCAGACACAAGAATGGACACTTTTTACAATTCACGACATTCGGAAATACAAGAAGTAAAGTATATTAACTCCTGTCACCATCATTTCTAAACACGCGTCCGAAAAGTCTCACGGTCGATTCCTCACCTTGTTCTGTCGGGATCCTGGTCAACATTGTTTCTGCTGGGTAGCCTGTGCATGGTCGTTAGGGGAAATTGTGAAATCAAACGCTCCTTGACGGTTTCATATCGATGTATAAAATTGAAAACGTTTATAACTTTTACAACGTGTTTATCTCTTATTTGTCTCAAAAAATGACACTCGCATGACAGATAGTTAAGATTTGTCAGTTCATCTTTATTTGTTCTATTCTTGAAAAAGATGAGTTACGCTTGAATAAATTGAATTGTTTGAATTACTCAAGGTAAACAAGTCTTTCGTAAGATAGCCATCAAATCAGTGTGGCACATCATAAACAAAGAAAATGTGAATAATTACAGCTTATAATTTATTGTTATTAATCACCAGCGTAAGTCGATAAAAACAAAAACAAAAAATCTAACTTGAATATGCTACCAATGGTTTCGGGAAGAATAACAGGTAATAATTTTGCGTTGACGGTTGAAACATCAGTTGAGCGAAATATGATTTTTCTCTTGCTCCACTAAGGAGTGTATCGAATATAAGCTATTCACATACATTTGCGTTGTACGCATGTATTTGTGATGGTTTTTTATGCTCTGAACACTGCATGCTGTGCGTTTGACTGTCAGCTTTCTTTTGTTTACTTGTTTGTGCGGTTCAAATTCTGTGTTTTCAAAATGTCGCGTATTGAAAAGGAAGTGAAAATTAAGGTTCTGGACACATGGCTAAGTGAGAAGGGTATTACTATGCGAAAATTGGCGAAGCGGTTTGGAATTCATCATGCGAGTGTTAAAACCATCATTAATAAGTTTGGGGAACACTATTCTTTGGATGAGCTACCAGGAAGAGGCAGAAAACCCGGTTCTTCCAACCCGAAACTGGAGCAGAAAGTGGTATCTCTAATCATGAAGAACAAATCAATGTCAATACGTGATTTGGCCAAAAAAGGAACGAGTGTCGGAATGATCCAGCGTATCAAGAGGCGAAACCACCTGAAGACCTACAAGAAGCAGAAAATCTCGAAACAAAGTGCAGAACAGAACAAGCGAGCAGCAACAAGGGCCTGGAAATTGTATTCGCGTCTTTTGCAGCGTCCGGATGCATGCGTTTTGATGGACGATGAGACCTATGTAAAGGAGGACTCAAAAACCCTTCCAGGTCCACAATACTTTACTGCCGTCGTTGGGGAGGATGTGAGCGATGCGGAAAGGTCGATTCAAGTGGAGAAATTCGGTCGAAAGGTACTGGTATGGCAAGCAATATGTTCCTGTGGTTTGAAGTCAACCATTTTTTACACTACCGGAACTATAAATGCGGAAATCTATCGATCTGAGTGTCTCCAGAAGAGATTGTTGCTTTTATATAAGAAGCATAGTACACCTCCACTGTTTTGGCCGGATTTAGCGTCGGCTCACTATGCCAAAACCACTCTCAATTGACTTGCGGAAAAGGGTATAGATTTCGTTGAGAAAAATATCAATCCACCAAATTGCCCTTTTGTTGGTTGCCATCATTTTGAAAATTTGTTTTTGATTTGAATTAATTTAACATTACTTTCCAAGTTCTTACCAATTGGCAATCACCGGTGGCTAAAACAATTTCAGTTTTCCTTTCGCTGTAAACCTTGAGAGCATTGTGTAAAATTTACAAATGGCTGCCGTCACGAAAAATTGAAACAGCGGACGCTAATAATTCGATAATTTCTTGATTGATTTATTTTTGAGAGTTTTGCCATTAACAACTAGATGTTTTTACGATTGCCATTTTATTTACTCAAGTATTTATCCCGAATTATGTCCCCGCTCATTTTCGCTTCATCTCCGCGTGGTGACGCTAACTAGCGATACACTACTACATCGCCAACGGTCATCCGACATCGTCGAGCGAGTGCACCCGAAGGCGATCGGATACACCCCGTGCACCCACGCAGCGCACCGCTCACGCACATAGAAGTGCGACGTTCAGGCATACGGTGCGTCAGCAGCAGCAGCAGCAGCGGCAACAGATCAGTAATATTAGTTAAGTTTTTTTTTCCTCTGTCTCTCATCCCACTAGAGTTTAGCGTTAATTTGTGTGTGTTCCTGTTTTGTGTTTGTGTGTGATTTAAATTTTTGGGGAGTCAACGCTCCCACCAGTAAGGCAAATCGTGCATGTTGAAGAGGTTTCTTCGACATGGACGGTTTGGCCGAAAAGTGCACCTGATGATGGGGAGGCACAAACAAGGTACCGACCGCGATCGTATCCAATGGACTCGGTCGGTCCATGGGTTGTCTACTTTCAGCCCAAAATTATACCTCTGAATGTATACCAAACGCTACTGATTTGACGAAGCGATTCTCAGCCGTGACGAGGTCACGAAAGTTAAATTTAATAAACTCCGTGTTGTCGTCTCTAACCTGAAGCAAGGTAATGAGATTGCTTCCTCCCAGCATTTTACACTGGAATATAGAGTTTATATTCCAGCTCGTGATGTGGAGATTGTAGGAGTGGTCACAGAGGCGAGTCTGTGCACTGAAATTTTGGAGAAGCGGTCGGTTGGCCGATTCAATAACCCTCTGCTCCCCCGGATTCAGATACTGGAAGTAAGAAAATTAGTTAAAATGTCGCACGAGGTAAGAAAGAGATTACCCCAGACTCGTTTCGAGGTGACCTTTTCTGGCGCTACTGCCCTTCCTCACTACTTAAACCCTGGACAAACTTCGGCTACCTGTGCGGTTATTTGTACCCCGGGTAATGATCTGCAAAACTGCCAGCAGATGGGGCATACGGCCTCCATTGCGGCAATAAAGCACGCTGCTCAACTTGCGGGGAGAAACATGAGGCTGGTCCCTGTGCAGATAACACACTAAAATGCGTTTTCTGCAAAGGAACTCCTCCCCATGCTCTCTCGTCATGCCCGGCGTACAAACAACGCGGGGAAAAATTAGAACGTTCTCTGAAACAACGTTCAAGGCAATCTTTTGCAGAAATGCTTAAGAAAGCCTCGCCACCCGATGTCAATACAAATCCTTTTGCTCCTCTGTCAGATGACGAGTCTGATTCGGACTTGCTTGAGGACATCTTTCAGTTTTCCGGAAGGTGATTCGCGGAAGCGAAGACGCATCGAGCAGGGAAATGGCTGAACAGAAGCCCCAAATCCACATGCCCAATTCAAAGAGCAGTGTAAAGAAGGATAATCCGAATCCTCCTGGTTTTCGAAGTGCCAACTACACACAGGATTTCCCATCTCTCGGGGACATCCAAAACCCTGATCCTCGATTTTAAGAACAGAAGCCCCCTCTTCATCTGGGCTGTTCTCATTTGATGATATTGTGGAAGGTATTTTCAAGTACCTCGAAATGTCTGACCCTCTTAAAAGCATTGTTATGGCAATGCTTCCCACAATGAAAACTTTTTTGAAGAAATTAACATTAAAGTGGCCCCTCCTTGCAGCTATCATTTCCTTCGATGGATAATTTTCCAGATGAGGTCGGGGATTTGATCACTGTTCTGCAGTGGAATTGTCGAAGTCTTATTCCTAAATTGGGAATCATTTAAATTTTTAGCTCACAATATCGGTTGTGATGCATTTGCTCTTTGTGAAACATGGCTTTCACCCGAAATCGATCTTCCGATTCACGACTTCAACATTATTCGGCTTGATCGTGAGGATTCACGTGGAGGAGGAGTACTTTTGGGGATCAAAAAGTGCTACTCCTTCTATAGAAGTGAATTTTCCTCCAATTCCAGGTATTGAAGTTGTCGCATGTCAGGCTGTTATTAAAAAAAAAAAAGCCTTTGCATTGCTTCCGTTTATATTCCTCCTAGAGCCTCAATAAACCAAAAACAACTTTCAGATATTTGTTCGGTTCTTCCTGCTCCGCGGTTGATCATGGGAGATTTTAACTCTCACGGTACAGGCTGGGGAGAACTGTACGATGACAACCGGTCTTCTTTGATATATGACCTCTGTGACAACTTCAATATGACCGTTCTCAACAATGGAGAAATTACACGCTTGGCTGGTCCATCCTCACTTGGCAGTAGGTTAGACCTTACACTTTGCTCGAATTCATTATCGTTGGACTGCACGTGGAATGTGATCCAGGATCCCCACGGTAGTGATCATTTGCCTATTAAAATTTCGGTTGCCACCGGGCTCACTCCGGCGGAATCCATCAACGTCACGTATGATCTAACTCGTAATATCGATTGGACAAGGTTCAAGACAGCAATAGATGAAGCCGTAACAACGGTAGAAGGGCTTCCACCGCTGGAGGAATATAACTTCCTCTCCAACCTGATTTTGGAAAGCGCGCTACAAGCTCAAACTCGACCAGTTCCAGGAACGTCATTTCGCAGGAAACCTCCTTCCCCATGGTGGGATCCGCAATGCACCGAGGTTTACCGCAAAAAGTCCGACGCGTTCAAAGTTTTTCGTAGACGTGGAACACCTGAGCACTTCGAAAGGTACACGGCTCTCGAACGAGAATTTAAGAGCCTCATCAAGGCCAAGAAACGCGGTTACTGGCGACAATTGTGGACGGACTATCGCGTGAAACGTCGATGAATACCCTTTGGAATACGGCGCGAAGATTGCGTAACAGAATTACGAACAACGAGAACGAGGAGTATTCGGACCAATGGATCCTCAAGTTCGCGCGAAAAGTTTGTCCAGATTCTGTGCCTGCACAAATGTTTCCTCGCGAAACCACGAATTCGATAGATGAGATCAGCCAACCTTTTTCAATGGTAGAACTCTCTCTCGCACTCCTTTCGTGTGGCAATACGGCTCCAGGGGCTGATAGAATCAAGTTCAACTTGCTTAAGAACCTTCCAGACGTCGCTAAGAGGCGCATGTTGCACTTGTTTAATCAGTTTCTGGCTCTCAACATTGTACCGGATGACTGGAGACGGGTGAGAGTTATTGCCATTCAAAAACCTGGTAAACCCGCGTCAGACCACAACTCCTATCGACCCATCGCGATGTTATCTTGTATTCGAAAGTTGTTGGAGAAAATGATCCTTTTCCGTCTGGACAATTGGGTTGAGACGAACAACCTGCTTTCAGATACTCAATATGGTTTCCGTAGGGGTAAGGGAACGAACGACTGCCTCGCGTTGCTTTCCACAGAGATTCAGTTAGCTTTTGCTAAAAAAGAGCAAATGGCTTCTGTATTCTTGGATATCAAGGGGGCTTTTGATTCAGTATCTGTTGAAGTTCTCTCAGATAAACTCCACGCTTGTGGTTTTTCACCATTAATGAACAATTTTTTATACAATTTGCTGTCAGAGAAACATATGAGCTTTTCTCATGGAAACTCTACAGCTTCTCGATTTAGCTACATGGGTCTCCCCCAGGGATCATGTTTAAGCCCCCTTTTGTATAATTTTTATGTCAAAGACATTGACGGTTGTCTGAGTGAGAATTGTACGTTGAGACAACTTGCAGATGACGGCGTAGTGTCTGTCACTGGACCCAATGGGGTCGATCTGCAAGGACCCTTACAGGATACCTTAGACAATTTGTCTACTTGGGCTCTAGAGCTAGGTATCGAATTCTCTACGGAGAAAACTGAGTTGGTTGTTTTTTCTAAGAAGCATAACCCTGCACAACCGAAGCTTCAAATTTTGGGTACACCGATAACTCATTCTATGTCATTTAAATATCTTGGGGTCTGGTTCGATTCAAAGTGCACCTGGAGATCCCACATTGAGTATCTGAAGCGAAAATGCCAGCAAAGGGTCAACTTTCTCTGCACAATTACCGGGACCTGGTGGGGAGCTCATCCACAAGATCTTCTAACGTTGTACCGGACAACGATTTTGTCGGTTATGGAATACGGTAGTTTTTGTTTTCAGTCAGCGGCTCGGTCGCACTTCATTAAACTGGAACGTATTCAGTATCGGTGTCTTCGTATCGCGTTAGGTTGCATGCACTCGACTCACACCATGAGTCTTGAAGTGCTGGCTGGCATGTTGCCACTCTCGGATCGGTTTTCAGAATTATCTCTCCGGCTCCTCACCAGGTGTGAAGTTATGAACCCCCAGGTGATCGAAAATTTTGAGAAGCTCCTTGAGTTGAATCCTCAAACCCGCTTCATGACTTTGTACCATTTGTACATAACACAGGATGTCAGCCCTTCGCTGAATATTCCCAATCGTGTTTGCTTCTCCGACTTCGGAAATTCGGTTCATTTTGATTTATCCATGAAGCAGGAGCTTCGTGGAATCCCAGAGCATCATCGTCCTATGATTGCTCCGGTGATATTTGCTGCAAAGTTTGGCCTAGTTGATTCCGCCAAAACGTTTTTCACTGACGGGTCTTTGATAAAGGACTCCGCTGGCTTTGGTGTATACAATGAAAATTATAGCGTCGCTCGTAAACTTCAAGCACCTTGTTCTGTTTTTGTCGCGGAATTGGCAGCAATTCATTTTTCTTTAGAGACTGTTGCCTCTTTTACACCGGATCAATACTTCATTATCACGGATAGTCTTAGTTCTATAGAGGCTATTCGCTCCTTGAGGCCGGTAAAGCACACCTCTTATTTTCTTATGAAAATACGAGGTCTTCTAAGTGCTTTATCTTCACGTTCTTTTATTATCACCTTTGTGTGGGTCCCTTCTCATTGTTCGATTACTGACAATGAGAAAGCGGACTCGCTTGCAAGGGTGGGCGCTATGGAAGGCGATATTTATGACCGACAAATCGCCTTCAACGAATTTTTCTATATTTTTCGTCAGATATCACTCGATAGCTGGCAGTATAAATGGAGTAAAGGAGATTTGGGGCGATGGCTACATTCTATCACTCCTAAGGTGTCTAAAAAATGTTGGTTCAGGGGATTGGATGTGGGTCGAGACTTCATTCGTGTCATGTCTCGCCTCATGTCCAATCATTATTCTTTAAACGCTCATTTGTTCCGTGTTGGGCTGGGAGATAGCAATCTCTGTGAATGTGGACAAGGTTACCAGGACGCAGATCACGTAATTTGGTATTGTGCTGAGCATCGTGGAGTCAGATCTGAGCTTTATGATTCCCTTCGGGCTCGAGGTAGACAACCCAATGTACCGATTCGAGACATTTTGGCTGCACGCGATCTGGAATTTATGAAACTCATTTATGTGTTTTTGACTAACATTAGCCTTAGATTGTAGTTTGATTAACTTACTTGTTTAGGTTAAATTTGTGAGGATTGTGTGCATCGGTGTGTGATTGTGGTTGTGTGTTTGAGTGTTGTGTGTGTGTGTGAGTGAGTGATTTTTTTTTTAAATTGAAAACGTTCAATAAAAAAATTGTAATTTGAAATTCTAGATTTAAGAAAACCATTGTTCCTTTTGCTTTGTTTAAAATTTCCACCGCAATTTTCCCATCCATAAAATTGTAATTCCTATTAACCTCGAGACGGCCGCGAGTAATCGGTTCCACCCCCTTAACCTTAGTTCTAAGATAACTGATGTATATAAACATGAAAACTTGGCTCTGTAAAGTTGATTCGATTGAGCCTGTACAAATAAATGAATTCATAAAAAAAAAA
>JAHHFK020002951.1:0-24373 GCA_024533555.2 Aedes koreicus | reverse complement strand
AGCAATTTGGTGAATTCTGATTGATTTGGTGCTCAATAACATTAAATGATTGAAAAAAGTAGGAAATATATTTTTGAGATGTGCTGGGTCGTTCGAACTGTCCAAGAGTTCAGAACTCAAGATCTACAGTTGTAACAGTAGCTTTATCCGCTATTCATTGTTATGATATGTACACTTAAACATATTCAGTGAATGTCCTGGAAGACCAACTGACATTATGAGATAATATTGGGATATTCTATGTCAAACAAACTAACTTAACTTTGTATAGCCCATAAAGCTATTGTTACAATTGTAGACCTTAAGTTTTGAAGGACAGTTTGAATGACCTGAAACTAACAAGGTTATCCTATGATGTATGTGGACGTTTCAGAAAATTCATTGAATATGTTTGAATATTTATCGTAGCTTTGCAAAGCCCAAAAGGCTACGGTTACTACCGTATGTCTTAAGTTTGGAACTCAAGGTCAGTTTTTATGAACCTGGACATCCCGAGATAATCTGATAATAACTAGTGAGCTTACAGAAGCTTCACTGAATGTGTTTGAATGCATATCGTCACCTTTCATAGATTATAAAGCTAACTTTACGACTATAGATCCCAAATTCTGAACTCAAGGGCAGTTTTGATGACCTATAACATCCCAAGATATCTCGTTATATCGGTTGACCTTTCAAAAGTCTCACTTAATTCAGTTAAATACATATTGTTATTTTGTTTAGTCCAAACAGCTGTAGATTTTAAACTACAATTCAAGACTTCAGCTGTAGTTTTTAGGTTTGAAATTCCAGGAAAGTTTGGATAACCTAGAACATCCGAAAATTATCTGATAATGTCTGTTCCAAAATATTCAATGAATATGTTTCAATACACATCGTAGCTTTGCACAGCCCAGAAAGCTTTTGTTACAACTGTAGGTCCTATGTTCTGATCTCAAGGATAGTTTGGATGACCTAGAACATTTCATATTCGATTGTGATGTTTTTTAAATTTAAGAATATTAATTGAAAATATTTGAATATTTATTGTAGCTTTGTATTGACTAAAATGTACTGTTACAACTGTAAATCTTAAGTTCTGAACGCCAAGATAGTTTGGATGACTTAGACTATCCCAAGATTATCTTCTTGTGTATTTTTACGTTCGAAAATATTCACTGAATATACTGGAATACGTGACGTAACTTTGAATAGCCCAAAAACGTACTGTTACTACCGCAAATTTCAAGTTCTGAACTCCAGGATGGTTTGGATTACCTAGAGGATCTCAAAGTTATAAAATAATGACTGTTGACCTTCCAAAAGATTCATTGAATATATTTGAATACATGTGGTCACCATAGATAGCTCAAAGAACTACTGTTACAACTGTAGATCTTATGTTTTGGACTTAAGGACAGCTTGGAGTACCTAGAATATCCCAAGATTGTCACATTATGTATGTTGGCCTACCACACTATTCAATCAATATGGTTAAATACATATCGTCCCTTTGCATACTCCAAACACCTACTGTTACTGTAGATCTTATGTTCCAAACTCAAGGACAGTTGGGATGACCTAGATCATCTCCGTTTATGTCATAGTGTTTTTTTACGTTCGAAAATATTCACTGAATATGGTTGAATACGTAGCGTAACTTTGTTTAGCCCAAAGAGCTTTAGTTACTTCTGTATATTTTAAGTTCTCAATTCAAGGACAGTTTGGATGACCTAGAACATCATAAAGTTGTCAAATAATGACTGTTGACCTTCCGAAAGGTTCATTCAATATGTTTGAATACATATCGTAACCTGATATAGCCCTAAAAGCTACTGTTACAACTGTAGCTATGAAGTTTTGAACTCAAGTACATTTTGGATGACCTAGAACTTCCCAGAAAGATACAAAAATATTTAACGTTTATCAACGAAAATTTAAGAATACGTATGCATACGTACAATATTCTAAAACAACGGTGTACACTATTAATAAGGCATTTATTTTTTTCTTCCTGAACTTCTTCATATTCAGGATGTTGTAGGTCGTCAATTGGCCTTAAACTCATATGTTTTTTTAAAATATTTTCCAGATAGAAAAAGTGATGGAAAATAAATTTGCCGAAGACAGTGTACATTTTTATTCAGTCTGTGTGATTGTATACAGCCATTATCCTTTTGGGGTCATATATGACCACTTTGGCCTGAAGGAGTTAATATACTTTTTAAGGCAAGGTTTAACATTTACGAAAGTATGTGGCCCGAAATCAACAATGTTCTGTATTGAAATTGATGCGTAAAAATACTTCCTATCGCTTGGTGTACATTTTTTGAAAATCTTTTGAGAAATGACTGAGATACTCAAAACCTGACCACTTTTCGTGACGGTCGCAATGCGATTTTTTAATGAATTGTACCCCAGTATAGATAACAAAGACGTAGTCCTACGTCAAAAGTCTGGTTTGCAGAACTCGTTTATAAAATATTGCCAATGCCTCAACCCACCAGCTGTTGCATCCAGTGAAAGCTCCAAGTATATTGTGAAAATCGCCAAGTTACTTCAGTTGATTCAGGTCAACTATGATCTTCTTATTGACGAATGGAACTTGTTAAAATGCTAGGTGCTGACCTTGAGTACAGAGTACAGAATTGAGGAGTATTGGAACCAGTTGTTTACTAAGAAAACGGCTGTAGGTGAGCCTAAATACCCTCAGGTGATTAAGGTAGTGAAGTCTGAAGTAATTCTAGCACAGGCCATGGTGGAAGGCGTTTCAACCGTACGTATAGACCCGTCTTCGCAAAAACGAGCTGCGGACCAAGGCAGGAGGTGGTTGAGAAAAAAAGACACTTGATTACAGGCTTCTTTACAAAAAAAAAACCGAAAAGTGATACTGCGCCGCAGTAGTATTCATTTTTTCAAACGGGGGTGATCACTTAGTTCATTTTTACTGTACTTATACAACAAATGTATAAAAGATTAAAAAATACTAAAATTTGGAAGTCACTATTTGGTCACTATTTGGTCACTATTTTTATTATTTTAGTCACTAAAGTCACTATTATTTATCCATACATCCGCTACCAGCCCTGTATTTTTCCCAGAACTACTCAATCACTCACTCCCCCCAACATAGAAACACCCTTCTTTTTGGAAAATGCCCCCTAAACTTTGGAAAAATGCTCCCTAGATGCGTTTGCCTTCGGTATAATGCAATCGGAGGTATTAACTTTCTGGTTAGCGCTTGCCGGGTGTTTTGACGGGTCTTCAGTTTCTTCAAGATTGTATAGTTTTGACGGGTTTGAAGTTTCTGAATTTAAGAGTCGTCAAAACGAAATTAAGACCCGTCAAAACGAAATTAAGATTCGTCGAAAAGAAATTAAAACACGTCAAAATGAAATTTAAACCCGTCAAAACTACCTCAAAGATTGCGGAGCGAAGCTCCGTTGTACAATCTTGAAGTAACTTAAGACCCGTCAAAACAACCGGCAAGCGCTAACCAGAAGGTAAATACCTCCGATTGCATTATACCGGGCAAACGCATCTAAGGAGCATTTTTCCAAAGTTTAAGGAGCATTTCCCCATAAAGAAGGGTGCATTTACCCTGCTGCCGTACTTTACTATCACAGATTTCAAATGTAAGCAAGGAAGGTCTCATATGCAGCAGTGAACGATATAAAATGGGTACACCTTCGCAAATTCTCTCATTAGTGTCGCAGTACTGGAGCTGGGCAGACCAACGAACCATCGAGGATCATCAGCTGGCGATGGCATAAGCTCTGGAGGCAACCTCGATGACACGAAGCTAGTGCGGAGTGGCAAAGCGCCAATGTGGATTTGGCAGCTGGTGGTTGCACGTACCATAGAAGGTGCAGTGGCGACCAACCAGTGGACAGGCTGATTGCTCTGCAGGCTGTTGTAGCAAGCCCTTGTCTAAGCAACCGTTGCTAGGCAGCCCCTAAATTTCAGTGGTGTGCTAGGCAGTCGGTTGCCCAAGCCGGTGATGATTTGTTGCCAGCCGGTAGGCGCCACCATGAGGAGCGAAACAAGGTGCCTGAGTGTGTGTGATATTCTTGGTAGCCATCTTTATTTATAGCACAACGTACATGGCAGAAATAACCTGCTTCGTGAAAAGATGAGAAGGTTTCAATTCGAATGCGGAATATTTCAAATCTGTCCTTTTCAGGGCGAACAATCCAAATTTGAGAGTTTGTTTAATTTGAATTTATGTAACAACTTACAAATGGCTGCCGTCATTCAAAATTTTAACACCGGTCGTTAATAATTCGATCGTTTCTTGATTGATTTGATTTTGAGCTGAGATTTTTGCGCTAATCTAGATGTTTTTAGGATTGTCATTTTATTTACTCAAGTATTGAAAATTTTACAAATAAAAGATGAATATATTTCGCGTACATATTCATCAATTGGTGTTGAAAAATTGTGAGGAATGTTGCGTTCCTGCAAGTATCAAGAAACTCCCTATTACGGACAACGTTTAAGTTCTCGAACATGATATTCCGTAATAAAATTCTTTGCACATTCCAATTAGTACTGTTATGAATAGTTATTCTGTTGTGTTAACGATTCGCGTTGGATAAGAATTTTACTTCTAGGTAGAAATAGGTATTGAGGAACTAAAAGTGAAAATAAGTACGATGCCCAATCGATTTGATGTCAATCGTATGCGCAAATTTCGAAAGCGCGGTAAAATCGAACAAACAGAAAACCCTCCGAAACGACCATGTACCGATCCTCGGAGACAGTACCTACGTTGCAATGTTCCGCTACGAAACTAAAGAAACTAATCAAATGGTAGTCTACGTCAACCGGTCGTGTGTTATACACATACCCACTGGTTTTTTTTTACCAATCAAAAGGGTTCTAATGGAGTGAGCCAATTTTAAATTGCTAGTTTCCTATTGATTGTTCGTAAAAGACCATGTGTGCCGAAGGTGGCAGTAGAATCAACATACCGTTAATAGATTGTTGCATGATCAATTTATGATTATTAAACTCCATACATTTCCAGATTGAAAACTGGATTTGCTCATTCATGTCGATGCAGGTCACCTACTAGATGTGACTACCAACGTCAACTTTGCCATCGATTACTTGGTTGCATATCTAAGAAATTTACTTGAACATTTACGCTACCTACCCGGGTAGAAGAGAATTGCACATGAATGATAAATTTACCATTTATACAAAATATCTGAATGGCAAAACTTAACATTAGTTTGTTTGAGATAAGAGAACAACAAAAATAATAACTGAAATAGTTCGAGGGAATTTCTAAGAAATAACAAATTTTGCCATTATAGGAACAACCCGAGCAGAAGCGAATAACTTGATAACTGGCCTTGGTATTTATGAGCTCAGATTAAGAGGTAAAATACCTGAGGATAATACCATCAAATTGTTCCCACAATGTCATGCGAATACCGAATTGAGGTAAGACAATACCAAAATAATAAATAATACCTCTCAGGTGACCAGATACTTACCCAGGTATCCGGAATATCAAGTTTAGTTATTCTAGAGACATTTTGCTTGCAATTCTTAGGTATTTTGCTTAGGTATTTTACCTCTTAATCTGAGCTCTTTAATACCAAGGCCAGTTATCAAGATCAAAATTAGGTATTCATATGCTTTTGTGTTCTGCTCAGGAAATTAAGAACAAAATATTTACAAAAGAAGAATTGCATAATGAGTTATTATTGAGGTGTTGATAACATTATAATTACACAATGAGTTGTTCTCTGGAAGATCTAAATAATGGTAAATTTAATTGTTAACGCTAAACAGCAAAATAATTAATTCTTGTTTTTAAATAGGAATAACTTGTAAACAGTAAATTTTCTTCCTCATCTTTTTCAGTTTTAATCAAATAGGGTATGTGTCCCTTGACTCAGCCTAATATGCAACAATCGATTACATGTTTTACCATAACTCGTAAAGCATTTGAGCTGGAAGCGATATTTAACTAGTTATACACTTGCTTAGATATGTTCAATATGCCATTTGGTAGTATGTATCACGAAAAGTTACACAACTCATTTTATAAAGCCAGAAACTTTCGAGGGATATGGATGTAATGTCGGTCTATTAGCGCCAAATTGGGTCTATTCATGGATGCAAGTTCGTCCCATTCGATAGATTTGTTATTAAATGTTGTCTTCGTACGATTTTTTTCTGATTTTCTGATTCAAGGCGTTCCCAGCTGTATTCGCTCTACCCAACAAACAATTTCAAAAATCAAACTCTACTTAAACTGCTAAGAAACACTTAAGTTATTTTCACATATGATTTAGCGAACATTTGATAATCAAAACATTATAATTCACTCTACACAGATTTTGTTCCTTTAGTTTGTGTTCAGGTGACCCATATGAAAAACTTTCAACCGAAACTCAGACATTTTTATAGTAAATTTTGCCAATAACAACATTTTTACCACGCTTTCCATATAACAGGCCATAGTTGGGAACGTGGAAAAAAATATGTTCCTAACATTGGGTCTATGGTTTTCTTGTTAAATCACTGTTATTTTACCTATGTGACTTGTTAGTTTAGTACGTGTAACTATTTTCTGTACATCTTGGCTGTATTTTTCGGTTTATAGGTTCAATTTCTGCAAATTAATATCATTCGAAGATCGTGTAGAAATTCTGTTCAGCTTAACCAGTAAAGTCATATTGTCTAAAAAGTTGAGGAAATCGAAAATTACGCGGAAGTGAGCAACTATTAATTGATTAATAATGTCTCAACTGCTTTGAAATAAATCGGTCATCCTGATAGCAATATAATTTTGTTGATTATCGGCGAATTAATGACATGTTTGGTACATAGGCCGAATGAAGGAGCTAGGCTGACATTACATCCCGTTACCCTAACTATTTAAATTCAAATAAAACCATTTTTTTTTAATTTTTTTTTAAAACCCCCATTTTTTTTACAGGAAATTAGATAAACAAAAAAAAAAAAAAAAAAAAAAGCAGTTCGTCGGCGGTCATTAAACAAAAAAAAAGTTCACTGCTGCCTCGGTATTGCACCACGGATTGCCGGATTGTTGGCCATTACATTGGCAATATGTTTATTGACCCTCTTCGATTTAGTAACAGTCACACCAGCTGGATCCAGGAGAATTCGACATCTTTCGTAAAGACGATCTGAAAATGTCTAAAAAATAATGAATACAATGTTAGAATTTTAAAAATAATAACTTTATTTACCTTTTATGTTCTCCATCGTCTGCGTCTTTATTTCGTCCTTTCGGATTATTGGAGGGTCTGCCGGTTGTTGTTGCCTCACCAACGCCTGTTAGGAATAAGCGGAAAAGCAGCTCTTTGAAAAAAAGGTAATCACTGTCTTCGGAATTTTGCGGTACGCTCAAGAGCCACTCGGCTTTCGGATCACTAGAGACTCCTGAAGGTGCATATTCAATGTTCGCAGCCTTGTTGAGTTTTTTAATTTCAGCATCCCGATCGTCCATACGGCGCCACAGCTCCTTGATGACTTGATCCGAGTTGTGGCTTACGTGTGTCTCCCGAAAACCTTCGTAGTATCCCAAGTCCTTCGTCATGATGGTGTGGGCAGTCCCGATCGACACATCCAGGTCAGCAGCGGCTTTCCGGATCGAGTGGTTCATTTTTCGACGAACCCGCTCCCTCACCACCTTGATGGCCACGCCGAACATGGCCGCCCGGATCTCGCACGTTCCTTGGCCGAGCCCGTCTCCCGGTACCGATGGATGGTGGTATAGATGAAGTTCCGCTTCACCCAGTCGCGGTACTCCTTCATCGTGCGCGGTGAACAAGCAACAAATGACAGCAAATCGACACCGTGCGCGTCGGTTATCCTATGTACAGTGACGGACAATACAATAAGACGAGAGCCCGATTTTCATACAAAATGGTCATGTTTGGAGGCTTTAATGAATTCATAATTTGTCATTTACCACTTCAGAAACTACAGACACCACCTACGACAAAACAATAAGACCTCCTTTTGATATCCATAGTTTAGGCCATGTTGATGAGTGTGAATTACAATCTATAGTATACTGATAATAAAATGACCCGTGCATCAATAATAGAAATTCAGATGCTCAAATTGGAGCATCCTTTAAGGAAATCAAAAAGTGGTCTTATTGTTTTGTCGTATGCGGTGGCTGTAACTTTTAAAGTGGTGAATGAAAAATGATTTAATGCAGATGAGAATTTATGCTACTTCTGGACCACAGCCGAAACTTCAGCTCAATTGGTTCTTGAGAAAATGAAAGGCAAGCCCCGTAACATGACCATTTTGTATGAAAATCAGGCTTTGATCTTATTGTATTGCCCGTCACTGTATATATGAGGCTAAAGCTCAAATCAGAGCTCTGGGGTGACCATTCAATGGGTTTTATGCGACAGTAACGGAAGAAAGCAACTGTTTCTTTCCAGTCCCATTTTTAGGAACGACTCTTCCAAAATTTCACATAAAATAACGACATACCCATCTGTGGTCATAATGCCATTGATTTGGGTCAGATTTTCTACATCAAACCATGAGAACCTGCCCCAAACCATAACCTTCCGTCCATCGTTTTTCATGGTTCGTTGGAGATGTCCTTTAGCCCTTTATCACTTTTTGACCATACTCTTAGACGTCGTTTCTTGTTAAACAGTTCGGGCATTGGTTTCCAAAGATCTAGGGGCTTGTCAATATGATTTCTTTTCTTGCCTTGTTGATAGTGCTGATAAATGGTAGCTTCTGAGCAAAATGGTTTTTAAAACCATGTTCAGCAATGCGTCTTCGAATGGTCCGTTAAGAAATCGACAGATCAACCTTGCTTCCATTGCTCGGATGGTGATGCGTGGATCTTTTTTGATCTTTTGCTATCTGCTCGTGCATCACTTTTGTGTTTTAGTTCATTTCCAGATCGATAAGCAAAACTTCTATGCAATTTATACTTCAAAATGATCTTCTAAACTGCACCCGGCTAATCCAATACATTTCGGCTATTTTGCGTTGGAATTCGTTTCTTTGACAATCACGTTTCAATGAGATTTCGGACTTGCAGGGGAATTTTCTTCCCGCCCATTTTTGCTGCTTCAAAAATATTTCTGTTCTGCGCAACAGGTTAAATTCTAAGTTCAACCAGGGCCTGGATAGTCATGAGGAAAATGGATATAGTGTTTGGCTCAGGAAGTACCAGCTCCGTCCCAAGCTTAATGAATCACCACTTCCAACATAACTCACAACGAACATCCCCTCAAATATTCTGTTACTCTGGTCTCTCTTCAAATGTCGAACAAATATTCTGTTAAAATAACACAGCGAATCAAAACGAAAACAAAGATGCTAGTATCAAAAAGTGCAATAATGTATTGCAAGGTGTACTTGGGATCAGTAAGCCAATTTTAAATCGATAGCTTCCTATTGATTGTTGGTTCAAGTAGTCTTTTGTGACGAACATAAACAATTAAATGTGAGGGGTGTGTCAATGCTATTCTACAGGCGATCTCATAGTTTTATTGCTCGTGGATCTTTTTTATTACCGGTATTTGAGCATCCTTTTGAATTTCATTTATAGTGGACAGAAACTGATATATTTGTCAATGAATTCTTATGAAATCAAGAAATAATGTGAACCTGAAACATGTTTAAGAAAAATATTTGCCATGACAAATAGACATTAATAGGCGTTTAAGTTTTCTTTGAGTGGGTGGATCTCTTTTTGTGCCCGTTGCTGTAATTGAAAAACATCCATCCGATTTGTTTAAAATTGAATTACTGGTAACTGATCCCATATACTTATATCTTATATTTCTCTTCTGCTGACTCAAGCGATTGGAATTACCTAATTGTATTATGTTCGTAACACTGTTTGCTTAGATCACGGCTCGACTTACATATAAGACCAAACACAAACGATTCAACCGAATTCCCTTGTTCTCCAATCTTTTGTTTTCATATAGGACGAAATGCGAAGTGATGAGATTAATTTATGAGGACTTTCTGTATTCTAATTTTTTTTTTCGCTGTTGAAATTATTATTATTTTTTTTTTTTAATCTTTATTTTACGTCGGCCTATTTCCTCACATGGTGACAATCACCGACGCCAGGAAGACGACTCCACCACCTGGACCCTACCTAACGACTCATGAATATGAACCGGGACCAACGGCTTTACTTCCCTTCCGAAGGAAGACGTGACCAGATTTTTTCGCCTCAGAAAAACCACCGACGTCGACTGGGATTGAACCCAGACCCTACTGGGGTGCCGCCAAGTAGCAGTCACGCTTACCACTACACCACCGACGCCGGCGAAATTATTTTCATCACCTTTCATCCTTTCGTTCTATGTGCATATCTTGACTGATTCATGATTAGGGCTCAAAAGCCAATTACAAACAACGATTTTGAACGTCGATTTCTCTCGAATCTCAAAACACTCGCAAATCGAAAGCAGTATCTGCTGAAAGCATGTATGTTCAATTATGGAGAGTGTGAGCTGTTTAGTGGAATAAGAAGAATGATTAGTAATTTCCATTTAATTCCAACTACCTTTATTGCTTATCTCGACAGATACGCGTATTTCGTCTACAATGTGCAGACTTCTTCAGTGTCGTGTACTAATACTCGACAGTAGTAGTAGTACACGACACAGTGTGTCTCACAATAGGGGTCACCTTTTTTCAGTCTTGGTTTATTTCAGCTGGGTAATTTTAACAGCGGAATTGATTATACCCATTTTGAGTGCATTCTTTTGACAGCGTATCACTGAAGATAAATAAGCGATTTCGTTTGTTTATATTCATCAGCTACCATGGAAGCCATACGGGGGCAAGTTTTAAAATTACATTTGCGAAAACTTACACCGTGTCAGATATTCAATAGCCTCAAGCAGTTCGGAGTGAGTAAGCGTTTTGTTTTTCGTACCTTGAAACGGTTCAAGGAAACTGGAAATGTCCATATTCAACACAAAGGAGGTGCCAGACAAACTGCCAGAACGAAAGAAAAAGATCAAATGTGTGAGGGAGCGAATAAGACGTAATCCGGCCGTATCTGGCCGTAAATTGAGCAAGCAATTTCAAATGTCAAAAATCTCTTTTTTCTTTTTGCTTCAATGAACAGGCTCCTCAAAGACATGTCTGGAATGCAAGCCGTACAAGAAACAACAGGTTCACAGGTTGACGGAGCGTCGAAAGTAAGCCAGGGTCCAAACAAGCAGGATTCTTTTGGTTCGGCACGGTGACTGCGAGATTTTCTTTTCGGATGAAAGGCACTTCCTCCTTCAGGACAGTCATAATCAACCAAATGATCGTGTGTATGGCAAAAGTCTTGACAATATTCCAAGAGATAAATTAGCTGTAGAACACGCTATCAGGAATGTATCGAAAATCATGGTATGGGGCGCCGTTTCACGAAAAGGAAAACTTCCCCTTCTTTTCATAGAACCTAACGTACAAATCAACACTGAATATTACATCGAGCGGGTTTTTGAAGAACCATCTGCTTCCTCACACTTCAACGCTGTATGGGAATACACCATATTGTTTCCAACAGGACTCAGCTCCAGCTCACAAAGCAAAAAAGACACAAGCGTGATGCGCGAAAAAAATTTGCCCGATTTCATCACAAGCGAAGAATGGCCTGCATCTTAACCGGATCTCCCTCCACTTGACTACTTTGTTTGGGGTTATATGCTTCAACATATAGGCCCTACGAAAGGGCTTACTTTAGATCGATTCAAGAAACATTTGGTTGATATTTGGGACCAAATTCCTCAGGGAATCGTGCGGCCCAGCTGCGATGGGTTTACAAAGCGTCAAGGAAAAGGGCGAGAGATTCGAATTGAATTAAAAAATTCTATAAAATTTATATTTCAAATGAAAAATAAATGCTATGATTTTGTTTATTTGTTTTGCTGTAATCCCATTTTGTTTAAGTGACACCTATTGTGAGACACCGTTCCGAGATTTCCTTTGGCCTTCTCTTTATCCTCTCTCCGGTCTTTTTCGCCTTGAATTTCTGTACACCACATACATTGTACATTTGAATTTCATTATTATTATTTTGATACCTTCTTCGTACTCTCTTCACCAAATTGATGTTGAATTTAATCACCATCAATGCAAAACAATTGCACTCGTTTCCGCTCTCCTACCTTTTTCCAGACATCAAAGCTCGTTGCATTCTAGCAAGCCATTCGAGCATAATTACCGTTTGTTGTTTTGAATTGTTATTAATTTTAATAGGATACATCGTAGAACGTATCGGCACAGTTCCTCCGACAACCCGTACGGAAATGCAGCAAGAACCACGCACCACTGCAGTACGGGTAGGATTTAGACTCGAAACGAGCCGCACAATGGAAATAGAAATTGAATCT
This sequence comes from Aedes koreicus, assembly GCA_024533555.2. Classification (NCBI taxonomy): domain Eukaryota; kingdom Metazoa; phylum Arthropoda; class Insecta; order Diptera; family Culicidae; genus Aedes; species Aedes koreicus. Next base: position 12,014 of record JAHHFK020002951.1, on the reverse strand, counting down.
CATTTCAAATCGACATATGCGTACCCCGAGGGCACTCATCAGGGGGCGGAGTTACTCCACTTTCGCTCTCTCGCCCTATTGTTATAGCGAGAACCAGGGTTTGCTTGCTTTGTCGTCGTTCGATCTAAGGATGAACGATTGTTGCTGTGATAGATGACCACACCACGGCCTACTACATACTAAGTGAATAGGCGCACTTGTTCATCCCAAGTGTACTGCTAGCTGTCTTCTGAATTCGGACGGCGATAACGAAAGCTTAGGCCCAGGCCATGACGAACAATACTTTGTTATTCCGTGTGTGGTTCTTTTAAATATGAATGCAACCAAAAAGACTCCCTGCGTAATGCGTTCGAATGTCGACAGGCGATAATTATAGGGTTTGAAGGGCATACCACTCCCTCGCGCAGAAGTCGTAGGAGAGCATTTGGCACAGATATTAGAAGGAAAAATCATCCCCGCATCAGCTCCGATCTGTTGATGCTCGAGCAAACCCAAGTGTAACATGTCGTTCGTAATATAAATTAGACTTTTTCAATAGCAATTACTGCACTCTCTTAACGTCTCTCAGCATGTTTCGTATTTCAGCGCTCATTGATGGTGACGGGAGCAGAAACACAGGGGTGTGCGTTCGCTACGCTGTGAGCATTTTGCCTTCCCTGCCTCCTCTCGTGTTAAGTGAAGAGAGCATAAGTGCTTTTAAATGTAAATTGTTCGGAAATCCAAAGTGGATTTAAACAGTTGTTTGCCTGGGTGCGTCTTTTTCTCGGATGCTTAGGTCGTATTTACCGTTTGGGAAAAAGGACTTTCTCTAGAATGTAGTGGGAAATCATCAGTGAATAGAGCGTATATTTACATGCGCAGGTGAATTGTTGGGGTCATCAATTCATTTGGGCAAAACTAGACATAAAAAAAACAGGAGCATTGATTCACGGGAAGTTTAGCTTTTATGGAAAATCTACTCGTTAAAGCCATTTATGGCGAAGTAATGGTGTTTTGACTACATTTTAATGTTTTATAAACAGGAAGTACATTATCTTTGCATGTGAAGCATATTAATTGTTTTCTTATTTAAATCTCAACGAATCTTTGAATATTAGATTTTCAGGTAAGCAGCAAAGCAATGGAAATTCAAAAATGTTCAAATGAAAGTTTGTATAAGAGCATTTTGATAAATAAGAATATTTTGAACAAATTATAAACAAATCAACTTACTTTGGCGTATGCTCCACTATACACGGTGTCAATATGGGAAAACTTTCAAAAGGTAGTTAAAAAAATGAAGACATGTTTTTTTATGGATAGTATTGAAAGCATGAAAGGAACTAAACATTTCTCTTGAATGACCCCCCTTGTACTCCTTAACGACTTCAAACGTTTCTCGAACGCGTCGCAGGCGGCACGCACGACTGTATGGGGATTTTCCCAGATATTGAGATTTTCCGTCCTGAAATGAATCCAAAGTAATGACCAGTAAACGTGAGGTAGCAATGATATAGGAAGAAACTGAAAATTCGAGAGGATAGTTCGACTGAGACAAAGTTTCGTCCAAATCTGGGTTCTATTATCTCGACACCATTGGCTTGAACCGATTTTCCGTATAGGTAGTGCACCGTCCTGTTGGAACAAGTAGTGCTCAACGAAGTAGAAGTTCGGATACTGAAGACAATTTTGAAATTTTCAAAGCAATGTTTTTTAATAAAGCAAAACATGTTAAAATATAGATTAAACTAACAAATTAATCAGGTTGCGTATTTCAGTAATACAATCGTACTTTAGCTTTTAACCCGTCCACCAAGTTCTGCATGGTAGTTTTTGGGCACTTTCTGACGCTGCTGGCCAATTTTTCATGAAGTCTAAAATGTTGTTGACCACTTTGATGTACCGCTTGACGATTGCCCAGTAGCTTTTGATCTGTCGCAGTCGGGGACAGTTTGATGGGGTGATATCTTTATCAACGCAATCAAGGTTGTTATCAGAAAACCCCCGTAGAGTTGATCTTGCATAATGGGCAGAGGCCAGACCCGGCCAGTAGAGAGGAGGAATCTCATGCTTCTGATAGGGTGGATGCAACATCTTCTGCAGGCACTCGTCTCCGAAACTTTCGGCATTTATTATTCCTTTTGTGTATAAAATGGAAGACCGCATTCCACATGTGCAAATTGCTTACCAAATTGGGAAACTCTCCCAAATTGCTTACCAAATTGCTGCAATTGGGAAACTCTCCCTAACTGATTTGGTGTAGAATCGAGGTCCTGGCAGTGTTCTGGAATCCTCTTTCACGTTCGTTTCGTCTTCCATCAAGACACACTGGGAGGAATTGTCCAAATTACGGTTGTACCTCTTTTGGGCCCTCATTTTGACACGACACTTCTGCTCCAGATATTGCTTTGTTACTTTTTGCTTCCTGTATGTCTTCAAATCTTTTCTTCTCTTAATCCTTGATCATCCCGCTGCTGGTCCTGTATTTCTTGGCCAAATCACGAGGAGAGGCTGATTTGTTCTCCTGATTATAATAGACGACTGATTGGTCCAGTTCGGGATTGCTTGAATCGGGTATTTGTCCAGTTTTTTTTAATTAGTTCGTTTATTTGTTGGGCTCAGGCGTGTGTAACACTTTACGGAGCCGATATTCAGTATTGTTATTAACAATGTATAATTTTTCAATTTTAGTAAAATGGGGTGATTAATGGGCTCACAGTTAATCGTATTATTTGAAGGGGCTAGGCAGGTAACTTATTGAAGGTATTATTTGCTGCTCATGGTTGCGACATCTACCAAATCCACGGTCCCTCTAGTTCGTTTCAGGAACAAAGCCGCAGATGGGTGACCACTGCTTGCTGGGCAGGTACAAGTAGCACGGAAACAGAAGGATAGTAAAACTGGGACACAATGGCAGGGAATGTACTAGGCTGGAAGAGAGGGGGTGATGACATTACCCTCTTAGATCAGACAAAAGAATTCATAATTCGCTTGCATGTAGCGGAGATCACGCATTCCCAAAACATCTCTTACCTCGCGGGAGGGTTGTCTACCTCGGGCCACTAGGGTATCCAATAGTCGTGCTCTGGAGGCATCACTACCCGGGCAATGCCAAACTGCGTGATCGATGTCATCATAACCGGTTCCGCACCTACATACCTTGCTATCGACGAGGTTAATTCTGTAGAGATGTGCGTCTAGCGAGTAGTGGTTGGACATAAGTCTTGACATCACACAAATGAAACCGCGACATACATCCAGACCTTTGAACCACGATTTCGACGAAACATTTGGAATAATGGAATGTAACCACCGCCCAAGAGAATTACTTGTCCAATCGTTTTGCCAACTTTGAAGAGAACTCTGACGTAATAATGGGAAAAAATCATCATGTGAAATCCTTCTTTCAGAAATCTCGCTTTCTCTTGCGCCCACCTCTGCTAGAGAGTCCGCCTTCTCATTGCCTGGAATTTAGCAATGTGAGGGAACCCATGCAAAGGTAATTCTATATTTGTCCAGTTCTCGGCAGATCCTTTCAATCACTCGTTTTACACTTGCTGGTTGCACTTTGACCTTTTTGGCAATCTGATGGTTCGTTACACCAAGTGTGCAGAATTTTCTTTCGTACTTCAAGTTCAATCCGCTACATTCCACAAAAAAAATGTGATAATGAAAAGCAACGAACCGAATTAGATTTCACATGTAAACTAAACGTAATACGAATACACGTAAAAATAATATGCACTAGTCAAAGCTCAATTACATATCAATTGTTTTTTCGATACGCTCCTTATGCAGACATCTACATTGGTTGTACAGCATTCCAAAGAAAATTTCATACTGCTTCGGTACATCCCCGATTGAAATGTTGTTTACCTTCACTACTGTTCTCAAAGTACAAACCGAGGAACACACCAGTTTACTTCTTTAATATGAGCAATATTAATCATTGTAATTTATTATACTATTCAGAATAGAAACCTTGAATTTATTGTATGTTTTTTTTCATAGGAACCTAGACTGACAGTAATTCATTCAATAAAAGTTCGATTTTGGCAACAGTTCTGAAAATTTCATGTTTGCCAAATCGAATCGTCCCAAAAGTGAACGAATATTATTACAATACAATGTACAGTTATATACTTTTCATGCCAAATAAAAAATACTAATTCTAAAGAACGGTTATGTACTGGTCAACTGAGTCTTCAGATAATGTTTCGAAAAACACAGTTTCAAACAAGAATTAGATTATTTTATTAATTTTCTAGGGATAACGTCATTTTAACATTACCTGATACACAATATGCTTCCCACTTTCTCGAATCATAGCTGCTCCGCTCCAATCCCGTAGGCACCTTGTACTCCCTAGATCAGGGCTTCCCAACCGGAGGGCCTTCTAGGGGGGTCGCGGGCGTCTGACCAGCGTGACAATTTTTATGCATACAGAATAAAAAAAATAACTAATCCATAAAATAAAATGCATCCTACTTATAAAGTGCATGAATTTAAAGAATAAACGAGTATATTTTGGTCTTCGTGCGTCTTAAAGCTTGCTTCAGATAGAATTGGAACAAAAACAATTGCCTGTATTTCAGTTATTTATTATTGAATTCAAGATCTTTTTTTATACAAATGTAGCGTTTTCTTCATACTTTTAAGAAAAAATACGGATAAAATTATTCGTCACGGTTTCGAAGGAATTCTCGAATTTTTCCTGTAACACGGCTCATTAGGCGGCGCACACCTTCTTCGTCCATCGTTTTAGCTATCTTATTCCACCACGTCTTCATCTGATTGATGTCTTTGACAACCTTTCCCTTTGCCTTGAGTCTCCTCTTCATGATTGCCCAGTAATTCTCAATAGGGCGGAAATGGGGGCAGTTGGGTGGGTTAAGGTTTTTCGGAACAACCTTGACCCCTTTCTCTGTCACCCATTATTGACGAACTTTTTTTTTATAGCGACCGCCCAAAACCCCCAAAAATTTACGGGGGGTTCGTGAGAGAAAGAAAACCGCAAAATGTTTTTTTAGACACTTTTTTGGATAGTTTCCCCACCTCTTTGTTTTATTTGTGTGTGTCCAATCTAACACCCATCGGCCGGCAATGGTATTATGGAAGAAAACTGTTTACAACAATCATTCAGTGACCATTGGAAGCAGCTTTAATCCGGGAGCTAGAAAGTGATAGCTCTACTGCAGATCCAGCAACCCATTTCAGAATGTCTGGAGAGTCACGCCCATTCCGAGGTTACTTTCACATACAATAAGCCCCGCATGTAAACATTACCGATATCATTTGGATAAGGGCACTGTAACACACTTCCAGATTTGGAAATTTTAAATTTCCAAACCAGGCACGTATTTAGTATTTTTTGAAAATAAGATTTTTGTTATATAGTTAGATACATCTCACCCATGTCCGCCTCCTCAATCACACTATCTTGTTCATTCGTAAAAATAAAAATTTTCGACGTTGATTCGTGATTAATTTTCTGAACCCGCGATTAAATATGCGCAAAAATTAACGTTACTAAACCGCCCGCTAGATATACAACCTGCATAACAAAACTCTGTTTACCCCGTGGTGAATGCACCTAAAATTATGTGCAAGCTTTTCACCCGCCCATGCGCGTTTTTTCGTTTGCTGCTTCTGACCAGCAAATGGCCGTTCTCTACACTAGTCTTCTTTTTTTTTCACTCCACACTCTGCCAACAATGCAAATCCCCGTTATGTGGCGACTTTATATCGAGCTTCAATACTGCTAATAATCATCGATTCACTCGCGACAAAGTGCAAAAATCCTCTTAACTAATAAATCATGCCCGAGTGTCACAATATTACCACTAATAAACAAAACTAAGCTGATTTAACTCTTCTTCCGGGTGCGGGGGCGAAGCACAAAAACAAACAAAAAACGGGGAAATACTACCGACACTCACACATTTTGAGAGGGAATCGATTATATTCACTACGGCTTACACAATTTTCGCGGAGATTTTATGATTTCACTGTTAGCTCAAGTTAAATTACGAATTATTGTTTGATTTTTTTTTTTCGCGAGAACGACGCAGCAAAAAACAAAACACGTCAGTTTCGAAGCACGGCTTGCTGCGATCCACGCCATGTCTTATTTGTAACAAAACTTTCGCTTTTTTCCACCCCCCAAACCCTCCCAACAAATTTTCTGCAAATTTGTCGGCCAAAAAAAATTAAAATTTGGTTGGAAAACCCCCCCCCCCCCCCCACCAAAATTATTCTACTCCCCGCCCCCCCACATAGTATCTTCCCCCCCAAACACCCCGCCCACTGCCCGCCCCCCCCACTCTCCCCCCCGTCCCCCTCTTTTTTTTTGCTCGTTTTTTTTTTTTTTCCCCCCACATACCTTTTTTTTCCCCCGGAGTCGAGTTCTCCTCACGGTACTATGGGCAGCACCGAATTTTCTGGCCAAATCACGGTCCGACAGATTGGGATTCCTCTTAATTGTCTTCAAAATTTTACCACGCAGTTTCCGGTCGACAGTTCCACTCCGACGATTGGCTTGAGGCTTCCGAATCGTCGTCAATGTTTCCTTATACCGTTTGATAACGCGCCATACGGTATTTCTGGGCAATTTCAGCTGTTAAGCTAGCCTAGATGCAGACCACAATGGATTTTCCAAATAACTGTGCACAATTTTTTCCCATCTTTCGGCTTCCATGTTGATTGTTTACAAAGTACAGTCGATTTGCGGAATGTCAAAAATACATACGTGAAGCTGACAAAATTCCCGACACGTGGGCACCAAGAACTTCCAAATCCGTCCACCAGGAGCACCACAATATGAGCAAAAGTTCCAATTCTAAATGAAGCAAGCCTTATAATTCGTTCGAGTAGAGCAGAGTAGTGGTGAACGGAAGACAACGAAGGACAGTTGCTTCTTCCATTGTCTTTTTTTTGCTAGCACACGCGATTGAATGGATTCATTTTTTACTTGCTCTTTCCTTCTTACTGAGATGTGAGTTGATCTATTAGTGTGCGTCCTGGTGCGTCGTTAAACGTGTAGAAAAACTCAATGAATGCGCAGTAGTAGTTTTCTCATTTGTTTTGTCTTCTTTTACAACTGAACTGGCCATTCACGCGTCGAGTCCCGAATCAATCAGCAAGTGAAAAGAAAATGCGGCAAGTGTCATTATCAAACAACACTGTGCAAAGACGAATTGCCCATATGTCCGAAGACGTGAAAGAGCAAGTTCTGGAAGAAATAAAACAATCTCCTTTATTCGCAATTCAACTCGATGAATCCACGGACGTCAGTTCCTGTGCGCAGCTGTTGGTGTTTGTGAAGTACGTATGCTCTGCTGGCGATTTAAAGGAGGAGTTTCTTTTCTGTTGTGACTTGGAAACTTCTACCAAAAGTGATGATATCATGGCTAAAATCAAGGCTTATTTTGAATCTGGTGACTTGCAGTGGAAAAAACTTTGTGGGGTTTGCACCGATGGAGCTCCTGCAATGCTTGGCAAGAAATCTGGATTTCAGAAGAAGGTCAAGGAGCTTGCCCCACATGCCGCAGGTGTCCATTGCATGATCCATCGATATGCTCTTGCCAGCAAGACGTTGCCGGAAGGGTTATTGGAAGTACTGGGATTGGTCATAAAGATTGTTAACTATGTTAAGTCTGGAGCCCTGAATACACGTTTATTCAAGGAACTCTGCAGGGAAATGAACTCAGATCATGAGGTTCTTCTTTTCTACACTTCCGTACGCTGGTTGTCGAAGGGTAATGACTGAACCGTGTTTTCGAGTTGAAGCATGAGATCCAAACGTTTTTGAAAGCTCAAGGGAAAAATAATTTTCTTGCACATTTTAATGAAGGAGACTTTCAGAAGCGTCTCGCTTACTTAGCTGATGTTTTTGAGCATCTGAATTTGCTGAATTTGAAACTTCAGGGCAAACAATCCAATCTTGTTCACTTCCAAGATCATCTTCATGCATTCGCGGAAAAACTAAAAAATTGAAGCCGAAAAGTTACGATGGGAGATGTTGCCATGTTTGATCGTCTGTGCAATATGATCGATAAAGGAGCAAGCGAGCTGACTTCGGCTCTCCAAGCAGAAATTATTGCACATTAGGATTCACTGGAGCAGAAATTTGATAAGTTTCCCCGAGTTGAAGCAAGAAGTAGCTGCTTTAGTACGCAACCCGTTTTCATCTTCATTGGATGTGGCTAGCCTTCCAGATGACCAGAAGACAAGAAACAGACTGAACGTTGAAGATGACATGAGATTGGCGTTGTCTCAAACACAGCCCCGAATTTCAAATCTAGTGTCCCAAATCCAGGCGCAGCAATCACACTGAGAGTGTTTTTCCCTGGTTATAACATAAAATGTCGTAATAAATCAAAAAGATCGTAAATTGAGGTATTTCTTTATTTTTTTATCCCAACATAATCACATTAGTTTTCCAAGGGGGTCGCGGGGCCATTACTGATTCAAAAAGGGGATCGCGAGCCCAAAAATGTTGGGAACCACTGCCCTAGATCTTGCTCCACTTGGTCTATCCATCATGCTTGTTGTGCCTCTCGTTATCTTGTGGAAATTGGATTCCCATACAGCACTCTTTTCGAGCGATAGTTGTCCGGCATTTTCGCAATATGTTCCAAATAGCGTATGCATCCAGATTTGACCATCTTACGAATACTGGGTTTGCCAGCGAGTTGGGCGAGCCCATGGATCATCGTTCGCTTCCAGACTCCGTCCTTCTGCACTCCGTCAAAGTTGCTTCTTAACACCCGTCGCTCAAAAACCCATGTCTCATACCCGTAGAGAACAACCGGTTTTATTAGCGTTTTGTTTAAGATACACTTCGTACGAAATCTAAGTCTTTTTGATCGCAGTTGCTTGTGGACCGCTTAGTTGTCACGACTTCCAACTGGTACTATGTTTCCGGATTTCATAGCTGATATTATTGTTCGCAGTATCCAGGGAGTCAACACCCCCCCCCCAACACCCCCCCTAAAGCTTGCCAAAATCACTAAGAACCACACCATCCCACCCCACTAATCACCCCCACACACCACCCCCCCCTAACCCCCCGACCAAAAAATAAATACCACCAACTCAACACATCCTGAATCGCACACTAATCACTACCAAAACATGATTCCAAAAACAAGAATTCCCTACCCACCAGCAACTAACACACCTCCCCACAAAAAACTCATCTCCAAATTAAAACAAGGTTACTCTAAAAAACCTAAACTATAAACAATACATTTAATTCATTTGCCAATCTGGAACAACATTTAGAAAAAAGGAGCCTATCACTATTTTGTAAATCAAGCTTCTGAGTCTCCTTTTTCTCGCTTGAAGCCCAAGATTTGGCTATACACGCAAACCTACAGAATCGTCGTGTAGAGGAAACTTTCCTCTCACATGATGATGGATCTTGATTTGCGTGGTTGGCCTGAAGCTTTGCGAGTGAAATAGACTCCAGAGGTGTTTGTTTACAAATGTTGATAGGCCCTATTAATCGAAAATATACTGTTAATCGAGAAATGTTTCAAAATTGAAAAATAAATTGCATTCGTCCAGTGAGAATTATTTTATTTGAGAAATACCAGTTCCATCGTAATCTCAAGATTTTTTTACTTACACGTAAAATTTTTATGAATTGAAAAAAAACTAGAAACTCGCGTTTTTTTATCCATTTCCGGAAACGCAATGTCTTGTTTATCTGTTTTGTTTTTGTCTTTAACTCTTTTTCAACTCACCTCTTAGACTCATAATGTTTAAAACAATACATATATTTCTGACAAAAATTATTCAATAATTCTGTAAACTAACAATGGGGGCGTGTTGCCAAAAATTTTTTTTTCTTTTCTTTTCTTTCAAATGGTTCATTTCATTTTAAGAGTTTTAATGAATGTCTTCTTGAAATTTTGGCCTAGAAAATTCGCATGAGGCAATTCGAAATGGCGATCGATTTTCAAACTATTTCTTCGTCCGTGAAATTATTTTATTTATGATCCTTCCATCGTAATCCTAGATTTTTACTTTTCATTTTTATGTTGACTGCTGGAATTTTATCCATTTCCGGGCCATATCCATTTTTGTCTGTTTTTTTTCTTTACTCTTTCCTTTCCTTCCTTTATCTATTTTTCATTCTATATATTTCTTATTTATTCATTTCTTTCTCTCTTTCCTTTTTTTTCTTTTCTTTCTTTTCAATTCATTTCATTTTTTTCATCTTTCTTTTTTTTGTCTTTGCCATTTTTTTTTTATTTTTTATCAAAATCTAAGTCAAAACCCTTTATTTTCTGTTGTTCACTTTTCCGTAAAAATCATTCTTAGGAGCAATGCTTTATGAAAATTATGTGTAACCAAAACTACAATATGTAGGCAGATGTGTTGTCAAACGTGCTATTTCTGCATTAAAAAAAATAAAACTTAAAATGCATTTCTCTTCAAATGAGAATAATTTGATTTGAAAAAATCAAATTGCGTCAAGTTCTCCAAACTTTTGACATAGACAGTGCATTCTTAGTTGTTTCCAAGATAGGACATTTCATAGTTTTCTAGTTATATCTTAAGCAAAGTTCTTAATAATGATTGTGGTTGAATAGCTGACAACAGGAAAACCTCTAAATGATGATAAATTGACCTTTCTTAGCTTCTTCTCCGTATGACCGGGACAGACGAGAAGTTAACCAGGATACCTACTCACGTTTCTCACACAGTCTGATGAGCATGAGCATATGAGCATGATTGACCGCCCGAGGTTGCTGCTCCGTTATTGCCAGATCAGCTGTAATTACACAGAGAAACAATAGATGATGCTTGGGACTAACATTCATCCTCAATGTGTAATAACTGGTGCTCCCACTCACAAAGTGTAATGGTGGTTTTTCATTGGAAAAACAAGGTAACTTTTACACTTTGATTGTTGTTTTATTGTATTCTCCATATGCGCGGAGTAACGATATCTAATGATGAAATTTTTCAGAAGCAGATAATTTCCATCAACATGAGAGGCTCTTGGAGTGGACAGTAATTTATTGCTAGAACTAAGAGAGAATTGAAGAGAAAGCATTGATAGTTCCTTATAGAGTAACGGCAGGTTATGAAAATTGAAAGATACAAGTTGAAAACGAGCGGAGGGCATGTGAAGGTAGTATACAATCGGGCGCATAGTCTTTTACCAAGCTACCTCAGATGCAGGGTAGGCAAGGCGAGGATAAGGTAACTTTTAATAATGCTGGGAAGTCGATTTGGACCGATTTAAACCAACAGTAAAGATGCTATTGGGGCCACTCACTAAGTGTGATAGTGGTTTTTCATTAGGAAACGAGGTTAATTTATGTCAATTTGGATCGATTTTTACGTACTGCTGGATGTTGCTGGAGCCACTCACAAAATAGAACAGTGGTTTACTTGTTCCATCATATAGTGGCACGGCGAGTATTGCGAACGAGCAATATGGATCACAATTAATTATGATCCCCACCATCAGCCCTCCACAACCGGCGAACCACCACATCTCACCGGGAAGTAGCTAAGCTATTTTTTTCGGGTTACTTTTTTCACTCGATCACTCGCGCCACCGAACAATATGTAACGGAAACAAAATAAAACGCGATATGCCCTATAACAAAATATTGCGCAACAAAGCATCGACACAACCGTTCACAGCAGATCCCCGACGCAAATTCTTTTGTTTTTCATTATACAACTACATTCTTCAAACTAGTTTACTACTGGAACCAATATCTGCAGGTTGAACGTCCTAAAGAGCAATCTATACCTTGAATTACGATTGAAGGATTTGATGCAATTAGCGTCCCTAGAAGCATTTCGGGCCTTCTGTCAACGCCCACTGATGAGGCTGCATCTCATAACATATCAAAACATCGAGTCAAAGTCTTATGGAATTTTGCGAATGTCGACAAAATGTTTTGACATGCTAGCAGATGTCACACTCCTGCCACATCAGTCGGGACATAAGTCCCGAAGTCGCCTCGACTTATGCTTCTATTGATTTGCTAGCTCATCTGTTTAGT
>JAHHFK020002950.1:0-185979 GCA_024533555.2 Aedes koreicus | reverse complement strand
GCTGGTCAAGTAGGAATGGGAAGGAACGTGTTGACATGATACTCGCTTTGGAGGAAGCCGAGAAATCCTCTGCACTTCCATGAGAAATCACTGGGATGTTGGATAGTTGGGGAAGGGTTAGCAGCAGGGTTCGTTTTGGTTAACGATACGCTGAAAGTACATACCTACACCATCGGCCAAAAGCAATAGGCCGCTCAAATGTGACTGAAAATAGACAAGCATAACGAAAAACAAAACAAAACAAAATAGACGAAATAAAATAAAATAAAATAAAACAGGATATTAGATATTGTCTTCAAAATATGGTAGAAATAAATTATTTGTTGCTTTGCGAACCAGCTCTCCTCGATGTCCTAGATGGCCAAGTTCTGCTGGACCCGCAGCTGCTGCCGTCGGCACTCGTCCACATCAACCCGGCCGTCGCCGACGTGTCGGAAACCTTCCGGTAGTAACATATTGAACTTCGGCAATATGGGTGTCAAAATAAATTCAGGAAAAAGTAGGAATCACAAATCCACTTTAACTTGTATGACAACTTTGCATCTGCAGCGTGGCTCCATAATATATGTAACAAAAGTCTTGAGAAATTTTCAAAAGCATGCTGTGCTTCCGGCCTTCCATGGCTTCATGGGAACCTACTCTGAACTGGCCAATCTGAAGCCAAGTGAACGGATGGTCCAATAAAGTTGGCAAACTTTGTTCTTGAACGATTCCAAGAATTTTGACACGCATATTGCTATGGTTCAATTCAAATCATTTTCTGGCCATCCGTGACCCTTTGAGAACCTGATCCGGAGTGACCGTTCCAGGATCAGGTCACAGAACTGTCTTATGGCAATCGCAAACATTTCTGTGTATTCTTTGCACGACTTTCCACCGGTCCACCGGTCAGTAGTCAATATATACTAGTTGCCTATATACTGTGAAAATTTGACAGCTCTATCAGTTTACGGCAGCCTTGGCGAGAACATTTAAACCACTTCGATCTATGGCTTGTTAGTACCACCTGCTCCATCCGTGCCTAAAAAAGGCGGCCATCGTGGCCAACTTCGTGTCGGCCGGATACGATAGCGGAAACATCTACAATATTCTGGCACTTCTGGAGAAGGGAGAGTCCATCGAGCGGAAGCCTGGTTCCGGCCGTTCGACCATTTTAAGCGACCGAAGGATTCAACAGAAGCTCAAACGGAAGACGGAAGGCAAGCTGGCCTCTTTTATCCGTGCGTTGGGCCGGGAGGTCGGTGCGACCGGCCAAACCTTCAAGAAGTATTTGGCCAAAATGGATATCCACATGCGGAAGCGTCAGTCCAAGCCAGCGAAAACCCAGAAACAAGATTCTGGTCAAAGAGATCTTCCCGGCGAAGCGGAACGTGGTGGCATGCCAACCCTCCCAACGTGCCCCTGCTCCGTCCAATCGAGAAGTTCTGGGCCAATTTGAAGAGGAGAGTATACTCAAACAATTTCGTGGTAAAAACGACGGATGATTTGATCAAAAAGGCGACAAAGGAGCTGAAAAGTATTTTTGTGAAGTTTATAATTTCCTAATGAATAAAATACCATATGGTTTGTTCAAATATATTTTTCCGCTTTTTTTACCATCCACCCGAAAATAGTCGCTTTTTTAATGCATGCACTAAGTTTCCTTTTTTGGAACATAGTTACGGAATCCCGTTTATTTATTTTTCGGAGACGGATGGTGTCCATCGATCATATGACACAATTCTAAGAAAGTTGTTGAGCTTCTGAATCCAAATCTGCTTCAATATTCCAAATTGGTTGGATATTTCTATAGTAATGGTCACATTAGTTCCCAGGGTTGTTGGACACTCAACTATTGAATTTGATTAAATAATCGTGCATCTTTTCATATAGCTCACTTTTGTGTCGTTCTCAGCGTTCGTGCATACTCTGTGCGTACGAGATTATCTCGTACACAAGCAGACGCTATGCTTGCATTCAATAAATCTTGCTTGCAAGAAATGAAAATAAAAACTTCAAATCATCTGGAATCGATTTTCAAAAAGTGCTGATTCAATCAGTCCTCCACTTGTCGGGTTGATTTGATCGCATAACTGTCGCTAATATGTGCTGATTCGTCATGCCGCACTAATGTGGCCAGTCACGATTTTCTCCCATCTTCTAAAACACTCAACCGAATCCTGCATTCAAAGTCGATCCAACCATCCAGACGCACGCGATGAAGCTCATCCTCCTCTCGGTCACGTGTTTATTCCCAAACATCGTCCTCGGTAAGGATGGAAACGAACTGGCTCTTTGCCTGTCCGCGCTAATCGCCGGAAGCGAGAGACGGTTCGCGTATCAAGTTAATCTCTTCGGCGCCTCTCCCGACCTACTGAAATCGATTTCGGTCGGAAACGGCCCGGGGATAACGGTTAATTTGGCCCCGTACGATCAGCTGCGGGACTTCAACCACCGTCAGTTGGTGGTTTGGTTCGTGAGTGAGATGGAATCGTTCGAAAATCGGATCGAAGCCGTTTGGGAGTTGAATGTGGAGTTTCGGGGACATTTTGTATTGGTGCTGACGGCGGGGGAATTCGTTTGGAGGGACGTTCTGCGTCGGTTCTGGGATGTGGGTGTTACCAATGTGGTTCTGCTGGATGTGGTGGAGGGTGAGAGGGGGGAGGTGGTGTTGGTGGGATATGAGCCGTTCCAGGAGGATTGCTGCAGGTGTGTCTTGCCGAAGATTGTGGATCGATGTCGTGCGGGAGTTTTTGATGGTGGTGGAGCCGAGAGGTTGTTCGATAATTACGTGAGGGATTTGTACGGGTGTCCGTTGCGGATAGCGACTTTTACGCGGTTTCCGTTCATTGAGGTGGTCACCGATGGCGAGCGAAGGGGGCTTGGGAGAGTGGAAGGACAACTGTTGGAGACTATTGCTGGTAGGATGAACTTCACGATTGATGTTATGGTTCCGACGGATGGGCATGCTTGGGGACGGCTTTTTCCCAACGGCTCCGGTTTGGGTGCGATGGGACTGGTGGTTCGAAATGAAGCTGATTGCACGATAGGCGGATACGTGCCGTATCCGCTTTTGATGGATTTTATGAGTGCTTCCATCGGGTATTATATGACGGATTTCGTGTTTGTTGTTCCGGAGGAACTGGCGGAGGTGTCTTCGTTGAAGCAGTTTGTTAATCCTTTGGAGACGTGGATTTGGATCGGAATAGCGGTGGTTCTGGGAATAGTTTACGTGGTGATTGCCGTGCTGAGCTGCCCGATGGTAGGGCACTTCAGTGATTATCCAGGGCTGACGTTGTATCGGACAACCCTTGGGGAGTCGCTGTCTTCGGTTCCGCGTGGGAACTTTTTTCGATTTTTGCTGTTTTTGCTCCTGTACTACAACCTGGTGATAAGGGAAAGCTATAAGGGGTCTATGATCAGCCATTTGACGGAGAAAAGACACCTGAACGACATAAGTACCCTGCAGGCAATGGTGGCGGGAGGTTATCGTTTCGCTGTTACCAACTCCTTGTACAATCTGCTCTTTGAGGAAACATTCCGCCTGGATGGGACGGTGATTCTGCTGAACGACGAGGAGTATAGTAGAGGATTTGAGCAGGTCATTCAATATCGACGTCGTATTGCGTTGATTTCTATTCCGGAGGAGATTGTTGACTTCAACCGCCGACATCCTGGTAGCTTGAACTTTCGGATGTCAGGGGAAAAGATAATGATTTTCCACTACAGCGTGTACTTTCACAGGTCGTCGCCGATGGTGCGAGAGTTTGATCGCCTGCTGCAGCGCCTGTTAACCGGTGGATTGATTGCAAAATGGCACTCGGAACTGATGAACCGCAGGTATCAAGCGACGACGCTTGACAATGAGCCGCCGATGGTGCTCACGAACGGACATCTCTTCAGTGGGTATATTTTTTTCGCCATTGGATTGGGGGTAGCAACATTTGTGTTTTCGGTGGAGGTAGTTTCTGAGAGGAGTGCACGCATAAGGAAAGTTCTGGAGCGGTTGTAGGTAGCAGTGAATTGAATTTAAGTCAGTTCAGAAGAAGGTGCACATCAGTTCAGACGCGATGGAAACGGTTGAGTTGTTCAAGATTTTGGGAAAGCGAGTGACGAAGCTGCCTGCAGCCCAACAGGAGGAAATCATAGAAACGGTACTGGGGATGATCGACCTCTCGGAACAGATGAACAAAAGTTCGGCGCTAATTCTACATCAGCAGCAGAAACAACCGTGGGAACCGACATTCAATCTGACCAAGAGCGTGTCCAGTTTTGTCCTCACGGAGAAGGATGGCGGGCAACTAACGGCGACATCGCTTACCTCCTCGCCATCGGATATCGTTTGAAAGTGGAATTGCGAATTCAAAAACTCCAAGTGCAATAAACATTAGATTTTAAATCAATAGACGGAGCTTTTCGGTAGTTTCAGACACAGTGCAAACAGTTTAACAGTGGTTATTTTGAATAATTTTACAATAAAGTCTATTTGCGACTCACATTCCATTTACTATCATTCGTCTATCTTTCACTCGTCACCTTTGTTACGACAGCGCTCGGTTTTCGATTTGTCTTTTCGCTTGCCTTTTTCTACTAGAAACTAGTAACGTAAATCGCGCACAGTTTATTCATCTCTCGGGTTGACATTAAAACCAAAATTTAAAAAAGTAAATCTGAAGGTCAGTTGAACTCCATTCGCAGTTGTTCTAAAGTATCCTTAAATAATTGGGACGAGGAGGGTTGGGGAATAAAATCATAGTTCGTTAAAATATACAGTTGAGTAAACTGGAAATAAGAAGTAAAATTGTCGTAAAAAAGTTAGATTAAATATGTACAGTTAAGGAAATAAAATTGACTTAAACGGTTCTAACCTAAATAGTTTTGTTTTTATCTAATAGAAAGAAAGAAAAGTCTGATGAAACAAGGGTAAGTAGTTTGACAAATGAACAAATAAGTTAAAAGCGTTGTTTTTTTTAATTAAAATATAAACTAGAATCCTAACATTAGCGAATTTGTTTTGTAGCGATGGATTTGTTTGTTTTCCAAAGGCGGGAGGGAGAAAAAAGAACAAATTTACAACGTTTTCCACTTTTTTGGGTTTAGATATTTACACACATTCACCCACATTTTCTAGCGCGCGCGCACACACACACACAAGCTTCGCACAGTTAACGCCAATAACCAGTAAAAATTACACGTTAACATCTTTCTAAAATTTTGTTTTCTCAATTCAAGCTAAGGCAGGCAGATGCGTTTCAAATCGTTCCGTATTTTGTTTTTGTTTATACTTGTAAGGCATTTTCCATAACGGTTAGCAGAAGTAGAAGGAATTTTGGAACGGGTGGATGGCGTGGGTATTTTTTTCACCCTTCTACTGACTTGTTTCTATATCCAATCTGTTGAGTTTATTAAAGATTAAGCTTGTCGCAAAGTTAAAAGGCACCTTTTTCATAGCAGAAACCTTGCAAACGTTTGGCAATTTATCATTTGCTGCTAAAGTTACGCCAACGTCAAATAAATTAGATAAGCTCAACCGCAATTCAGTAACTGATAAACAGAAGTAAGCTGGAGGAAACAAATTTTAAAGGAAGTCAGTAATTCGAACAAAGAGCAATCAGCTGCTCCCGTTTATTCAAAGAAACAAAAAAAAAGCGAGTACCAGTTCAGAACTATCGAAAAGAAAAATAAGGAACAGTTTCTTCCACTGCCTAGAAAATCTCGGAAATGAAAATACAAATTATCAAAAAAAAAAAGAGAACAATCCCATCCTAACTTTGCTTTAGCTAACTGAAGCAAAAACTACTGCCCCTTCCACATTATAGATTAGTATTTGTATTCTTTCCTCAACTTCCCGACAACCGAGAAGTCTGACGATGACCACCTATCGTTGTAAGTACATCTCCGACCGACACGCCTCGAGCGTTCTTCCCTCTGACTACACGGCCGGGCGCACCAGGGACCGCCCGGTGCTGGCGAGCGGTTCTCAGCAAATGATGCCCTTGTCCCCGCACGGCTGCAGCGTTTTCCGGCTGGCAACGGTTGCAACGGCCACGGCCAACCCGGCGGCGGTCGCGCCGGCCGTCGTCGATTCCTCGCTGCACTTGAGACAGCACAGGGTGGCAGCGGCCGCGGAACAGAACCCGTTCTCCATCGGAAGCATCACCGCTGCCGTCGAGTCGCAGTGCTGCTGGTGCTGCTGGAACTTTTGTACGTAAGCCTTGACCGATGGGGACGTCGCCGATGTGGCCGTCGTCGAGTGTCTATTACTTACTACTACCACGGTATTGTTGTTGTTGTTGTTGCTGTTATTATTGCTGTTGGAGTTGTGATGACTGTGATGGTGATGGTTGTGACTGTGATTGTGGTGGTGCTGCTCGCACGGTGACGCTTTGCGGCTGACTTTCGGCGTAGTTGGTGCGTCCGGGAAAAGGGAAACGGTTACGATTTCCACTACACTGGTCAGCTGGGGTGGTTGTTGCTGCTGAGTGGTGGATCCGGTGGTGGAACTTTGTACTAGAACGTTCTCTTTGTTGGTTTCCGCGTCGTCTTCATCGGCGGCAGTGGCGACGGGGGACGATGATTCCTGCGGTTTCTCGTCGGAGGATTTGTACCCATTACTATGGCCATTGGTTAGCACTATTTCGATGGTTTGTTTGTGAACGTGGCCGTTCACAGCGGGGCAGAAATCCGATTCGATTTGTGCTGAGACAGAAGCGGCTAACACTTCGCTAGTCCGGCACACGCTGTCTTCTTTGAGCCACCGATGCTCGAGGCAATTTTCAACCGTGGGGCGCTCTCTGAAATGGAGTCGCATTGTTATAAAATTGAGAGGATTTTCCGGGTTAATGAACTTACCTTGGCTTGATTCGAAGCGCACTCTTGATAAAATCGATTGCGTCCTCCGACACGTCCTCGAACAGGTCCTCCGGGAAGGTGAGCAGGCATTTGGTAATGTTGAGGAACGTTTCCTGCTTGTTATCGCCGCCAAAGGGCGAACAGCCGGTCAGCAGAACGTAGGTGAGCACCCCGATCGACCAGATGTCCGTCTGCAGCGACAGGGGCTCGTAGTGGAGCACCTCCGGTGCCACGTAGTCCGGTGTACCAAGGATCTCGTATATCTTACCCGTATCTTCGACGATACGCGCGATACCGAAGTCGCACAATTTGAGACCATCTTAAAATGAGAAGAACGAACGTTTAGGAACTAGCACTTGAGGCGATATTTGAACGGAAAGCAAGTACCTTCTACATCATCGCCGCTGAGCAGGATGTTCTGCGGTTTCAGGTCCAGATGAGCGATGGACTGTTTGTGCATGTGGTTCAGAGCGCGCAGAATCTCGCGCATACAGGTTCGAGTTTTCGCTTCCGAAAGCTGTCCTTTGCTGTCGATCAGAGTCTGCAGTTCGCCACCGGTAGCGCTGTTTGGAGAAAGATAGTCGAATTAGTCCCGAGTCCTGGGCTTCAGAGATTGCCTGGAGGGGGGGGGGGGGGATACTTACAGTTCTAGTATGAGGGCTGTCTCCTGGCGGGTTTCATGCACGGCGTGAAGCCGCACAATGTGTTGCGAGTTGGCGCACAGCATCAGCACCGCTATCTCGTGGTTGATCTCCTTGGCGCAGCACTGGCCACGACGCCGTCGGCGCAGGAACTTGGCAGCATAGTTGACGCCGGTTTTCTTGTCTACCGCTCGCCGAACGATGCCGTACTTTCCTCTGTGGAGAGGGGAGAATTGAAAAATCATTAGTATGTCTGAATGCATGATGGAATGTACATGGAAATTGGCAATGGTCCTGGATTATATCAGTTTTAATAATGCTTTATGGGAGCAATCATCAACAGAACTGGACGAACAGGTCTTCTTCTTGTTGTTTTTATATATTTTTAAAATATTCGCCTGTAAATGCTAGTATTTTTGATTACTCCATTTTCAATGGGGAAATATCGTCCAATACTATTCGCCTATTTTTGACATTTTCATAAATCCGAAGGAATTTCCGAAATGAGCGAATCTGCTTTTGTAAACAAACATTTAAATCGACGATTTCTCACAACTAAAATCTAGTTCTAAGACTAAGACCACAATCGGGTAAAAGAAAGCTTCTGCTAGCCAACTGTGGTTTTAATTTTTCAATTTGATCTTTTATTCGCTAAAAAACGTCGATTCAAATGTTTGTTTACAAAAGCCCATTTCGCAAATTTGTACGGAAATTTCCCCTTCCACTTTTTGCCGTGTTTTGATATTTGGTCAGTGTCGTCTTTTACTTTACGTCAAGTTTATGTTTTGATTTAAATTACGCCTTTCACTTTGTCAACAATCAATATGGCGTAAATCGCACAGTAAATTTGCAGACAGACATTCAAGCTCGAACAAAACCATTCAAATTTGTTGTGTACAATTTCAAATCTAATTACGTTGGAATCATCTTGCACAGTAACCCCGCATAGTTAACTTTTTGCTACATTAATCTGACAGTTTGACTGGCAACCAAGGGGTGGATCGCTCAGCACACTTTACTCTTCTCGAGTAATTCATGTTAAGGGCCTAAAAGCCATTTGTAAACAATGACTTTAAATGTCGATTACTCTTGAATCTTAAATCACTCTCGTGAAATGAAAGCAGCATTTGGTAGAAGAATGTAAATTCTACTATATGCAGTAGCTGGATATAGTAGGATTTTCGTGATTCGTGAGATATCAACGTTTAAAGTCATTGTTTACAAATGGCTTTTAGGCCCTAATCTGGAATTACTCGAGTCTTGTGCTATTGTTTTTAGTGTGTCTGCAAGTGTTACAATGTTCTGGAAATGTCCGTAATGTGCCGAAGATGCCGATGTGTTGACAGCACAAATTGTTATTTTCAGCTGAGCCTGACAACCAGGCAATGCATTTTGGCAAGGTTGCTGGTTTCGTATTTCGTATTTCCTTGCATGTTGATGGACGACGAGGCGTAAAATGCGTAAAGACGACAAATTGGATACCACTACTCACTCCTACTACACTCCCAGGGCCGCAATTTTTCAACGCCGAGCAGAGGACAGATGTGCCTGATGATGTGCGATACATCCGAAACGAAAATTTTGGGAATAAAGCTTTGGTGTGGCAAGCCGTTTGCTCCTGTGGCTTGAAGAGTTCTCCATATTTCACAACGGGCACAATCAATGGTGAAAATTAAAGAAAATAATGCATCAAAAAACGGCTTCTACCCATCTCCCGAAAGCATACGGCTCCTCCATTGCACAGTGGGCAAAAATGGACCCAAACCTACAAAGAATTGAAAAAATTGAAAAAGTTCAGCGGAAATGACTGTTTCTTAAAGGAAAAACTCTAACTTGCTTCGATCCGTCACACTTAATGAAACTGTGCTCTGAAAGAAATTCGGAATTCAACAACGTATGTTATAAGTAAAACAGAACAATTGGACCCTTTCGGACCACTAAAAACACGGTTATTCGAGTATTGATGAGTTAGATTTCATCCCCCTCGGGTTCGCTCCTACTATCGTTTGCCATGACTCTAGAATGTACATTTTTCGCTGTTATATTCGGTTTTGATCTGATCGATTCAGAATGTTTTCTAACCGTGAGTTAGTTGAAGTATACTTCAGCATCTGGAATAAACAAAAAGTATATGAATTTCTAAATCAAAACTCATTAGTTCCCGAGGACATGATTAAGAAGAGTTTTGATTCGTGGATGAAAGTGTTCAACTCCTACTGGATCAAGATTTGTAGTCAAACAAGGTTAGCAAAGCTGATTGGCTGGATTCGTTATTTGTGGTAAGTCAAATTTAGGAATTTATTATCAGCATAAGTGGAAATAATTGAACAGTCTTTCGATTTTGCTAGACGTTTTTTTTTTTGCCATTTTACGATGTTTAAACATCAAGAAATAGGTTTTGCAAAAAAAAAAAACAAAAGAACATTTACTGACCGTATTCACATTTACAGCTTATGATGTTTGATACAATAATTTCAACTTGGAATCATTGACTTATTTGAATCTTAGGATTTCATCACTGAAGTCACGCTCATTACGTCATGGATCTGTTCAGCGGAAGCGTCAAGATTCCACTATAGGCTCAAAGACATCTGATGTTGGAACTCGGGGTAGACAGCCGATGAAATTACAAGAACTGAAAGAACGAACGAAGAAGGAATACTCTCGCACTTTGGCTTCAAAGCACTTGTTTTGCTGTATTATAGGGATTTTTTTTTTATTTGAGGTTATCTGGAGCGGCGTGACAGCTTGGTTGTCAAGACTAGACGCTTTCCCAACGTCACCTCTACTACGACCAATACCTTAGAAGCAATAGCCTATGTTGGCCGCTTGAGCACTAGTTGAAGTAATTAGTATTGGACCATAGTATTTTTCTAAATTTCAGTTTCAATTTTCCCATGTTTTGTTATGCAGTCGTAAAATGGAAGCTCAAATCAATACCCTATCCTAGATGTCATGAGCTTTGTTTGATGATTTCTAATATTTCCTAGAGATGATAATCCGGGGCAAAGTGTCGTCTAAGTTAATAGCCCCCAGTCCTGAAGTCATCTCCAGGCCGTATGCAGTAGTAACTAGATTTCAAAAAGACATGTAAATTTCCAAACAATAATTCTTAGGGACGACATTTAGGCCATTGATGTAGTCTATGTTGACAACTAGTAGTACTGAAGCCAACCCCAAGAAGTATTGCTACAAGATTATGCATAATATTTATGATTCATACAGCGAATAATTTTTCTAGATAACCCTCAATTTCAATGGTGAGCCTATGTTGGCTATTTACAGCACTGCGGTATCTTCTAATAAAAACCCTAAAAGTTTGAATAAGTGAGTAATGAACTTCCATTTTCAAGTGTGTTATAAGGGTCAGTCAGTTAGGTTGTCTTATGCTAATGGCGTTCATTTTACAGTCCAGAGCTATTTAGTTCGGAATGGAACCGAAACGGAATCGAAATGAAATTGGAATGGATGCAAAACGGATTCGAAACGGAAACGAAATAGAACCGAAACCGGAGTCTAAAGTAAGTCAAATACTACACCCTTACTGAGCGGACCCTCAGCACTGTTGCTGAACTAAACTAGCTTGGAAAGGTTAAATCTATTGCTCGTGCTTCCTAAGCGGGCCCTCCGCGTCCTATCTCTAATATACATGCTTGTCATCGTCAGTCAAAAGTAACACTTTTCGGTGGCTATGTACTTCATTTCGAACCGTCAGATATTTACCATGATCAAAACATTCACCCTTTTTCTAAAATTTGCAATTACTTTCACTTATTATACCATGAGCAAACCAGGTATTTTGATTATTCACTCCATAAAACAAATGGATAAACAACAACATAAGTTGCCACGAAAATGAAAAGTGTACTTTTAGTCGTTTCCCTTTGATTGAAAGTAAGAAGTCTAAGAGTGAATTGCGGCATAACCCGCCAGTATCACACCTGATGTTAGTGCCTTTATATAAACGCTCTACGACGTGGCAGTGAAATAAATGTGCAGAATATGTGATACTTTCACTACTGGTCAAATTCTTGGTCTCACATGCATGTTTATAGCATGAGATAAGTTCTCTCACCGTCGACAAGGTGAAAAATTTGACCCGCGAGAGGGATTTTGCTGCATTATAGGGAATTGGGGGCAAACTAAGCCCTATATCTCAGCGCACAGTTGCGTGGCTGATTTTGGCACCAGTGAGTTTGTGAGAGTTTTTCCATGAAGAATCAGTTATCTCCGCTGAACATTTTCAATTCTTTGTTGGTTTGGGTCCATTTTTGCCCACTGTGCAGTGGTTCAAAGTTCAATAAAAGATTTAAAAAAAAATGCATGCTCTCTAACACAGAAATGGTCCCCCTAACGGTGAAACAAAACATAAATACGGGTCAAATGAATCCTGAGAGTGTGAGCTGTTATTTTTATTATTTTTTATAAATCATTTATTTGTACAGGCTCAATCGAATCAACTTTACAGAGCCAAGTTTTCATATTTATATACATCAGGTATCTTAAAACTAAGTGTGAGCTGTTTAGTGGAATACCTGTTACTAGAAAATGAGAAGAATGATTAGTAATTTCCATTTAATTCCAACTACCTTTATTGCTTATCTTGACAGATACGCGTATTTCGTCAACAATGTGCAGACTTCTTCAGTGTCGTGTACTAGTCGAGTATTAGTACACGACGCTGAAGAAGTCTACACATTGTAAACGAATTATGCGTATTTGTCAAGATAAGCAGTAAAGGTAGTTGGAATTAAATGGAAATTATTAATCCTTCTTCTCATTTTCTAGTTACGGGTCAAATATTTTTCGAGAAGGAACAAAACTACCAATTATTATGAAATTCTACGAGATCTTATGCCTTTTTTCAATGGAATTTCTGTATGTATCAACCCTCGCGCAACTGGCCGGCTTGACGTGCCACCAGGGCTCAGTAGGGATTTTTTGTCATGTCCCGAAGCTAAGATTCAGTTCCATTGCGGTAATATCACATCAATTAGTTTCTCCACTGTATTTATGTACTCACTTTTTTGTTGTTGGTTTAAATCGATCTTAAAACTCGATGGTTTAACGTATTCTTGTATTCCATTAAATTAAACCACCAGCACTTGTGAGCGGCCCGAACAGCATTACAAATGTTGGTTTAAATCGGTTCTCAAATAAGATGTTTTAACATATTTTTGAATTCTACTGGAATAAACCATCCACTTTTGTGAGTGTGGCCCCAAAAGCATCCATACAGTTGGTTTGAATCGCTCCTCAAACTCGATGTTTTAATGTATTTTTCAGCATCCTTACTGTTGGTTTAAATCGGTTTTCAAACAAGATGTTTTTTAGACACAACGTCTGATTTTTACTCAGCTTATCTTTTTCTCGTCATCTCTGACTTAGCGACATCGGAGAGAAAGACCGTAAAGTGTTGTGATACTGGTCCCCACCAGTATGGGTTAATGGGCTCCCCCATAATGGGATTTTACATACTATAACTTTTTACTATTGAGTAAAAATCAGACGTTGTGTATAAAAGCAAACCCAAAAGGAGAGGGTTCCTCTCCCATGTACGCATCCAAACAGAGTGTGTACAAACTACCGCTAGAAGCTATCACAAGCTATCAGTGGTACATGAGCGCGATCTATCACGTTACTATTGCCTGTTGAGGTGGCGGATTCGTCCGTGCCTTGACCTACCCCCGCAGTGGGATGTTAGGCAATGGTAACGTCCATGGTTCGAGTACTACTTTACCCATGCCCTTTCGCTCAATGTTCAATACTTCTATTCAATTTTCAAACGGAACTTTCAACACTTAAAGAATGTGCACACCAAAAAGTAGTCGTCGGAAATACCCTAATGCAGTCTTCTCCGTGTACGCTTTGCTAATCCGATCACTACTACATGAATATTAATGTATGTGTGCTATGATGAAGACGTCGTTTGGCTACAGTAACCTTTATTCAGTAAAATGGCGTCGAATCAAGAACGCGTGCGCGAAGCAATTTTGCACAAAAGAGTGGAAAATCCAGATATGTCGCACGGCGATATTGCCAAGTCATTAAAAATCGCAAAATCGACGGTTACTAAAGTGCTAAAAAACTTTCAGCAGCGCTTAACTTTAAAGAGAAAGGTCGGTTCCGGAGGTAACCATGATTCTCGTTTCGTCGCGGAGAGGAAGAAAGTGATTAAAGAATTTGTGAAGAAACCGAATATCTCCGTTCGTGATGTGGCGAAAAAAAGTGAAAATGTCTCCATCGTTCGTCCAGAAAGTGAAGAAAAGTGCAGGCTTGAAATCATTCAAAGTAGGTGTTGCTCCAAATCGTAACGACAGCCAGAACAAGAGCACAAAATCTCGATCGAGAAAATTTTATGACACTATGCTGAAGGAATACGACTGCATAATATTGGACGACGAAACATATTGCAAAGCTGACTTTAAGCAGATACCGGGACTACAGTTTTATACCTCGTTGCAAAGAAATGTTGCTAATCGTTTTAAGCAAAAAAAAATTGTCGAAGTTTCCAAAAAAATACCTCGTATGGCAGGCAATATGGTGGATGCGGTCTCAGAAGCGACATCTTCATCACGACTGGCACTCTAAATGGACAAATTTACGTAAAAGATTGTCTGAATAAACGACTGTTGCCGTTCATTCGGGAACACAACGGTTCGGTGCTGTTCTGGCCTGACCTGGCATCTTGCCACTATGGAAAACTGGCTAAGGATTGGTACATTGCTAATGGTGTAAATATTGTCCCAAATTATTGCAATCCGCCAAATTCGCCAGAGCTCCCGTCCGATCGAAAAGTATTGGGCTCTGGTCAAGAGGAATCTTCGAAAAACGAATAGCGTAGCAATTGATGAGAAAAGCTTCAGGCGTAACTGGCAGAAAGCTGCAAAATTGCTGACGGCGGATGATACTGTGCAAAAAATGATGGAAGGTGTCAAACGAAAGGTGCGGGCATTTGGATATAACAGGTCAAATTGACTTAACTGTATATGTTTTATATTTGTATTTTTATGAAGTCTTAAATAAATGATTTACTTTTTGATTTTCTCATATTTTCCATTTAATACCTCTCAATTTCCCGTTGACTACTTTTTGCTGTGGACATTCTTTTACTCTTCATATCTTTCATTCTAGCAAAAATTACTGTCCACTCTTGGTGCCTCATGGTGATGAGCGAAACATCTACTTCTACATCATATTTTTGTTTTCTACTGAAGTAAATCATCCACACTTGTGAGTGGCCCTTACAGCATCCTTACCGTTGGTCTAAACCGGTCCTCAAACTGGATGTTTAAACGTATTTTTGTATTTTTCTGAAAAAAAAAAACCACCCACACTAGTGAGTGGCCCCAAAAAGATCCTTACTGTTGGTTTAAATCGAGAGGTGGCCACTTTGCGATGCCACCTTCAAAAAGTAACCAAACTAATTGTAAAATACCCAATTTCAACAATAAAAATAAACATTTATTTATTTTAAATTCTCTGGTTGTCATATTATTTAAAAAAAACTTCGGATATCACTATAAGATACACCTTGTACTTTAGTTTATGGACATCTTCATTCGCTCACAAATTTAAGAAGGTGGGATGAGAACACATTTTCTAATTGACTTCTAATATTTTCAAAATTTAAATTTGAACCCAACGAATCGATTCAAACAGATCGATTTGAATTATTAGGGGTATTCCTAGAAAATGTCGTATTTGCAGACAACTTCATATTTATTGTTCTGACATGAATTTTGACATTGACAGCTATCACATCCGAAACTTCATTCTATTCTCTAGTTATTTCAGTGTAAGTTACGCATCATTAGTGAAAGTAAACAAGTTTTTGTGAAGCCGAAAAATGTCGAAATTCGAGCCATCAAAGCAGCATTTGCGGGAAGTTTTAATTTTCCTGTTTAATTCGAAGAAAAATGCATCTCAAGCATGTGAATTGCTCTCCGAAACATACCCGGACTACAAAAATCGACGTTCGAATGTGTCAACGTTGGTTTGCACGCTTTAAAAAGTGGTGATTTTGTCACTGAAGACAAGGAACGCCCCGGCCCGGTCAAAAAGTTTGAAGACGTCGAATTGGAAACTTTGCTCGACCAAGACCCCTCACACCAAAAAACCACTTATCCTCTTCATACACTCAGTAGCAAAAAAAAAGCCGAGCAAAATTTTGCTCCCATAAACCGTCATATTCAACCTTCTGTAACTTTGTCAATTATCAATATTTTTGGCTGAATTTTTGACAGAACTATAATTATATTGAACTTATGTGACTAAAATTTCATGTTCATCAGATTTAAACATTTGAAGTTTTGATAACATATGTCAAAAAAGTCGTTTTTGGACATACCAATTTCAAAAATACGTACTTTTGTGAAAAATTTAGGTAGCATAATAAAAATTTAAGCACAGCTTAAAAAAGTTTAGGACATAATGTGTACTAAATTTGAGTTGTTTCCATAAAGTGGTTTGGACCACAGCTGGCGTCAAAGTTGACGCACCAACATGAGTATTTCTCTTTTTCACACGGTATTGACCTTGCTGAAATATCGGTGCAAAAAAAAAGCCGGGGGGGATTCTACTAATAATACTGTGTAATACTGTAAACGTAGTTTTCACAAACCAATACATATTGTATGCCATATTTTAAAGTTCTTCATGGGTTACACTTGTTATTTCGTAAATATCAAGCGTAACAAATCATGTTTATTAACAAGTTGAATTCACGTCGGCTTTTTTTTTGCACCGATATTTCAGCAAGGTCAATACCGTGTGAAAAAGAGAAATAGAACTTAAGTTGTAACAGTAGCTTTATCCGTTTTACAATGTTATGACATGCATTCAAACATATTCAATGAATGGCCTGGAAGACCAACTGAAATTATGAGATAATCTTGGGATATTCTATGCTACACAAACTAACTTAACTTTGTATAGGCCATAAAGCTATTGTTACAATTGTAGACCTTAAATTTTGAACGACAGTTTGAATGAACGGAAACTGAATATTCATTGAATATGTTTGAATATTTATCGTAGCTTTGTATAGCCCAAAAAGCGACGGTTACTACTGTATATCTTAAGTTCTGAACCCAAGATCATTTTTTATGAACCTCAACATCCCAAGATATCTCATTATATCGGTTGACCTTCCAAAAGACTCACTCAATTTGGTCAAATACATATTGTTATTTTGTTTAGTCCAAAAAGTTGTAGATTTTAAGCTACAATTAAAAACTTAAAATCTTCAGCTGTAAATTTAAGTTTTGATTTCCAGGAAAGTTTGGATAGCCTAGAACATCCGAAGGTATCTCATAATGTCTGTTGTTCTTTCAAAATATTCAATGAATATGTTTCAATACACATCGTAGCTTTGCGTAGCCCAGAAAGCTTTTGTTACAACTGAAGGTCCTATGTTCTGATCTCAAGGACAGTTTGGATGACGTACAACATGTCATACTGATTTATAATGTTTTTTGACTTTATGAATATTAATTGAATATGTTTAAATATTTATTGTAGCTTTGTATTGCCTAAAATTTACAACCTTAAATCTTAATTTCTGAACGCCAAGACAGTTTGGATGACCTTGACCATCCCAAGATTATCTTCTTATGTATTTTGACGTTTGAAAATATTGACTGAATATACTTGAATACGTGACGTAACTTTGTATAGCCCAAAAAACTACTGTTACTACCGTATATTTTATGTTATGAACTCCAGGACGGTTGACTGATGACCTTCCAAAAGATTCATTAAATATGTATGAATATTGATAGTTACCATATGAAGTGCAAAAAACTTCTGTTACAACTGTAGATCTTATGTTTTGAACTTAAGGACAGTTTGGAGTACCTAGAAAATCCCAAGATTGTCGGATTATGTTTGTTAGCCTTCCACATATTGTCCCTTTACACACTCCAAACACCTACTGTAGATCTTATTTTCTGAACTCAAGGACAGTTTGGATGACCTAGATTATCTCCGTTCATCTAATGATGTTGTTTTTACGTTCGAAAATATTTACTGAATATGTTTGAATACGTAGCGTAACTTTGTATAGCAAAAAAGCTATAGTTACTACTGTAGTTCTTAAGTTCTGAACTTAAGGACAGTTTTGATGACCAGGAACAGCACAAAGTTATCAAATAACTACTGTTGTGCTTCCAAAAGGTTCATTGAATATGTTTGAATACATATCGTAACATTATATAGCTCTAAAAGCTACTGTGCCAACTATAGATCTGAAGTTCCGAACTCAAGTACATTTTTTATGACCTTGAACAACCCAGAAAGATACAAAAATATTAAATGTTTATCAACAAGAATTTAATAAAACGTATGCATGTGTACGATATTCTTAAACTTCGCTTTACACTATTAATGAGGCATTTATTTTTTCTTCCTTTTCTTCATATGCAGGGTGTTCTAGGTCGTCAATTAAGCCTTAAACTAATAAGTTTTTTATACTTTCCAGATCAAAGAATTGATGGAAAACAAATTTACCCAAGACTTGTGAGAGTGAACACTTTTATTCAGTCTGTTTCATTGTATACAGCCATTATCCTTGTAGGGTCATATATGACCCCTTAGGCCTGAAGAAGTTAATTTACTTGTGGCCTGTAGTAAGTGGCCTGAAATCAACAATGTTTTCTATTAAAATTGATGCCCAGAAATACTTCCGATCGATTGGTGTAAATTTTTTGAAAATCTCTTGAGAAATGACTGAGATATTAATGCTCAAAATCTGACCACTTTTTGTGACGGTCGTAATGCGATTTTTTTTAAATTGTACCCCAGTAATGAAAACAAAGACGTAGCCCTACGTCAACAGTCTGGTTTGCAGAACTCTTTCATAAAATACTGCCAATGCCTCAACCCACCAGCCGTTTCATCCAGTGAAAGCTCCAAGTATGTTGTGAAAATCGCCAAGTTACCTCCGATTCAGGTCAACTATCTTCTTATTGACGAATGGAACTTGTCAAAATGCTAGGTGCTGTCCTTGAGTACAGAGTACAGGATTGAGGAGTATTGGAACCAGTTTTTTACTAAGAAAACGGCTCTAGGTGAGCCTAAATACCCTGAGGTGATTAAGGTAGTGCAAACAGCTTCACATGGCAACGGCTCAAAAAAGGAATTGAGAAGCAAGATATATCAGAAGTAATTCTAGCACAGGCCATGCTGGAAGGCATTTCAACCGTGCGTATAGACCCGTCTTCGCAAAAACGAGCTGCGGACCAAGTGCAGGAAATCATGGAGAAAAAAAGTCGCTTGATTTCGTCGGTTTTTACGAAAAAAAAAAAACCGAAAAGTGACACTGCGCCGCAGTATTATTCATTTTTGCAAACGGGAGTGATCACTTAGTTAATTTTTACCGTACTTATACAACAAATGTATAAAAGATTTAAAAACTACTAAAATTTGGAAATCACTTTTTAGTCACTATTTGGTCACTATTTGGTCACTATTTTTATTATTTTAGTCACTAAAGTCACTATTATTTATCCATAAATCCGCTACCAGCCCTGAAGGTCGGTCATTGGGTGCCATACGAATTGCGGCCGAGAGACGTTGAGCGCCGTTTTTTCACATGCGAAGAGCTGCTTAAACGGCACATACGGAAGGGTTTTTTGGATCGAATTGTGACTGGTGACGAAAAGTGGATCCATTACGACAATCCAAAACGTAAGGCAACGTATGGATACCCCGGTCATGCCACAACATCGACGGCCAATCCCAATATTCATGGCCAGAAAATCATGCTGTGTATTTGGTGGGACCAGCTGGGTGTGGTCTACTATGAGCTGTTGCAACCAAAAGAAACCATCACGGGCGAAGTCTACCGGCGACAACTGATGCGTTTGAGCCGTGCATTGCGTAAAAATCGGCCGCAATACGCTAAAAAACACAACAAAGTCATTTTGCAACATGACAATGCTCGGCCACATGTTGCACAGCCGGTGAAAACATACTTGGAAACGCTCAAGTGGGATGTCCTACCCCACCCGCCATATAGTCCGGACATTGCGCCATCCGATTACCATCTCTTCCGATCGATGCAACATGGCCTGGCTGACCAGCACTTCCGTAATTATGACGAAGTCAAAAAATGGATCGATTCGTGGATAGCCGCCAAACCAGCATCATTTTTCCGAGAGGGTATCCGTCAACTACCACAAAGATGGGAAAAAGTTATAGCTAGCGATGGCCAATACTTTGAACAATAAATGTATAACCATTTTTTCACAATAAAGCATCAAATTTGCAAAAAAAAAAGACATTTTCTAAGAATACACCTAATAGTTGATGAGATATCTTTTTTGCAACCTAACCTAACACCAGCTCCCATGCCAACCAAGTCCATGCCTACTGATCCTGATGATTAATGCGGAGTAAAAACAACCGAATCGCCAGAGCACCTCAGGTACTCTGGAACCTATCATTATTTCACCGTTGATTGAAAATGTGTCTCAGGGACGCCGATTCCAAACATTGTCCGAGCCAATATGGGATTGAGTTGCTTTTATTGGAGCAAGTCGCTCGTCATGTGGGTGGAACTGGTTTCGCTTTAATTAAGGAGGGAGTACGCACTTCTTTTCCTCCTGACACATGTCGATGCGTATGGATTTGGTTCAAATTCGGAGGTCGACGAATTAAGTTGTCATACAGCATTAGAGATTTATAACTTTCGATTCGATGCTACACTGCTCTGATTTTCGTCTCACCAATCCTGGAGACGCACGAGCGCGTGGGTTGATGAAGTCGCTCCTTTCATGAATTTGACACTGATCGTAATCGCTAGTTTTTTCGTTGTTGGGTGATTTGGATTTGTGTTAATTTCCAGCGAATATGAGTGACAGTCGCCCGGCGAGCAACGCAAGCCATTGGGTGTTTATTGACCATAAAGTAGTCCTAACAGAAAATGTCACGGTTCTCTTTCTTTCCCGTGTGGCTGAACCTAATTAGAAGATTATATCGATCGTTTTGAGGTCATTTTCCCTGCGCATTTATGACCCAATAAAAGTCCACGCACCAGGCAGGCATATTTAACAACGAATTTCCACCACCGAAAACAAAGCCTTCGACCGCTGCTGGACTTCCGCGTTGGAATTAGACGGCCGGCGGATGGGCTGCTGATGCGTTCGGTGGTTGGTGGAGGTCATTAAAATCAATGTTTTCGATCAATGGAAGCGGGCAAGCTGGCGGATTGGCGGAAGAGCTGCGAGCGGTTGTTTACGAAAAGAAGAGGAAAACGATGATGCCGGTAGAAGATTGTTTGTGGAACACGCCGAGTGGAAGAAACTAATGATGACCAAAAAACACGTCGGGCACCCCCACGATTGGACCGATTTGACCGAGTGTTGAGATGGTGTTTACATAGAGCCGGACAGAAGCAACAAGCAAGCATTGTGTTTTCTCCCGTCGGTTTATGAATGAATCAATGGGTTTCGTGAATGAAATTTCGCTGCTGGCCGAGTACGATTGCCGGGCGCTACGTTTCGAAACGGATGCGTGATTCCTCCGCTCTGCTGGTTCCGTGGGTCATCTACTGGCTTCTGGATGATTTAACTAAAACCGATCCAATGGGTAACAAGGTGTAGTTTCGAGATGCTCAGAGCGATTTCGATGTAAGATTTAATAGTAATAGCAAACAATTCGATCATCAAAGTATGTTTGTCCTTAGTAAATATTAATAGACTAAAAAGGCAACGAAATCATTCAAATTTCAATTTTCGAAAAGCACACTACAAATCAATTCTTAAAGAGAACACCATCGCGACCCCAAAACAAACGAAAAAAAAAAAAACTATCCCCATCGTGCGAATCCATATTAGTCGCCGGATAATGAGCGTCTAGTTTGAGTTTTTTCGCACCTATTTAATCGCCTGCGAATCAGCCTGATTCATTCATGCGAATTCAAGCAACTGCCCGAACCGCAAACCGAGTTTGGCAAGTTCTTCAAGACGAAACGAAACACTTCAGAAAGTTTCGGTTTTTTTTTTCCGCCCGGACGGAAATTTGCGGTGGCGGATCTACTGCTCTTTTGCTTGCGCAAATCGTCAAGATTTGGGTTGACGATTTCGAGTGGCGTACAATTTAATCCGGTGATTGAACGGCGCAGAACAACGAGGTGGACAGATTGATGACTAATGGATAGCGATTGTTTCAGCGAAGATTAACTTTAATAATTTTTTTTCTAGCTTAGTGAGCTTTTGACAGGTGACAGGACAGAAGTTGTGACTAGTGTCAATTAAGAATAATTTCGGGGAAGGGTATTTACATTCGTTACGGTGGATATAAACATAAGTGCTTCGGATGTTAATCAGTTCTTGCCTGGGGTGAAACTTTCTCAACTCGCCAGCAGTAGTCCAAAATTTTTGTTTGTCACACTGCAAGCTATTATTGTACTAACTGACCACAATTGAAAGCAACCCTCCAACCTCCCCTGGGACAGCATCCAGCAGCGAGGTTGCGCCGAGGGTCATTCAATTCATACCTGATTACCATCGTCGAACGCTGCTTCATTCCCTTCAAAGTTAAAACGCCAAACTGACTGGAAAACAATTACCCCCTGAAGGGGTCGTCGTGGGCTGTGTAGGTGCTGCTCCGGTTGCACAATCGCACACCTTTCATCTGGTCGACCTTTTCGCTGGGCGACAATTTGAAGTCAACTCCTAACGGGGTTGACTTTTGATGAATAGCCATCGCCATCGCCATCGCCATCGTCGTCGTCGTCCGTAAGATTTTTTTTCTTTTAATTGAATACAATCACGCATTGTCCTCAGTCGAAACGCCTTTGATGACACATTGTC
The DNA here is from genome assembly GCA_024533555.2 of Aedes koreicus. NCBI lineage: Eukaryota > Metazoa > Arthropoda > Insecta > Diptera > Culicidae > Aedes > Aedes koreicus. The sequence continues at coordinate 163,691 of JAHHFK020002950.1, read as the reverse complement.
TGCATCAACAGAGAACGCACCACCGGAGGGGGTTTGAAACTTTTTACTTTTGTTCAATTTTTTTTTTTCTTGTTTGACGTCTCGCTGATTCGAGTGCGAGAAAATAATCACCATTTGCGGGGAATAGCAAAAACAACGCGCGCGCGACTCAAGCTCAAGACCACCGTCCGTCCGACCGATCGTCCGTGGACAATAAAAATGGGTGGTTATTTCAATTAATATTGAAATTAAAAGAGAACTGACTGACTGCGGTTTAGGCGAAACAAGAGACGCAAGTGGGCGGGCGATAAATGTTTGGCACAATTTGCTCATTTAGTGGCGTTTCTTGCGGCGGCCAACGGGTCGGGCTCGGAACGTGTACTCTGAGCACGGATTTGCATAATAATGGTTAAGCAGTAATAATTATTATGATCTTTTCTGGAGGCTCGATCGCGGGGTTGATTTGACTTGGTTCGTTGGAGGGATTACATAATTTCTATCTGAAATAGTTTAGAGAGAACCAGCCAACGGAGACGGAGACGTAGAATGGCCGTGGGTCGAAGTTCGGTGGGTTTCCCACGGTAGTAACTGAAAGTTAGTTGAGTGAGTGCTAATTATAGGTGCAACCCTCTGAGTTCTGCGAGGTCATGACTATAGACAAAGAATGCGAGGTACGAGCAGGTCATCTTCACGAATTCTGGACCAATCCTTCGTTGCTCGACTGCTGGACTACTAATTCTTCTACTATAGACTGTTCCAGAAAGTATAAGCACACTTTCAAAATAACAAAAAAGGTCATGTTTTTTTTAGTTTTAATAATTTTATTTGGCAAATCATATTTGTATTTGTGTTTTATATGATATTTTACTCTCGTTTAATCAACATATTTAATCATAGCCAAGACTCCTAACTTTTCCTCGAACATGACCCATTTGTTTCTTCAAAGTGGTACTTCCCACCATTTTGACCCCTTTTGGCCCATCTTTTTTAAATTTTTGGATGTCGTCCGCCGGGTTTATGAATTTTCGAAGCTTTGCTTTGGTTAAAGCCCAAAAAGTCTCGATTGGCCGTGCCTCCGGGCAGTTCGGCGGATTCATGTCTTTCGGCACGAAACATACATTTTGACTTTTGTACCATTCTAAAGTGTCCTTTGCGTAATGACATGACGCCAAATCAGGCCAAAACACTACTTGACCTTCGTGCTGCCTGATCATCGGCAGTTATCGCTTCCGGAGACGTATTTCTGAGTGTTCATCGTCTCCGTTGTGATGTACGGACTAGATGTTTTACCACACACGCATATTGCCTGCCAAACCATAACCTTCTTACCAAATTTTTCGGTAAAAATTGCCTTCTCCGTTTCGGGGATGTCTTTGTCTTCGCTTACAGTATAGAATTGTGGTCCGGGAAGCGTTTTGTAATCTAGTTTCACATACCTTTCATCGTCCATTATTATACACCCAGAATTTCTACACAATAACGAATCGTAGAGTTTGCGGGCCCGTGGTTTCACGGACGCGGCTTGTTTTGGGTTCCTTTTGGGTTTTTTCTGCTTCCGGTATGTTTTTAGCCCAAGTCTTTCTTTGGCACGCATGACGTTACTCGACGAGGTCCCTAGTTTTTTCGCAACATCCCGAACGAAAGTCGCTGGTTTTTGCTTGTAGGCATCCCTGATCTTTTTATCGATATCCGGACTAACAGGATCGGATTTCCGACCACTCGTCGGCGCATCTTCAAACGTACACTGTTCTCTATATTTTCGAATCGCAGATCGTACCGCTCCGACGCTTACACCCTCTTCCTTGGCCAATTTTCTCAAGGAGAGTTCACAGTGCACCATTTGTGCACGATACATTTTCGTTGTTCCGGAGTAAGACCGCGCATTTTGATAGGTAACACAAAACTGAGCACTTTTTTGATGCTATGTCATTCAGAAATGTGCAAACAAAAGGACGCAGCTAAAGTATGTTGAAATATTTCATTATATTCAAAATGACCGTTAAAATAAGGTGTGCTTATACTTTCTGGAACAGTCGTTAATACTTGATTGCATACGAGTTCAAAAATGTCGGAGGTTCACAATTCTTAGAGGGCATGAAGTCAGGTTTGTAATGTTTTACAGTTAATGAGTCAGTTTGGTTCTTGTTGCTTTTGTTGAACATAAAAAAAAAATGGTTAATTTACGTAATTGAAACTAATTTACATTGCTGTTATGAAAAAAAAAAAAAAAAAGGTATCTGGAGAACGGGTAAGAGATCCAACTTCTATTCCTGCAATCACACTGTACTGGGAGGAAAAACAATGTCCATCAAGACGCCTGCCAAATCGCATCTCCCATCATTTCTCGAGTACTTTTTCCAACAGACGTATCTGATTTTGTAAACAAAGAGGGGAAGTAAGATTCAAGCGTCGAATTCTTGAAAATCTTAGCACTTTCATGCAAACTAGGGCCACCAACGCAAGGAATAACATTTCCCTAACGTGATGGTGATGCTACTTTCCGTGAAGGTGCTGAGAGTTTTTGAGAAATTTTCGCTTGAATCTTACTGAAATTTAGACAGTTGGTTGAAGGACACTTGAAGTCCGCCTTTGAAGTGGGATTTTACTAGGACTGTTTACTTCAAATGCACCTCGGATTACTCGTTGAAAAATAAGACATACCAATACATAAGACATAAGGCAAATACGTGAGATATAAAATACATAAGACATTCATTTCGCAGCGTTCTTTTATCACTCCGTTCAGATCGAGAACCGGAATTCAGCGAGGGGAGATTTTTCGTCACAGAAAAGTCTACACGGGTGACCACGCTTACCATTTGTTGAAAACAATGACGAGAGACACAAGACAGGGCAAATGAAACACTCAGTTGCAGTATATGACGCATGCTACAAAGCTAAAATCTTTGGTTTATTATTCGATGCGTTGTAATCTGTTGGGAACAGCTTTTATCGTGATGGGTGAGATCCAAAAGCGAGTGATAGGGTGGTGGGCGATTAACCCTAGAATGGACAGGTTGAATATCAAGAGCCGGTTCTTCAACATCAGCATCATAAACGTGCACAACCCTCACCTCGGAAGTACTGATGATGGCAAAGAAGAATTCTACGCGCAGCTGGAGCATGAATAAAGACTGTATTCGATGAAATTTGGACACACAAAATAGGTCACCAAAAAATTTCCCTGGGCCCGATTCATTCCAAACTTTCTGGAAATAAAGTACTACTAAATGGTTAAGTTTTGACATCATTGGTTTATTGAACCTCTTCTCCCAACCCAAATGCCCGCACCTTTGCCTTGACCCCTTTCATCAAATTTTGGGCAATGATAGGACCGACTTGCTTACTTACTTTGAACCACACTTTCTTTAGTTCAAGTTCATTTTCTATCAGTTTTGGAGTTTTAACGAGCTTTGCCTTCATGATTGCCCAAAATTTTTCAATTGGGCGAAGTTCCGGAGTGTTTGGAGGGTTGACGTCTTTTGGTACAAAAGCTACATTATTACCTTTGTACCAGTCTAAGACGGGCCTGGCATAGTGGCAAGAGCCAAATCCGGCCAAAACAGTGTCGGGCCATCGTGAGATCTCAAGAAGGGCAGAATTCGTTTTTGGAGGCATTCGTCCTCGTAGATTTGTCCGTTGGCGGTCCCAGAGGTGATGAAGGGCTGATTCATTTTGCCACATCCACAGATCGCTTGCCAGACAAAGAATTTTTTGGCGAATTTCGACAGTTTCTTCTTCCGTACACTCTCCGGAACGGCCAACTTAGAGGTGGCGACGTAGTGTTTCTGTCTTGGCATTTGTTTGGTGTCGGCTTTAATGTAGGTCTCATCGTCCATCACAATGCAGAACGGTTTTGTGAGCCACTCCCTGTACAGTTTTCTTGCACGAGTTTTGGCCACCGAGTTCTGTTTATCGCTCCGGTTCGGTGCCTTCTGGACCTTGTACACATGTAATCCAGAACGTTTCATTGTTTTCTGCACAAAACAAACTGAAACCTTCGCCTTTTTCGCAACATCCCTAATCGAAATGTTGGGATAACGCTTAAATTGGTTCAATACCATCCTGGCCTTCTCCGGATTTGATGTGCCACGTTTTTTGCCACTACCATTTTTCCGCTTGGTTGTCTTACGGTCCTTGAACGTTTTGATCACATGAGATACGGTTGAATGTGCGATTCCGAGCTGCTTTCCGATCCATCGATGAGAAGCGTTTGGGTTTTCGAAGTGAGTGCCCAAAATTTGTTGGCGCACTATTTCTTCATTCGAAGCCATCACTGAAATCACTCGACCGATTTTCACGAAACTCATTACACAATTGACACAACACAATGAAATACATTCAGTTAAAATTTCAATAATTTTTACCCACACGCTAAAAAGTTACGAACAATTGCGTGTGTCCAAATTTCATCGAATACAGTCTTTACGACCGCTGCCCAAGCCACGACATCAAGATAATCATTGGGGATTTCAACGCTCAGGTTGGCAAGCTACGTGCAATTATTCGACGCAATCGCCGACAGAACGAGTGGTTCGACGAGGAATGTCAGTAGATGTTGGAAAAGAAGAACGCAGCGTGGGCACTTATGCTGCGTCAATCTACCCGTCAGAATGTGAAACGGTACAGACAGAAGCGGCGGCAGCTAACCCAACAGAGAAAAAGCGCCGCCAGTAGGAGGAGGAGTGTGAGGAGCTAGAACAGCTGCACCGCTCACATAAAACGCGAAAGTTCTACTAGAACACGCACTACTACCGGGACAAGGATGGGAGTATTTCGACAAACGATTGTGAGTTGACCGAAAAGTGAAAACAGCACTTCGATAAAGATCTGAATGGAGTACAGGAAGAGGACCAATACAGCGAAGAAAGTGCCGTCGGGAATGCAGCAAGTGATGGAGCTGTGCCACCCCAGCGTATGGACTCTATATTCACGGCACTTTTGGAGGATCTGCCGCAAAGTGAAGATTTGTACCGTTGTAGACCGGCCTTCGATGAAACCGGCCTGATAACTTCCCACGAATCTATTTGCTAGTGACGACAGTCACTTAAAGATGAATTGGGATAGCACTTTATAGGCGGCATTAAGGGGCTATGCATAAACCACGTAGACATTTTTGGGGAAGGGAAGGGGGGGTTGACCAAAGTCTACGCTCCATACAAAATTTGAAAAAAATGTATGGAGAAAAGTCCACGAGGGGGGAGATGGGGGTCTGAGATTTTCAAAAATGAGTCTACGTGGTTAATGAAGAAATACGTGGTCTACGTGGTTCTTGTTGCAAATTGGTTGTAGTAACTTCAATGTGACTCAATTAGGAAACAATCAAGTTGCTGCACCTAATTAGGACAGTTTGGTGTTGCTTGGGTGAAAGAAGAGAAAGCGGAAGATCGGAAGAAGAGAATGGGTACGAGAGAAACGGAAGTATATTATCGGAAGAAGAGAACCAAAAAATGAGAATCGAAAGAACATAACCCAACAAACATCAGTATCGAAGCTTTCAAGAAGAAAAAGCTAAACAACTTCCCCAAATTTGTTTGAACAAACAGCTATTCAGCATTGATGTTTGTTGGGAAGCGGAAGACGAGAGCAGGAAGAATAGAGGAAAAAGAACTTAACCGGAAGAAAGGAAGCAAAAGAAGAGAAGCCGAAGAACAGAAACGTAAGAAGAGAAGCGGAAGAATAGCAGCGAAAGAAATAAAACGGAAAAGACAGCGGGAAGAAGAGAAACGGAAGAAAGAAGCGATAGAAGAAAAACGGAAGCAGATTAACGAAAGAAGATAAACGGAAAATGAGAATCGGAAAAATATAAGCGCAAGAAGAGAAACGGAAGAATAGAAGCGAAACAAAAGTAGCGGAAGAAGAGAAGCGGACGAAATGAAGCGAATGAAAAGAAAAGAGAGAACAGAAGCGGAAAAAGAGAAGCGGAAGAATAGAAGCGAAAGAATAGACGCAAAAAATGGCGGAGAAAGACAGGAGGAAGTAGATAAACGGGAAAAAGACAAGATGAAGAAGAGGAGCGGAAGAAAAGAAGCGAAAGAAGAGAAACGGAAACAGTTTCTTGGGTTTCTATGTTACAACCATTTTAACCGTTAGTCGTATGACAGCTGTAAAATGCACATAGAAATTAATGAATATGGTCATGGAGCTAACGTTCTGTTTACTCGAAAGCATCGTCAGAAGAGTGCCAATGGAATGAATGGGAGAAAAATCACAAGTTTCATTACCCCAAAATGGAGTACGGGAAGAGGACCAAGACAGCGATGGAAGAGACATAGTCGATGCAGTTAGTGACGGAGATGTGCCACCCCCGACGATAGGTGAAGTTAAGGATGCAATCAAGCCTGAAGAACAACAAATCGGTTGGATGGGATGGTATCGGAGCAGAACTTATAAAAATGGGCCCGGACAAGTTGGCAAATTGCCTGCATCGACTGATAGTCAGGATTTGGGATACCGAAGAGCTACCGGAGGAGTGGAAGTATTGGGTAATCTATAAGAAAGGCGACAAGCTGGACTGTGAAAACTATCGTGCGATCACTGTCCTTAATGCCGCCTATAAAGTATTACCCCAAATCATCTTCCAGCGAGTGTCGCCACTAGCAAATAGATTTGTGGGAAGTTATCAGGCCGGCTTCATCGAAGGACGGTCTACAACGGACCAAATCTTCACTTTGCGGCAGATCCTCCAAAAGTCCGGGGAAGCTGACCCGACTTATCAAGGCTACGATGGATGGAACCCAGTGCTGTGTGAGGATATCGGGTGGATTATCGGATTCATTCGAATCCCGCAGGGGGGGCTTCGTCAAGGTGATGGTCTCTCTTGCCTTCTGTTCAACATTGCTCTTGAAGGTGTTATGCGACGAGCGACGTTTAACATGCGAGGCACGATTTTCAACAGATCCGGTCAATTTATCTGCTTTGCCGATGACGTGGATATTGTCGACAGAACATTTGAAGTGGTGGCAGAGCAGTACACCAGACTAAAGCGCGAAGCAGAGAAGATTGGGTTGAAGATAAAAACGTCCAAAACGAAGTACATGCTGGCAGGCGGAAACGAGCACGAAAGGACCCGACTGGCCAGCAGTGTAACGATCGACGGCGATGAGTTCGAGGTAGTCGATGAATTTGTCTATCTCGGCTCACTGGTTACTGCGGCCAACGATAACAGCCGTGAGATCCATCCGCCTCTTCCTTATCAGTGGAAGTCGTGCTTACTATGGGCTCCACAAGCAACTACGGTCAAACAGACTTAGCTCCCGTACGAAGTGCATCCTGTACAAAACGCTAATAAGACCGGTTGTTCTCTACGGGCATGAGACGTGGACAATGCTTGAAGAGGACCTGCGAGCACTCGGAGTTTTTGAGCGACGGGTGTTAAGAACCATCTTTGGTGGAGTACAGGAGGACGGACTATGGAGGCGAAGGATGAACCATGAGCTCGCGTCACCGGCGAACCCAGTATTCATAAGGTGGCAAAAGCTGGAAGGATACGCTGGGCAGGACATGTTGCGAGAATGCCAGGCAACTATCCTGCAAAAATGGTGTTCGACGGGAATCCGGTTGGTACAAGACGACGTGGGGCGCAACGAGCAAGATGGTCAGACCAGGTGGAGCAAGACCTAGGGGGTACAAGGTGCCCAAGGGATTGGAGAGCAGCAGCCACGAATCGGGCATTATGGAGGGATATTGTGTATCAGGCTGTGTTACAGTATTGTGACGTTATGCCATGTACATAAAATAAATTACCCCAAAATACCTTATGTAAAATTTGAGCTCAATTGGACATGGTCTAGGGGTTCTTGTTAGAATATTATGATCTGAATTCAAGAATAGTTTGGAGTACCGTAAATATTCTATGAATACTGCCATACGTCTAAAGAGGAGCAATGATAGCTCATGAAGTTTTTCTCACCCATACATACAGTGGAGACATCGTAAACCACCTTGTTGATCATGTAGAACATCAAGATCTGAACTCAAGGATACCTTGGAGTACTGTAGGGATTCTAGAAATACTGTAACATGTCTATTACAGTGTTATGATATCCGGGGAACTATTTCAATTAATACGTACGGTGGAGACATCGTATATAGGCTTGTTGATCATGTAGAACATCAAGGATTGTTTGGAAGGTCTGGAACAGCTTAGAAAAATCATTAGTTCGCAAACTTTATCCTTTTATAGGTTTTTATCACTTTATCAAGCATGTAGACCACAAATTATGTTGAAATACGGTTATAAAAAATCCGTATTGAATCGGTTAAAGCACTAACACTGATTTTAACTTTGTTTCTGTATTATCGAGATTTTCAGCCGCGGGCTGGTTCATCTCCTGTCGTAGTCACTCAAACATCTCTTTAGGTGTTTTTCGTAACTTGTCCAGGGTGAGATTTGAACTCGTGACTTTGGCGTAAGAGGTATTGATGTTAACCACTACGCCGGGGTCGCCCCAAATATGAAAAATATAAAACCACTTACACATTCACTTCCCTTGAAAATTTGGCCAATCGCAACATAAGATTATAGAATGAACATATGAGGCCATAGGAGAAAAAACTTCAAGCCCACTGGTGTTATACGCAAAGATGACGAAGGACTACGTAGCAATGTCTTATAAATGTTAAAATCATTTTTTTTTTCAATATTTCGTGACGGTCGCCATTTGTAAAATTTCTATTTGGTATGCTGCTCTTGCCATAAGCTTGCGCTTCGGAATAATGTAGAGACCATTTAAATTTCCGAGCTGTGTTTAAAATTGTACACATTTAAGGTATGCGACGAAGGGAAAGCTGAAACTATTTCGGCCACTGCTGGCTGCCAATTGATAAGTATTTAGAATGGTATGTTTTTTTTTCGGGTGATATTTGTATATTCGTCTTCAATTCTATCGTGCAGACTTAATTTTAACCTACATTCTTAATTTTAGATTTTAAACAATTCTTAGACAGATTAAAATCAAATAAATCACATACACTATTAAAATTTCTAATACAGGAACTGAGTGGGTTATTGTACCCATAACTTGTCCTATGTACAAGAATGGCAATCAGAGCTGCATTTCTACGCCGGCGACTAAGTACGTTCATTTGTACACACAAGAGAAGATCCGAGGAATCGATATTGTATTTTAAAATATCAAAAATCAATAACCTTTGCAGCTTCAAGCGTCTAGACGAGAGCAGCTCAAGGTCCATCAGTTGACATCGCGCTGGATAGTCTGGCAGGTTATCAGGGTCATTCCATGGCAGGTGACGGAGAGCAAAGTGGATGTTAGATAAATTCCAATCGAACAAACTCTTTAGCTGGGAAAATCGAATTGGTCGTCCTAACAAGGCCGGATTTTCAATGATCCATGTTTGATCGATCTTCTTTGGACCTGTCGTATTCACATCTTTATTAATATTGTACGACAATTCATTAGCCAGCAACACTAGCGTCATATTTCCAACAGTTGTTAGCAGATGATTGAAATCATGGTCATACTAATACTGCTAGTTAATACATTTTCAGCACACATTAGCGATGATGATGGTGACTGGCTTATATCGTAGATACCACTCAACATAGCGCCTTGCCGAATGATTTCTGCCAACTAGGTCAAACACTAGCGTCTCGTGGCTCCGCCAACCGGCTGGCTACAAATTCACCACTGGCTTAGTTAATCGACTGCCCATCACACGACTGCATAACCAATAGCTGCCTTGCAACGGGTGCCTAACCAAAGACGACAGAGGCATCAGCTAGCTGTCCATTAGTTGCTCGTCAGTGCATCCTCCTCCGGGGTGCTTGTCACCGCTAGCTGCCTATTCAATACTGGCTCATTGCGGCTCCGCATAGCGTCGTTACTGCTGAACGAATGACGCAATTGGTGAAGGTCGTTCATTGCTGCATATGAGACCTCCCTTACTTACATTTGAAGTCTGTGATAGGAAAAATACTGTGCATTTAATAAATTTACTCTGCAAATTGTAATTATCAGACGGCCTTATATTTGCGATATTTTCAATAGTTTTAGGTTAACAATCAGTTAGTTTTAAATAATAGAATCGAAGCGTAGAAATATGTCCGATCAATTGGTGCAAAATTTTTGAAAATCTTTAGAGACACGTCTAAGATATTAACGCTTAAAATCTGACCACTTTTCGTGACGGTTGCAAAGACGTAGTCCTACATCAAAAAAATGTTTCTTGAATTGGGCACATGGTTTTTTTGTGAAATCATCCTCCGTTCTTCTGTACACAAACAGGAAATTCAAAACGTGTGACTATTCAATTTTATCCAAATTTGAGCTTAAACTGTTAAACCATGACGAACCTAACGTGAAGGAAACCTTGAACTGTCATAATTATTATAAATTGATGAATAATGCCGACATAGGCTGACATAGCATCCTTCCGACTGTGGCGGATCGACAGGCAATGATACCTCACAACAAGATGCTAAGAAACGGTCCGGAAGGTTCGATGAGCCCCCACCCCTCCTTTGTGGGGTGTCGATAGCCTAGACGGTAGAAATACGGAGACAGCGGGTTCGACTCCCGGTCCGTTCGAGTGTATCTTTCTGTTAGAAATTTTCTCCATTTTCCTGGCCATTGAGTATCCTTGTGCTTGATGTACTGTAAACTTCAAGGCATTACTATTAATACTCAAATATCTCATTTAATAACTGGAAAAACTGTGGAAGTGCTACAGAAACGTATAAAGCACAACAGTAGACATCGTCAACTAATGTTCTGCACTCTTCGGAGGTCACTCTTCATACTCCTCCCGCACCGAAAAAGATTGTTAGCTGTGAAAGGTAGCGATCACCCCCGTCATCGATTGCATCATTCTCTGCAGCCTTTGGCGTGAATCATCCTGCGAGCGGAGGGCGTCATCCTAATTGCGAATTCAAGAGAGCGACACTCGACGACATAGGCTTAAGAGTCTCGCTGTGGTTATCGACAGGTTGCGGGGTTTTTTTTTTGGCATTTCGAGGGTACTCGAGCTGGTCAGGAGCCGAGCCGCCCGGCCGCAATGGTCAAGTGGTGCTTCTTGAGCCCGGCGGCGTATTGACGTCTTGTTTAATAAATTCCTAACCCGCGCCGAGGATCATGACCTAGAACCAATCGTAAATTTTTCCCGGAGTCAAGCTGGCGCGGACTTATCAAACGACTGCATGTATCAAATGGTCGTAAAAGAATGATATTTGCAATTCGCGGGAGTCCCCAGCAGCGACCGGCACCCCCTAAACTGGCACCGCGGTTGCGATCGTAAAAACAAAACAAAATGATAGGCGAGGGCACGCATTTACATTTTTGGAGCCAGTCACCCGAAGAAAGGATGGCGAAATATTGAATATAAATTCCTAAGGTTTGAACGTTGAGAAGCTTTTCGAGTGAAGGTTGTTATTCGTGATGGGTTTTATTATTTTGGCGCAGTAAAAACTGTCATAATAAAAGAAGAAAATGATAGACGAGGATCACTTTCGAGAATTTAAATGAGCTTCGCTAAACTCCACCGAAGAACTGACGAAAAAATACTTCATATAGACTTCATTAGCTCTTGCACTAAACCAAAAAAAAAAATCCCGTTTCAATGTCAAACCGGCACGCATTGTAAATGAACATTTGTAATCAAATCCCTTTTAAACCTACGCCGTAACGCAACAATTCGAGTTCTGAAGGTCCCCTCCGTCGCCGTCGTTTGAACGAGTGGGAGTTCCCGACCAGCGCAACAGTGCAACCTAACGCCGAGTCTGCTCAATTTGACTTTTATGCTCCAAATCTGCCCCGACTTGGCAGGAATGAATCAACCGAAGACACATCGCATAATTACGCCTGTCCTTGCCGGTGTGGAGTAATGTAGATCTGGGTCTTAACGGCAACCTCCTCAGAAAGTGTCAGAAATCATGCCGAAGGCAGCGCCCACACTTCGACAGACATTCAACGGAAACAATACCTGGCTGGAGACTGGTGCGTTCCATGGGACCGTCTCTTCTCTCGGTGAAGGTCGTCGTCGTCGTCGTCGTCTAGTGCGCGGCCTACCTACCCATTTCATGAATGAACCGACCAGCCAGCATAGAATCCCAAAAAAAAAAATGCAGATCAAAGGGAGCTTCGCAGAGTTGTGCAACCGAATCGTGGCCCTTTCAGTGGATTTCACAACTCAAGCACACCAAAGTGAACATTTAAAGTAGCAATTGTGTGCCCCAGACGAGAGGTAGGTACTGGACCTTCCTCTCACACGTTTTTTTCCGCCGCCGCCGACGAAGAGGGCTACGCACGATGAAGTTCAAACTCATTCAAATTCAGTGCAGTTCAAGTCGATATGGCATTGAATTTGGCCAATTTCGATGTACCACTGCTGCCAATCTACCGCGGCATGCAGAAGAACTAGCCAAAATAATAAAAACACGGTCTAGTAGGTACCATCCAATCGTCAATAAATCATTTGCTTGGCGAGGCGACCTCCGGTGGGCAAGTTAACACTCGATCGAACCGAATGTTTGTGTATTCTGCTAAGCTGCTACTCTGCCTAATTGAACAATTGGTGCGATCGATTTGGGACCTGATTCTCGCAGCCGAGAAACACCAGCAAGGACGATGATAATTTATTGATTTCGAAATAGACAACAGCGAATTGAAAATGGGAGAGAGGAAGGAATCCGGCCTACGCGGCGCAAAGAAGAGTCCTTTGTCTGGATTGCCCACCGCCATCGATCACGATTAATCCGGGGGGCTAAATGAAAAATTAATCCCACCTTAATGACACCATGGGGCTGCGCAAATTGAGTTCATCAGCGGGACACTCCTCCGCGTCGTTCTCCATAATCCGATTGGGCCCCGATGGTCGACACCTGATAATTGCGGCGTGCAGTTCTATCCATGCACATATCGGTCGAAGCTCGACACGGGGAATCCTTATTAGGGCTCTTTCGGTGTAAAAGTGAACCAGGCGACAAGTCGAAACTTTTGCGCGCAATCTGATGCGAAAAAAGTGGATTGCGGGACGAAACATGTCAGCGTTGGTTGTTGGGTGATCCGCGCGTTTCTGGTGTCAAATTTCTCGATTCCTGGGCGGGTGTGCGTGTTGATAGAGATTGGCTCTATTGGAAGCTGCGGTGAGGGAAAGTGTACGCCAATATGTCCAGAAGACTAACCGTTATAGCTAGACGTGATGTCGTCATCTTGCGATCAAAAGTGAGTGATATGAACTCGGAAATACTTCTACTAAAGGTGACTGTTAGGATTCCTTTGGACTGATATTAGAACTTTAGTTCTTTTAGCACAAGAACCGACCAATATCAATGATAAAACTAAAATTTGGTGATAGAATTGACAACCGAGATTGATAATAGTCACTGACTGTCAATACTGTAGACATATTCGGCATGAAAAGAAAAATAATCTCAGAAGGCCATCCCTTGTAAAAGGTCTGTTTGGTTAAGGAGGGTATCGAAAATTGAAAGAAAACTGATGACTATTTTAAAATTTTGAGAGAAATATATTGTACAAGCTGAACCCGGTGCGAGCCTTGCTACGCTTGCAACTAAATGAATAAAAAATTAATAGAACTGGCGCTTTTATGTTTTTTTTTAGGAATGAGTTTTGTTAAAATATTTTCGTTTGCTAATGTGAGTAATTTCTGCAAAATAAAACGTAGGTTTAGTTAGTTTCTACCATGGTTTTTCTTTCTGTGTAGAAGCATTTCGTCAACAAAACATTAATCTTCAAACTACGCCGTATCCTGTCAGTTTGAACGTAGTTTAGAGTAACTCAAGCATCACCCATTCTCGACTAAGAAGGGGTTCAAACCTCTATCAGAAAGAGTCTCGAACCATAATAAGAACCTTCTCCGGCCCCAAAAACCCCAAAACAATTTCACAATAGTAGGGATAATTCTCATGTTTGGTTTAAATTTGTGTTTTATTTGTATGAGAGCCCCTCCTTCCAGAGGGAGGAGGGATCTCAAAAAACCGTAAAAACATTTACCGCCTTCAAAAACATCCACATGCCATATTTGGTTCCATTTTCTTGATTAGTTCTCGAGAAAGGAGGGGTCTCAAACCACCATAGGAACATTTTTTGCCTCCAGAAAACCCCACATGCAAATTTGGTTCCATTTGCTTGATTAGTTCTTGAGTTATGAAGAAACTTCTGTTACATTTGTGTGAGAGCCTCCCCTTCTAGAGAGAGGAGGGGTCTCAAACCACCAAAGAAACATGTTTTGCCTCTTAAAACTCCCACATGCTAGATTTGGTTTACTTTGCTTGATTAGTTTTCGAGTTATGCAGAAATTTGTGTTCCATTCGTATGGGAGCCCCCCCCCCCCTCCAGAAAAGGGAGGGGTCTCTTTCTATCATGAGAACCTTTCCCATTCCTAAAAACCCCTCCATACAAATCTTCACGCCGATCGGTTTAGTAGTTTTCGAGTCTATAGACTGCTCCAGAAAGTATAAGCTCACTTTCAAAATAACTAAAAAGTCGTGTTTTTTTTTAGTTTTAATAATTTTATTTGGCAAATCATATTTGTATTTGTGTTTTATATGATATTTTACTCTCGTTTAATCAAAATATTTAATCATAACCAAGACTCCTAACTTTTCCTCGAACATGACCCATTAGCTTCTGCACAGTGGTACTTCCCACCATTTTGACCACTTTTGGCCAATCTTTTTTAAATTTTTGGATGTCGTCCGCTGGTTTTATGAATTTTCGAAGCTTTGCTTTTGTTAAAACCCAAAAAGTCTCGATTGGCCGTGCCTCCGGGCAGTTTGGCGGATTCATGCCTTTCGGCACGAAACATACATTTTGGCTTTTGTACCATTCTAAAGTGTCCTTTGCGTAATGACATGACGCCAAATCAGGCCAAAACACTACTTGACCTTCGTGCTGCCTGATCATCGGCAATAATCGCTTCTGGAGACATTCCTTAACGTATTTCTGAGTGTTCATCGTCTCCGTTGTGATGTACAGATTAGATGTTTTACCACACTCGCATATTGCCTGCCAAACCATAACCTTCTTACCAAATTTTTCGGTAAAAATTGCCTTCTCCGTTTCGTCTTCGCTTACAGTATAGAATTGTGGTCCGGGAAGCGTTTTGTAATCTAGTTTCACATACGTTTCATCTTCCATTATTATACACCCAGAATTTCTACACAATAACGAATCGTAGAGTTTGCGGGCCCGTGGTTTCACGGACGCGGCCTGTTTTGGGTTGCTTTTGGGTTTTTTCTGCTTCCGGTATGTTTTTATCCCAAGTCTTTCTTTGGCACGCATGACGTTACTCAACGAGGTCCCTAGTTTTTTCGCAACATCCCGAACGGAAGTCGCTGGTTTTCGCTTGTAGGCATCCCTGATCTTTTTTCGATATCCGGACTAACAGGACCGGATTTCCGACCACTTTTCGGCCAACACACTTCTCTCTATATTTTTCCCACACATCTACACCCCCCCCCCCACCCCCCCCCCCCCCCCCGCCCATTCTTCCAAAGAGCCCCCACCACTCCCCACCCTTTTTTCCCCCCGACACAACACAAACCACATTTTTCCTATTATATTACATAAACATACACACAAACAAACGCACACACAAAACATATAAAAATATATTAAAATATACAAAAAGACTCAAAAAAAAACGCGCGTATATACTCTCTAACAAACGTTATAAAAACCTCACACACACAAAAATTCATTTTTATATACATATAGATTACAACTTAACATGTTAAAATACCAATTAAACTAAAAAATTCATCAGATTGCTGATTCTGGTAATATGATCGTACTTTTGCCTTTATACCGCCCATCAAGTTCTGCACAGTGGTTTTTGTGCACTTCCTGGACGCTGCTGACCAGTTTTTCTTGAAGTCTGACATGTTGTGGGCCACTGCACCTGCCTTTTTGAGGTTCCGCTTGACGATTGCCCAGTAGCGTTCGATCGGTCGCAGTTGGGGACAGTTTGGTGGGTTGATATCTTTTTCAACGAAATCAACGTTGTTATCAGAAAACCACTGTAGAGTTGATCTGGCATAATGGGCAGAGGCCAGATCCGGCCAGAAGAGAGGAGGAATCTCATGCTTCCGATATAGTGGAAGCAACCTCTTCTGCAAGCACTCGTTTCGGTAAATTTCAGCATTTATTGTTCCTTTTGTGTAGAAAATGGAAGATCGCAAGCCACATGTGCAAATTGCTTGCCAAACGAGCACCTTCTCACCGAATTTTTCCGTCGCAACAGTCGTATCTGCAATTGGGACACTCTCCCCAACCGATTTGGTGTAGAATTGAGGTCCCGGCAGTGTTCTGGAATCCTCTTTCACGTACGTTTCGTCGTCCATCAAAACACACTGGGAGGGATTGTCCAAAATACGGTTGTACAGCTTTCGGGCCCTCATTTTGGCACGACACTTCTGCTCCGGAGATTGCTTTGGTACTTTCTGCTTCCTGTATGTCTTCAAATCATTTCTTTTCTTAATCCGCTGGATCATCCCGATGCTGGTCCTGTATTTCTTGGCCAAATCACGAGTAGAGGCTGATTTGTTCTCCTGAATATAATCGACGACTTTTTGGTCCAATTCGGGATTGCTGGAACCGGGTATTCGTCCAGTTCTCGGCAGATCCTGCAGGGTGTACTGCTCACCATACTTTTCAATCACTCGTTTTACACTTGCTGGATGCACTTTGACCTTTTTGGCAATCTGATTTCCCTTTTTTTCTTCCATTCTTTTTCTTCCCCCTTCAAAAAAAAAACTAATAATAAAAAAAAACAAACCCAAATTGGCTTTTTACATTAACAAGCGTAAACAAACCCCCCAAAAAAAATATCCCTTTTTTACCCCATTCCTACCAAATTTTTACCAATTTTTCTAATCCCCCCCCCAAAGTTTTCCACCAAAATGGATTACTTTAACATCACACATTTTATTTTTACCGTGCATTTTAAAAACAGAACAATATCGGAATATTTTGGTTTTCATATTTGATCGTTAGTTATCAAAATGGCGTTCAAACAAGAGAGAGTATTGGATGGTGTGATTCGTCGGTCATTGGTGACCGCCGATAACGGCACCAGCAGAGAGATACAAAGGCGAATTGTGGCTGGCAATCGTGCCTACTTTGGTCTCCAAAGGACGAATTACAAAGTTCGCCGAACTACAAAGTTGACCATCCACAAGACATTCATTAGAACGGTAGTCTACTACGGCCACGAAACATGGACATTGCTTGTTGAGGACCAACGCATCCTAGATGTCCTTGATCGGAAATTGCTGTATTTGATTTACGGTTGAGTGCAAATGCAAGACGTGGAGGAGGCGAATGAACTACGAATTGCATCAGTTGCTGGGAGAACCTCCCATCGTACACATCGCTGAAATAGGTCGACTACGGTGGGCTGGACATGTCGCAAGAATGGCGGGTGACATTCCAGTTAAAATGATTCACGACAACGATCCGAAAGGCATAAGAAGAAGAGGCGCGCAACGAGCAAGGTGCATCGTTTAAATAGAAGGTGACCTACTGCAGACTGTGAGGCTGGCGAAGTGCAGCCATGGACGTAATAGAAGGAACACAACTTTTGTGTACAGCATACACCACTCCGGTGTTGGCCTGATTCGTAATCCTGAAGTAAGCAAGAGAGAGCAACGGATCCAAAATGTTTAGCCGAGTTAGCAAAATCGCTGAAGGTAGCCAAATGAACTGTCACCAACGTAATAAAAGTGTTCGTAGAACGTTCGCCGGCAGCCAGGATTCTATTTTGGGGAACCAGGATGGAACTAACTCGAAAAGTATAGCTGTTAATTTCTGGTGGACTGAATAATACCATTTTAAAGATCCAAACTGTACCTCACCAGAATTTACCTCAACAAAGTCTTGACTATCAGCAACTTTCCAAGACATTTCTACTCCTGGTTTTTGTATTAACGCCTTGTTAAACTGTTTATCAGCGGTAGACTATCGATGTTCAACTTACCGAGCCAACTTTGTAGCTGTTTAGCAATACCAGAGACATCGTATAAGATACCAGAGACATCGTATAAGCCGCAACAGCTTATGGCCTCATCAGACACCCCATAACCAACCTCATCTTCGATCAATAAACCGTCCGTGTAAAGCAGTTTCCGACCCTCGTATGTAGAAGCAACTCTTCTGAAAGCAGCCTTAGCCTCCTTAGGGTTTATCGCATCACAAAGTATCTACAGGATGGTCCAAAGCAGCGGAAGCCGGGAAGTGGAGGCCCGCGGTTTGCACTTACGACAAACGTGATCAAATCGGTTCGTTCAAACCCGGTACGTTCCATCTGGAAACTTGTCAAGGAGATTATCTCAGAGAATGATCAGAGAAGACTTACCCGCATCTTCAAGAGCTAAAGTGAAACGTCACTTGATATCCGAGCCGGATATCGTTCGAAGAGATGGCTTTTTTAGTTGAAGAAGGAACAAAAGTATAATCTTGTTCTCCTCGAAAAGATTCGATGCTGTGTCCAAAAGCCGCACATACCCGTTCATTTCACCGAAGAAACTTGAGGATGTCCCGGAGAAAGTTCCAAACCAAACCTCCGGCTGGTGTCATGATGTTTGGCTTTATGGTGTCTAATGGATTGAAAATGTCTACTGTTTTCGTAGATGCTGGTTTTAAAATCAATACCGAAGTGTACAACAATAACTCAGCAGCGTTATGGTCGGATTTCCAGACTTCGTTGATGATGACCTTTGGTAACCTTGGCGCAGGTATTATTTGAGCTCTTTAATATCGAAATCCTTGTTGTAGTATGTGGTGGTACTACTTGAACGGTCGTTGGTACTGACAGTTTCTCTCAGCCAGTTATTTCGCACGGTAGAACTCATCGCGATCATTGCTGTTTGCCGACACCTTGCCGAATTGATCAGCAAACACCTATGCGATGAGCTCCGGTTCATTATTGTATTCCGTTTTAAGCATAACAACCCTCTTCACATGGCGGTTCTTCCCACCAACAGACTTAACCTTACTCCACAGCTCACTCAAACTTGTGGATTCTAATATGCAGGTAGTGCAAGCTGACCATGATGACCTTTTTTGTACTGTCCCTGGCTAGTTGAGACTCTTTCAACGTAGCAGCCCGAGAAGGATCATCGAATGAAATAAAAGCCCTAGAGTTTCTTCGATTGTCGAGGCACTCTGCGGTACAGCAATGAAGCAAATGCATAGGTTTTCTATCAAGCCGTGTGCAACCTGTCGCTCGCACACACTTGTATGGCTTTGTTTATTTCATACAACGCTTTGTCGTTCAAGAAGGGAAAACTTGATAAGAGAGAGATTTAAGTCCGAGGATGAGAAAAAACAAACAAAATAAAATACTTGACGGAGGAATTCCAACAGTGGCCAAAAGCTATGCGGCATTCTGTAGTATGCACTCACCCATATTGAAAAGTTGTTGATGAATGAACAAAAATCCTACGGTTGCTTCGCCTGACGTGGCACTAAGAGGTACAGTTATAAATTTGTTTCGAGCCATCTGTGTGCTGCCAGCCGCTTGCACACATTTGCATGGTTTCGTTTATACCATATAACGCTTCGTGGATCAAGATGGACAAAATAGCCTTTTCGGAATAATGCGGATTTCTCAAGATATGATTGCAAAAACTGCAATTGCATTATTTGCCACCATATCAACTTTTTGATGAAGATGAGCGGTCACACTCGGAACATCATGTTCTCCAGTTCTAATGAACTGAGTATCGCACCGTAACCAAGCATCTGACGGGAAGCTTCTTTGCTAAAGCCGTTCCAGTTCGCTCTATTGAAATTCCACATCCAGTCTCATCACAGTACACGGTAGACCTACAACCTTCGACAAGACGATACGGAAATGTTCACTATCGTGTAAGTCATCTTCGACCTGCCAGCTAAACTGACCG
Organism: Aedes koreicus; assembly: GCA_024533555.2. Classification (NCBI taxonomy): domain Eukaryota; kingdom Metazoa; phylum Arthropoda; class Insecta; order Diptera; family Culicidae; genus Aedes; species Aedes koreicus. The sequence continues at coordinate 143,827 of JAHHFK020002950.1, read as the reverse complement.
GCCACATCCCAGGAGATGATGGACGTATCGGTCGTAGATTCAACCTAAGTGGAGAAGTTGATCCGCGTTCAGCACTGCACAACCCTAGTGGGACACTTGTAGCAAGCCGGTTGAGGTCAATGAATTGTGACCCAATTAAGTCACTATCAAGTTACTGCAACAATTTTTGACCATTTTGTGCTGCTCGAGAACCTAATTTGTCCAGTACCGGAGAGACCCACTCGCCACGAAGATCTTTCTTATCATACCAGGAAGGTACCCAGAATCAAATAAAGGGCAGGCAGTTGGGAGTCTAGGTCTTCCAATTTGCCGATGACATTCCACTCTTTGTCGACCCTGCACCTCAGCGCCATGTATAAGCTCACTACCGTAAGCTTCATAGGAAACGGTATGGTGACCGCAGTGACCTCCAAGTCACTATCTAGTTGTACTACTTTATGTGGTATATCTTCTCTGACAGCTATGATCGTGGATGTAGGCATCAGTATGAGGCTTAATATACCATGGAGGTAGATCAACTAACTTGATCATTGTTTTTTGAAAGGCCATGATACAAGGGGTTAGTTTGCTTGCTGAGAGTTGAATATAGTTAAGATAACTTCTTAACTCATGCGCGTTCCATTGCAATACAACATTCAAAAGCCCAGCATAAGTATGTTGCCTAAGAGCCAGACGATGTTTCTCAATGACGGGAACAGTCCATCACCGAGCATCAGTTGAACAACCGTAGTGAGAACTTGGGCCAACCGCTTCTGTCATGGAACACCAAACCAGCCTGCTTAGTTGGCCTTTAGCTAATTAGGTTTTGTCATCGCCGGGTGAAGACGACTAGTTTGCGTTACATTCCATTTAATCGAAATTCCCATTAACTCGTTCTGAAGAAACGAAAAAAATAAACACTCATTTGATATTGACAAACATCAAACATCCATTTGAACCACCTAGATCCCCTCTTAAGTCTTACACGTACGACTCCATACAACACTTTGAACCGGTATGCTACCCTTTTTGGAATTCATCGAAAACGCAAACAACCCTCCAATCACTATTACAATCGTGGCCACAATTACCAACCAATAAGTTCGAGACAATGCCCACCGATTCTCGCAGTTCCTCCGCTGACTCTCGGCGTATTCCAAGTAGAATTCACAACAACAGTTTCCCCAGTGCGACATCAAATTATTCTGGCCGTCTCCTGTGACGTCTACCTTCCACCGAGTCGGTTCCGATTTATCACTTTGCGAAAGAAACAGACACGGCTTGGCGAGCTGAAGATTTCTGCAAATGGTCAAATTGGTACCTAGGATCTCGGTTTTCGGGGTCGGGATTTTCAGCTGAAACCAGATGGTGCGACGAGAATTGCGACAGGAGATAACTTTACTATCTTCAGTCGGGATCTGTGTCAGCAAGGTGCCGCAAATAAAATCCACATGGATGCAAGTTTCCCGAACCCATTCGAATGTCCCATTGGCTATTTCGTGCCTTTGAAGCATGGTAATCTCGTTCGATGAATGACGAACCGTTGTTCGGTTGAAGACGCTGGACGTGCATCCGACGTTGAAGTCCGACGTCCAGTGGATATTCGGACAGTAGTCGTTGATGACAGAGATTGCGGTGGAACGCTGCAGCAGTAGCAGAATGAGAAGAAACATGCTTTCGAATCAGATGTTGCCGTACCAGTGGATTGGTTTCTAAGGGATTTGGGTTGTGATGTGTGCTTATGCGTGGGAATACGGTCAGCTGGTCAGAATTCTGTCTGGAACTTGATTACTTGCATTGTGTTACAGCATATCCCATCATTTACAGTAATGGATCTGAAAGCAGTACAATTGCGTTGCAGTCGGGAGCAGAGTGTCAATCTGTTACAATTATTATCGTTTAGTACAGATAGACAGGGAAATGACATGTCATAGACTTCAGTTCTGGTGAAGATTTAATATGGAGCCTTCCAAAACTTCGTAACACAACACCGGTCAACTTCAATTAGCAACAAAGTGTTTCGCAGTACTTCTCCGAGCGAAATTTTTCCCTTAACTATCACGACTTTTTTTTCTTCCCGTCCCATAAAATAGTTTAATAAAAATAAACAAAACATGTTGGTTGTTTTGCTTGTTTTTTTTAAAGAACCTACTTAAAAAAAGTGAAAGAATGTGTGGAGAGAGCCACAAAAAAAAAAAAAAAAAAAACAATTATGACCAAAAATAAAAATATCTCCAATTTTTTTTCAAGGAAAAGCCCCGAAAATCCCCGTTTTGGAATTTTAAAAGCCAACACAAACCCGAAAAAAAAAAAAAAAACACTATATTAGAAACCTCAATCCAAACCACACACTACCAAAATGTCATGTAAATTTCTGTTCCCTGAGACCGACACATGCAAGCGTCCTCTAGCACATAAGAATGAGTTCAAAGAGATGAGAAAATAAATTCAATCAAACACATCTTTCGTCGATTTGCGTATTTGTCAGTTTCAGGAGACATAATTTTACACGAAATCTTTGTTTACGTTCCCCGACTTTTTACAAACATGAATTGCGTCTCGTGTAAAATTCATAATTTCTAAGTGTGGTTTCTATAAATATTAGAACACACCATGACTAAACTTTGAAAACTTTATCTGCACGACGATGTTTTATTATAACTATTTAATAAAAAAACAAAAGAAACAAAAAATAATGAAGCACCAAGAACTATTTTTATATGGAAGTATTGTTGTATGTTTTCTTTTATATTAAACACTAAGAAATAATGATTGTTCCACCAGACGTAATTACTGTTTGTAAAAAAATCGGGCAACGTAAACAAAAATTTCGGCAAAATTTAGGTCTCCAAAAACAAACAAATCCCCAAGACAAAAAAGATGTGTATTTAAAATTATATTTTATCTCCTCTTTTTCCACACTTTATTCTGTGCTGCACAGGGCGCTCGCGTGTCCGGTCCCCAGAGAGAAAAATTATTTTGTTTTTTGTTTTAAAGGTGGGGTCGGTTCGATTTCGACCTCCCATTACCGAACGAAAAAGGGGCCCCAAAGTGAATCAGTATGATGGTATTAGTGCAAAACATAAACATAAACAAACATAAACATTTTATTTTGACAGTTAATGTTTGTGTGTATTGGTGAATCTAGGTTGGACCTCGAAAAAAGTTGAGAGCAAACCTCATCGATGTTGGGTCGGATCCAGAGCGGATCCAGGTCCGACCCGATTGAATAAAAAAAAACGTTTTGACAGTTGTTAGGACGGACCTAGGACGAATCCGGTTCGGTACATTTTGGTAGAGTGTAGTCTACAAAATATTTAGTAGTGTATGTGGAAGAAGCGTGATAGGTAGAATTCAGAAATCCTTTCTCACGCTTTGAATAGTCTAATGCGTCTCATGATCACAAGTTTAACCTATTCAACAAATTAAATCTAATGCGATAAGCAGCAGAAGGAGTTTGATGTATGATGAATGATATGGACTACCACCCCTTGTAACAAGGAAACTTCTTAACGGGGATATAAAGAAGCTCCACCCAACAACAAAATTGAACTATTGGTCAAACAAGCGAGCTATCTAACATAAAGCTGACACAATTGTTTTGGGAGAAGAGCCCGCCCTCTACCCACAAATTAATAACAACGGGAAGTTGGCATTCCCACTCTCCCCATCCAGTCCGCTTCAAACGGGTGCCCTGATGGTCCCTCCTATTTCCAAGTTTTAGCATACAGTATTTATATATTGACAATCATAATTATATGGGAGTGGGGCGACCACGGCGTAGTGGTTAACATCCATACCTCTAACGCCAAGCAAAATCCAAATTATTCCCACGCTGACTTGGCAAAATCACTTAATATTGCCAAATCAACCATGTCGAATGTTATAAAAGTGTTCGGAGAACGTCTGACGACTGCCAGGAAGCCGGGATCAGGAGGAAACCGAAACCAGGAAGCCACAGCGACCGAAAGAATAGTGGCCAGCATTTTCAAACGCAATCGCAACCTTTCCATCAGAGATATCGGAAACAAATCGGGAAAGTCCCACACAACAGTGCAAAGAGCGAAGAAACGAGCCGGACTGTCAACATATCAAGTTACAGTGACAAGCAGAAAAAAAATTAAGCAGAAAAAAAATGTCAAAGTTCCCGAAAAAATATTTGGTTTAGCAGGCGATTTGCACCCATGGGCTAAAAAGCGAAAGTTTCGTGACAACTGGCACTGTCATCCAAGATATTTATGTTAAGGAATGCTTGTAAAAACGCTTATTGCCTTTCTTGAAGAAACATAGTTGTTCCGTAATGTTTTGACCGGACCTCGCTTCCTGTCACTATGAAAAATGGCTCAGGAATAGTGTTCATATCGTGCCCAAGGAGAAAAACCCTTCAAACTCGCCGGAACTGCGCCCAATTGAAAAATATTGGGCAATCGTAAAGAGAAACCTCAAGAGAATTAAAAAAACAGTTGGAAGTGAAAAACAGTTAAAGGCAAATTGGCGTTCAGCATCAAATAAGCTGGATATAACAGCGGTACAAAACTTGATGGAAGGTGTGAAACGTAAAGCCCGGCAGTTTGCATTTGAAAAATTGGAAGCCTAATCAAATAATTTGTCAGTGTTTTGTAGATAATGAACTTCAAAATCATTTATATAATAAACAAATCAGTGTGCACTAAATCATGTTTTACCAATGTTTTACCGTTCCACCCTTTATTCTAAAAATGTGGTTGAAAAATTTAACTACACAAAGAAACATCCTGTCCTTTTACATCAGTTAGATTCTTGAAGCACAGTTTTGACATCAATCTTCTTAAGTAGTGAATTAACCTGTTTTTTTTTTTCTTCTTGATTGAATTAAATACATTTCAGTGAGTAGTAAGCTGAAGATCAAGTCTTAGTAGGATAGGAAATCAGGGGAGGGTAAAAGTAATAGAGTAATTGAAGTGCTTATTTTCTGTTTCGTCGTAAGTACAGGGTGAGGAAGAATTATCGATGGTCACTTTTTTATTCATAACTTTATTGGTCGCATATTGAATAGCAATGTATTTATGGAAAATGTAGATACACTAACACAGATAGTAATATTGACATCGATGTCACAAAATGTCCTCCTCTGACGGGTGGCTTAGTACAGACTCTGGACTCAAGAATGAACCAGACGGAGTACTCCGATGAATTCAGGTCAAATATCTCGGGAAAAGCCGAGTTGCTCCATATGATGGTGCCCAATCTTGTTGATTTGTTCTTACCAAAATGTGAACCATGGTACTACAGTGTCCGTTAGAAGCTTTTGGTAGACTGATTGGTTGATTTTGACGCCTTTCTCAATGAATATTCACCGGAAGCAGTTATTCCCGCCCAAACCATCACCGAAGCTGGATGCTGTGATCTGGCTGTATTCATACGGTTAGAGGAACCCTTCGGCAAAAGCTGGCGATCGTTTTGGTTGTTGTGGTATTGCTCCACAGTGATTCTGATCAGTGAATAAAATTGTACGATGACGTCCATTGCCAAACTCCTTCAAAAAAAATCTTTGCTTTCCGGTACCGATTGTTTTTCATCCTGTCATTTAAGTATTGATTCATTAAAAATTTATAAGAACGTAATCGTAACTCCTCATGAAGAATAGTTCGTACTGATCTGGTGTCGATTTTCAATAATTCCGCCATTTTTCGGATTGACCGTCTAGAATTTCGATTAACCCTTTGACGAATACTTCGGTTCTGAGGGGTCCTCGCAGTTCTTTTTCTGCCTCTTCCTGAACGATGCTCCCAATTTCCTAACTCCATTTATAGCATCTCGAACTGTTTGTATTGGCATTTTCGATGTCCTAGGATATCCTTGCTTAAACAGCTCAAACAGCACTTCGGCTTCATTGTGGCACTACACGTGAAAGAATTCAAATGAAACTTTGTGCTTTTGTATGTAATGAACCAAGGTAAAATACGCTTTAGGTGTGCTCATTTCAACATCTGTCAAATCCGAACTATACACTGAGAGAAAAAAAACCCTCCCCCTGTATGTTCGATTGATGATTACGTAGTATGACTATTCGTTGAGCAGGATTACACAAAAAATAAGAAAATTCAACCGATTGACCTCAACTAAATATTAATTTGTTGATAATAAACTACTACAGGGTGAGTGACGACTTTTTGCAAAAAATTTGAAATACGAATTTCTCATGCTTGAGGAACATCGTACAAATATATTTGGCATCACTCTATAGTTAATACTGTAAAGTTTCAAATCTAAACATACAGTGTTGAGTAAACGTAGAAATGTCAAAACACGAGAGCAATTTGTCAGCAAACTTTTGGATTTTCCAACACAACTACATATGGCCTGACAAATCAATTCTGTCTGTCTGTCTGTCTGTCTGTCTGTCTGTCTGTCTGTCTGTCTGTCTGTCTGTCTGTCTGTCTGTCTGTCTGTCTGTCTGTCTGTCTGTCTGTCTGTCTGTCTATCTGTCTGTCTGTCTGTCTGTCTGTCTGTCTGTCTGTCTGTCTGTCTGTCTGTCTGTCTGTCTGTCTGTCTGTCTGTCTGTCTGTCTGTCTGTCTGTCTGTCTGTCTGTCTGTCTGTCTGTCTGTCTGTCTGTCTGTCTGTCTGTCTGTCTGTTTGTCTGTTTGTCTGTCTGTCTTTCTGAACCTTATAGACTCGGACACTACTGAACCGATCGGCGTGAAATTTTGTATGATGGAGTTTTTGGAACCGCAAAAGGTTCTTAAGATAGTTAGAGACCCCTCCCTTCTCTGAAAAGGGAGGCTCCCATACAAATGAAACACATATTTCTGCAATACTCTAGAACTTATCAAGCAAAGGAAACCAAGTTTGGCAGGTAGAGGTTTTTGAAGAAAAGAAATATTTCTATGGTGGTTAGAGACCCCTCCGCCTTTTGGAAGGGTAGACTTCCATACAAATGAAACACAATTTTTGGCATAACTCGAGAGCCAACTAGGCAATTGAAACCAAATTTATCGTGTTGAAGTTTTTGGGGGCAAGAAATGTTTCTATGGCAGTTCAAGACCCCTCCCCTTATGAAGGGGAGTGGAGGGCTCCCCTACCAATTAAATACAAATTTCTGCATAACTCGAGAACTAATAAAGTAAATAAAACAATATTTGGCATCTGGGGGTTTTTTGAGGCAGGATTTCTATATATATAATGAAATTTTGTCTCTCTGACCCTTATACACTCGGAATGTTACCGACCAACGTAAAAATTTGTATGAAAGGGGGGAAAGTTCTTAGGATTGTTTGAGACCCCTTATCTTTCAGGAAGGGGGGCTCTCATACATATGAGACACATATTTCTTCATAACTCGAGATCTAATCAAGCAAATTGAATCAAATTTGGCATGTGGGGGGTTTTGAAGGCAAAAGTGTTTCTATGGTGGTTCAAGACCCCTCTTTTTCTGAAAGGGGGGGGGATCTCATACAAACGAAACACAAATTTCTGCATAACTCGCGAACTAATCAAGAAAATGAAACCAAATTTGGCATGTGGGGGTTTTTAAGGCAATGATTGTATGGTGGTAGGGCTCCCATACGAATGAAACACAAATTTCTACCAAACATGAGAATTATCCAGGTTACTAACACACAAACGTGTATTTTTCGGGTAAGAAGCATGTTCTGATAGAAGTTTCATGCCCTGCTTAGTCAAGAAAAAACTCATTCCGAAAAAACAACCATAAACCTGCCAGTTCTATAAAATGTTCAAAGCTGTTTTATTTTAGTTTGTTTTGTAAAATTTTGTGTTGTTTAGAGTAAGTTCAGCTGGCAAAGCCTTAAATCAGAATTTCAGATAGATGAATCCGAACGAAGACTGCATTGAATAATAAATCTATCGAATGGGACGAAGTTGCATCCACGAATAGACCCAATTTGATGCTTATAGAACGACATTACATGCATATTCCTCGAAAATTCTTGACGTTATAAAATGAGTTATGTAACTTTTTGTGAAACATACTACCAAATGTCTAATTAAACTTATCTAAGCAAGTGAATAGCAACTTGAAAATCGTTTACTGCTCAAATAATGTACGTATTATAATGAAAAATGTAATCGATCGTCATATTGTAGGCTGAGTCAAGGGACACATACCCTATGCAAAAAACATTGTTTACTTTGGCAACACACCTGAAAAATCGAAAAAAAAAGTAAGAAATTTCGAACGATGCAATTCTGCACAAATAATTTTTCGGGCAGTAATCGTTTCGAGAATTGACAAAAAGCGTGAAGTGCACTAAAACTGCAGTGTTCAAGATTGTTAAAAACAAATTGAAGATACGTGTTCTCTTGAAGATTTGTCGAAATCTGGACGTAAAAAGGGGGCATCAGACCATGAAAAGGAGTTGGCAGCGGTACGCCTTTTGAAATCGCATAAACTGTGTTCCGTTCGAGGAATTGCCAAAAAGTTGACATTAGCGTCGGAACTGTGCAGAACATCAAAAAGCGTAACAAAATCAGAATCTACACTGAAAGTTAATTTTAGTTTATATTACGAAATCGAAGGTAGAACTAACAAATCTGTTCGTTGCTTTCAGCAACGAAACTGATTTGTTCTTTTTATGAAGATACATTCGTAATTAATGGCACACGCGCAACTGTCAAACGCACGAAGCATTTATTGACACAAACAACATTCGTGCATTGTACGAAAACAATACAAAAAGCTACGGATATTTTATTACCAATTTTAAAGAAACGTCTCTCTGATGGTTGTCGGAATGACTGAGAGATCTACATTATCGACTCGAAATGTAATTGACAAAAAAGCGCAACTATGTGGAGTTGTCCAGCGTCTTTTTTTAATGTTTCTGACATGGGATTCGATCCTGTATTTTTGGAATGAGCTGATACTGCATCCTCGGTTGATATCACTATGCCATGGCGACTCGTGAGGTGATAATTGAATAATGAGTATGAAGTTATAACTCTCGACAGCGCTTCAATTTGTATTAAATTATTCCCGCACATCCCAGCAGCAACATCAGCGAAGCTGCGATTGGCTAGTCTTCACGAAATCTATTCCGTGCATTATAAAAAAAGGTGTAATGATAGCCGTTCACTAGATAAAAAGCAATATGAATGTTTCATACAATATGCAAGACATTTGTTCTATGTACAAAATCCATGATTACGAAGCGAGTGAAAGCTAATTTACGAAAATAAATTTTCAGTGTACAAGAAGCAAAGAGCACCCAAAAGTTCGGATTCATAGAAAGCTTCTCAGTAAATACGGTCACAGAAATTGTATGACGTTCTCCTCCAAAAGCCGAACCGGTGCATTTTGATGGACGAGGAGACGTACGTCAAATTGGATTCCAGTACATTTTCAGGGCGGCAATTTTTCAACGCTGAGCAGAGAACAGATGTGCCTTACTCTTACTTGAGAAAATAGCGTTCCATAAAAACGCTTCCAAAAAGTTATGGAAAATTCTGTCGATTGTTACCTAACAAAAATGTCAGATTTGTACACGACACTGAGGAAACATTTATGAAAGATTGAGCTCAATATAGATTGACGAGAATAGGCAACTACCCCTATGTATTCAACATCATTTTAAACCCCTAATAATTTATCGAAGTTTTTGTTTTTGTTGCTTTGCATGAACATCTAATCAAATACTCACTTTGTCATCATTAAGCATTAACGCCAAAAAGTGTGCCTACATGTGCTCTCATTCATGCAAAATCATTCCTCAGGAATATCGTCCGTTAAAAGTGTGTCACACCCTAAGCTTCTTTTTGGAGTGTACGTCTCCGCATCTTCTAAAACAACGTACAGTTTTAAGCTTTCCATGCGCTCACGTTCCGCAAAATACTAAACATGCAACCGAGTTCTGCAAAAAATCTTCAAATATGCCTTGTTTCCTATTCCCTCTACTAGCAGAAGTAAACATTTTTCTCTCTCCGAAATAAAACCCGAACACCCCACTAAATTAGCCGGTTTCAGTCGATCCTAAAATTTTCCGGGACACAGTCCTACCGAAATGAATGCCTATGCAGCCATATACTTTCAGCTTAGTTTGCTTTCAAATCGTTCCGATTCCGATTTAGGTATTGATTTTCAATCAGAATCGAATTAAACTTCCGATTACTGACCGGATCCGGATTTTGCCTCGATTGAATCTCCTTCTGGTTCAAGAGACATTATTCGGTAGGAGTTTTACGTTTCCCGCCTGGCAGTTTTATCCAAATTGGTATGCACTTGATTGTTGGACCGGCCAGGTGACCTTTACCTATTGACCAGGGCCTACATTTATCCGGCGAACAAAATTGTGTTGCTATGGTTGTTTGAGTTCGATTGCGGAATTAGATTATATCCAGTGCTGTGAGCCGAAAATGCCAGTTTATGTAGATTATTCAAAATTCCGAATGGGAATTTGATGTCCTCATGCATGACTAGTAGTATTAGTGAATTAACTTCTCAAAATAGGGAAGACCTTATTGGCTGTTCTTAACAGTGGTGAGATTAGTAAAGTGTTCACTACCTCGATTTTTCTTATTGAAAAACATTAAGAGTAAAGGGTGTCCACGATGAAATTGCCACACACAAAATTGATTCGCAAAATTCGAGTTTTCATCCGATTGCCATCAAATTTTCAGGGATTGAGAAATAACTATTAAACTTCATTTTACCATTTTACTCGAATTTTATTTACAGTTCATACGCAAATGCCCGCACCTTGGCCTTAACCCCGGCCATAAGATTCTGCATAACCTGTGAATCAACCGTTTTTTTGCATGTAAACCCATACTTTCTTCAGTTCCTCGACTGTCTTCACTACCTTAGGTCGTTTAAGAAGGTGCTGCTTCATAATCGCCCAGTACTTCTCGATGGGGCGGAGCTCCGGAGTGTTGGGAGGGTTGAACATTTTCGGCACGAAATTGACCTTATTGTCCGCATACCACTTCAGCACGTCCTTGGAGTAGTGGCATGAGGCCAAATCCGGCCAGAAGATTGTTGGGACGTTGTGGGCCTTCAGGAGAGGAAGCAGCCGCTTCTGGAGGCACTCTTTTATGTACACCTGTCCGTTCATCGTGTCCTGGGTCACGAAAGGTGCACTCCGCTTCCCGCACGTGCAGATGGCTTGCCAAACCAGGAATTTCTTCGCAAATTTGGACATCTTCTGAGTGCGGACATGCTCCGGAACGCTGAACTTATCCTTGGCCGTGAAAAACAGGTTGCCGGGGATCTGTTTGAAGTCGGCCTTCACATATGTTTCGTCGTCCATGATGCAGCATTCAACTTTCGTCAGCATGTTGAGGTAGAACTTCCTGGCACGGGTTTTGGCGGACTTGTTCTGCTTCTCGTCGCGATTAGGGGCCTTTTGTACCTTGAACGTTCGAAGCCCAGCCTTAGTTTTGGCCTTCTGGACAAAACTTCGGCTTAGGTGCAGCTTCTTAGCCACATCCCGAACGGAAGCGTTCGGATTTCGGTTGAAGGCCCCAACTACGCGGTTATGATTTTTGGTGTTGTACGGAATACTTTTTCCTTCACTTCTGGGCTTCCGATCGGTGGTCAACCGTTCCTCGAACCGCTTAATCACTCGCGACACCGTGGAATTCGCGATTCCCAACGTTTTAGCGATGGAACGATGCGAGAGATCCTTGTTCTCGTGATGAATGCGCAAGATTTTATCACGCACGAGCTGTTCTTTCGACTCCATTTCCGCGAGTTTTGATCACAGGACTTTAAAACTTGCAGAATGTAAATAATGCACTATGAACTAAATCCACCCAAATTTTCATTAAATTCTACCCAACGGTTAAAAAGTTAGAGCAATTTCATAGTGTGGCAATTTCATCGTGGACACCCTTTATCCGAGTAGCAGTCAAGGTGCAATGAATGCATGAATACTTTTTATTATTTTTTTAAAATTTTACGACCTAAAAATTGCTCATATCTTAAAGAAAACACAAATAAAGTTCAACACAAAAAAATCCAGACTCATTGGAACGCTGTCATTAAGGCATTTGAGAGTTTACATATTCAATATGTCACTGAATTAAGTATTTTGCAGGCTGCTGCGTTTTTTCCGTCGCGGCAGCGAATAATCTCAGCGAAAATATCACCGCGATGAGATTGCATCGCGCCTAATGAGAACGCACAAATTGACGCGGTTAAAAAACGCATCGCGTCGGTTTGTGATCTCCTATAAGTCGCCATGTTATCTCATCGCGACGATTTTTTCGACGCGATTATTCGCTGCAGCTGCGGAAAAAAACGCGGCAATCTGCAGAATCCTTTGTTCTTAGAATGTATAAAATCACAGTAGACATTGGTTTTCAGTTCAAGTTCATTCGTTTACATCATGGCTAAAACAGAGCAAATGTGTCGTGATTCGATCCAGCCCACGCGAAACGAAGATCCAGGATTATCGGCTCAAGTGTTAGCAAAATTTTTGAATATTTTTGAAATCCACGATGTGTGATGATTTGAAATGGTTTTGGGAAAGTTAGTGGTAGGTCTTCTCAAGTTATCATCGGGAAAAGCGACGAAGAAGGCAACATTTTCGCAATCCTACGTCCCAAATGCGAAGAAGAGAACTGGCTTTGGTTATTTTAACCCTTTTAGATACAAAGAACCAATAGATGATGTTTGGGACTAACATACATCCTCAATGTGTAACAACTGGTGACTCATTATGAAGCAATACCGGCGCCGGTCGTGTCAGAATGCTGGTCAAGTAGGGCATGGGAAGGAACGTGTTGACGTGATGCTCGCTTTGCACGAAGTCGAGAAATCCTCTGCACTTCCACGAGAAATTGGATAGTTGGGAAAAGGTCTGCAGCTACATGTTCGTTTTGGTTAACGATACGCTGAAAGTATGTAACTAGCACTATCCACCAAAAGCATGGGACCGCTCCTTGAAGCAACAGAACATCAAGCGCCAGTTGCACCGAACACCAAATAGTCCGGCATGACCTAAACACCGTAAACTCGTAAATAATGGTGATCGCTTTCTCTGCCTGTGTAGGTAATAGTTAGGCATGAGCAGCGGCATGCCCTCTTTTCTGTGGATATTTTGCAAATAGAGATAAGACAGTTGAGCCGCTCCTCCGATTGGTGGCCCATCGTTGAATTAGTAACTGATACTGATTCTATTGATTCCTACGCTCGTTAATTTGGTACCAACCACGGGAGACTTGGTTCTATACTCAATGCTTTCCTTATCTCCAATCCGTTCAACTACTCGTAATATTTTGTGATATAGTGGGCGGAATATTACAAGTTGAGATACTTCTAAGCAGTCGGTCTACCTAAATTTGGCAGATGGACAGGTAATCGGTGGGTGACTGACCACCAGGTCCTTCATAGCAAAATGCTAGGCAGCGGACCGGAAGTGTAAATGAGCAAACTCCCCCATTTTGTGTATTCTGATTAATGTGGTGCTTAATAACAAAGAAATGATTGGAAAGAGGAGGATTTTTTTTTTGGGATGTTTTAGGTCGTCCAAACTCTCATGGGGTTCAGAACTTAAGATTTACAGTTATAACAGGAGCTTTATCCGCTATACTAAGTTACGATACGTATTTATTCATATTCAATGAATTTTCTGGAAGACCAACAGACATTATGATATAATTTTGGGATATTGTATGCCAAACAAACTGTCATGGAATTCAGAGCTTCAGATCTACTGTTGTAACAGTAAATTTATCCGCTATACAAAATTACGATGTATATTCAATCATAGTAAATGAATCTCCTGGAAGATCAACAGCCACTATTAGATAATGTTGGGATATTCTATGTCATTCGAACTGTCCTAAAGTACCAAACTTAAGATCTTCAGTTGTAACTGTAGCTTTTTGAACTATGCAACGTTACAGTATGCATCCAACCATGAGCATCGGTTCTTCTTGATGGTCAACTATTTATAACTGATATTTATGACTTGAGTTGATGCCGTCAATTTCCTACTCCAGTCCGTTCATTAGCGGATAGCTCATTTCAGAAGCTGAACATCAAAATATGATATACAATGAGATTGTAGGACTTGGCTATAACTACCAACATCTTTGTCTAACAAAGCATTGCCGTATTGTTAATATTAATTCGCTACGACGATCGTGTGATTAGAAGATGAATGGAACGTGAATATTTGTACTGAAAGAATGGTTTGTTCGACAATGTGGTATGCGTAATCAAAGGTCAAAAATTCACAATGTATCATATTTTAAGGCTTCAACTTCTGAAGCTTCATAGCTGCAAACGAATAGACTTGACTCAAGGTTTAATGGAAGAAATAGCACTGCACGGTAAACTTGTGTTTGAGTGCATATTGTCACCTTTTATAGGTTCCCCCCCCCCCCTGTTTTTTTCCCCCACATTTTTTTTTCCCCCCCCCCCTTTTAACCACTTTCTTTTCCCCCCCTTTCCGGTTTTCCCACACCCCCCAACCCCCCATCTTTTTTTTTTTTTTTTTGACGTAGGACTACGTCTGTGTTTTCAATACTGGGGTACACGTTCGAATTGCGAGAATTTGGAGCGTCACGAAAAATATATAGGATTTGAACGTTAATAACTAAGTCATTCCACGATTGATTTCCAAAATGTTTGCACCAATCGATCGGAACATTTTCTACGTTTCGATTTAAATATTTCAAACTATTGATTTTTAACATGCAACTAATAAAATTAACGCAAATATAAGGTGATTTCTTATAATATTGATTTTTCATAGTAAATTTACCAAATGCACAGTACTTTCCGCGCACAGACTTCATATTTAAGTAAGGAACGTCTCCTAGGCAGCCGTGAATGTTATATAAGGGGTACACCTTCGCATTTTGATTTAGTATTCCGGCGGTCGTAGAGCTGTGCAGAGTAGGATCTGCAGTTGGACGAGCAGTCGCTGCCCAGAGAGGCGTTGGTGCAGTTGGCTGTTGCTGATGCTCCCATCAACCTCGCTGCGAGAAACATTGCTGCTGTAGCCTACAAGTTGGCGGGAAAAAGCCGCCCGTGACAACGAGACAAGAATCAATCATCCCACGAGATGAACCAAGAAAGAAAGCCCAAGTTCAATCGCGAACTGTTTCTCCCCCGTCAACTAAATCCGTCCTTTTCAGGACGACCAAATTAGTTTGCCAACTGAAGAGTTCGTTTGGATGATTTTTTTCTCTTGTGCTGTTTGAAATTTCCATTACCGCGCTCCGGCTGAACATGGCATTGTTTTAAACGCCGCGTCCCGGAAAAAATAGCAAAGCGCGTTGAACAACCAATGAACCAACAGATCCATAACTATCTTTTACGCGTTAGAGATAGTGGTCATTGCGAACTACAACCGGGGCCGTATCATGATTAAGAGCCACCAAATGCTTTCTTAAGAGTGTACAATATAATTCTCTTGGCCCTTTTCAGGACTGACTTAAATCAGTTAGCGGATGGCCCTGATGTGTATGGGAATTCGATTGCTGCGTAGTCCTACGTCAACTTTGCGTACAACCCCATTGGGCTGTCCCTTATAGTTTTTAAAAATTCCCCCATTTTTTATTTTCCAACCCCAAACACAAAATTTTTTTCCTCCCCCCGTGCGCCCCGCTTTCCTTACTAAATTTACCCCTCATTTTTTATGCAACTATGGCGAGAACAGTGAAACAACTTTGATCTATGTTTTTTTTTCGTAACACCAGCTCCATCCGGGCCTAAAAAAGTCAGCTATCGTGGCCTACTTCGTGATGACCGGATACGATCACGGTAACATCTACAAGATTCTGGCACTTCTGGAGAAGGGAGAGTCCATCGATCGGAAGCCTGGTTCCGGCCGTCCGACCGTCTATAGTGACCGGAGGATTCAACAGAAGCTCAAACGGAAGACGGAAGGCAAGGTGGCCACTTCTTTCCGTGCGTTGGGCCGGGAGGTCGGTGTGACCAGCCAAACGGTATTTGTCCAAGCCAGCGGTGTCGGAGAACCAAGTGGAAATCCAGAAACAACGGCTGAAGATTCTGGTCTTCCCGATCTTCCCGGCGAAGTGGAAAGTGGTGTTCGTTATGGACGACGAAACTTACCACACTTTGGAAGGTAACAACTGGCGAGGCAAAGGCTACAATTAGCAGCGATGTGAAGTACATAGCGCACACGAAGCTCCCAAAGAGTGTGCTGTGGCTCACAATCAGTGAAAAGGGGTTGTCAAGTCCTCTCTTCTCTTTATCGGGGCTGGCAGTGAACGGCGAGATCTACAGTACGAAGTGCCTTCCAAAAGTTGCCAACTTCGTTAAAAAGTACCACAAGGATGACGACGTGGTGTTTTGGCCGGATCTAGAGTCGTCCCACTACTCGAAGCGGCATTCTAGAGGTGCCTAAGCATGCCAACCCTTCCAACGTGCCCAAGCGCCTTCTAATCGAGAAGTTCTGGGCCAATTTGAAGAGGAGAGTATATTCAAATAATTTCGTGGCCAAAATGACGGATGATTTGATCAAAAAAGTGACCAAGGAACTGAAGAATATGCCTACAAGCTTCTTTTTTTCACCTATGGTCAAAGTTCCGGCTAACTGCCGCAAAGGGTAGTTGCCAGTTGTCCATAATGCCACCACATTGAACCAATCCGCAGCCTAATTGCCATTTCTGGCAGGGATACAGTATGGGTCGGATGTTATGGCAACATTTCGGGCACTTTAGGCCTCAAATTAAGTGCATGTCGTCCGGTTTCCCGGCGCTCCTTCTTTTAGCATTTCAAGCTTATTGCTTTACAATTTGCTGATTGCTTTGCTCTCAACTTTGTGTTCTAAATGCACTTCCACAGTTATTGATTGAGAGATTTCGATGCCCTGTACCATTTTTTGCTCTAGTATGATTGCGGAGAAAGTTAAGAGAAGTTGAAAGAGGTAAGCAGTTAATTTGTACGAAAATGTAATGAGAAAATAAATGTTCAAAGATGAAGAAGAACATATTGTTGAAAGCAGAAGATGCACATTTACAGAGAGCAAAAAAAAAATGGTTATGAATAATGGGTGAACAAAAACAGTCAACGGTCTATAAGAACAGTTCAAAAAGTAGAAAAAAGGCAGGAAAGTTAACACAGATAGAAGAAGGCAAGAGTTGACAAGAAATGAGAAAAAAATGAATGAGGGAAGCTGAGAGAGATAAGTAGCAGGAGAGAGGCAGAAACCAATAAGCAGGAGAATAAAATGAAAAGATAAAAATTGGAAAGGATGAACAGAGATGGATATAATTGTAATACTAAACGAAGTATTTTTAAAACGAAGAAAGTGAAAAAAAATAAACTATAGATATCATACCAAAAGAAGCTAAAAAGGGCCAGAAAGCTGATAAACATGGTTTTGCCCTTTTATGTCTCAGAACTTTAATTCTTACTGACATCGGCTGAGATTGAACCAAGTCACACACAGCTGAAATATGTATATAACATGAATATCTTTCTTCAGAAACATGTTGATCAAAATTCTAGAAAGTGTCTTTTCTACTGTTCTGTTCTCGATTATCGTTTTCTAGGACTGTAACTGTTCTCGATTATCTTTTTCTAGGAGTTCAAAACTCGAACTGTAGGTACACTTTATTACAGCTATTACTTCATAGAGATTCTAGATCATGCAGCCCATTTTTCGTGGATTTACGCCCCATCAGAAAGAAAAGCTGTTATATTTTCTTTGGAATAGATGCTATCGTTTCTTCCGAGCACAAAATCAAATTCCACCCAAACATTGAAAATTCTGCAAATCTAAAAAGGATACCTCCGTTGGCTGGCACTCACAGAAGATAGGTAGGTAGGTCGGCATGGGGCACCATTATATTCCTTGATACACTTCTCAAGAAATTCATCAGTTACAAGTTTGTGCTCGGGTTTGTTGCTAGCTGAGATATGTAAGAATTCATGCCTTCTTCACTCACAGCGGAACGATGATGGGCAATTCAAGGGAAATGATTAATAGCAAATGTTCGTCACAGATAGTTATTTCATGATATTTGTTGGTGTATTTGAGATCGGTTGAAACTAAACAAATTTTGCTTGGAAGCTATTGTATGTTGTTGATGATGTTAATAGAATTCTCAGAAGAACAAACAGGAAAAATGTTATTTCCTAAATCTACTTGAAAAAGAAGGTAGGAGGCGCATTTCGTGGGCAGA
Source organism: Aedes koreicus (assembly GCA_024533555.2). Classification (NCBI taxonomy): domain Eukaryota; kingdom Metazoa; phylum Arthropoda; class Insecta; order Diptera; family Culicidae; genus Aedes; species Aedes koreicus. The sequence goes on along the minus strand of JAHHFK020002950.1, from coordinate 125,745 downwards.
CTCAATCAGGTTATGAATAACGCAACCTGTTCTAGTTACCATGTACTCAAACATATCAATTACACATACAGTATGGTTAACTTTAGTACGGATAGTGGTACTGTAATATTTCTCAGCTGTCTTGCAGCAAAATATGCGGATTTTCGGTTTTATCTCAGTCCCTAACTACAAAAATCAGCTAAATTGGTTGCAAGGACAGCTAAAAAATCAGGATGGGTGTAAGTTACCAGCCACCGTACTAACGGAGACCCGACTGTATACTCAACGTTTACAATTGTGTATACAGTCGGTTGCTCATGGCGTCTGTATCTTTCATTCTATCCGTATAAATAATATCGAGAGACAGAATAAGCGCGCACGTACGGGAATCGTTTTGATTGGCAATCATTCGGAATTTTGGGTTGATTAATCAATCAGATTCATATTTTCTATTGTGTCTGCCAGTTGCTGAGTTATTTCCAACGTTATCGTAATAATGCACAATCTGCTTAAAAACCGCAGCAATTTTCATTGTAGGACTTTGGTTGCTTCATTACGATGATGAAAATAAAATAAATGAATTTCAATACTCCATTATTCCGAGAAGCGAGAATCCAAATAGATATTATATTCCGTTCCATCGGATGAAGAAATAAGCATCAGCAAGTAGTATAGACAACGAATGCTCGGTTAAATGAAGTAAATCCGTGACTGACAAGTTCAATAATACACTGTAATTGTGGCTTCCGCTTGATCCGTTACGGGAAATGTTGCAGAATCCAATTTTATACATAACCACCTCTTGATTTCAAAAGCCTGTATCTAAACAAGGAAGTATCAAAAAATAATGCGATATTCTTATTTTAGCCTTGCTGTAATGCAGTAAGCATCAACTCTAAATCGATTCACCTAATGAGCTACACTCAGGAAATTTGACATGTCGATTTTTCTTTAAAGAATACGTTGATTTTAGCCATCTAGTTCTTCAAGCTAACTTTTCATTCGGCTCAAGGCTCAATGCTAAAATCCTCAAATCACTCACCATTCACAAAAGACGGCAACACATCACAACCCGGAGGTACCCTTACCAACTAGGTGCTTGATGATCGTGCAAGGTAGAAAAATTGTCACATTTCCATGCAAATTATGGGGCAAACCTGAGAGCTGCTGAAAGGCACCCCTTGACTGTTTGCCAATTGTGGTGCTGCCCAACAACACAACAAGCAAGGCATTTCCGGAGTGTTGCTGCACCCATCATTGCGAAACGATCAGACTGGCAACTGGTCATTCCCTCGCAGTCCCGGACAAACAAGACGAACACAGTGCAGCCCTTAACAATAGAGGTGATATCTATAGGTAGCTCAGTATTGTTTAAGAGGTAAACAAGGACAGTTTGTTGTAGAAATAAAGTTGATTCGTGATTAAAAAATCAATAATTGTTTTTAATAAAGAGTAAGCATTTGGTGTAACTTTTATTAAACTTAAATTTGTTTTAGAAGCGAGCTAGGACGAGTGAAGTCAGAAGCTAGGTTAAGGAAAAGAAAACGTGAGTTACACAGAAATGTGAGTAGAATAAAGCATTATGTACAATAGAATTGAATAACATTGAAAAATATTTGCAACTATGAAGTTGCACAGTAAGGCAGTTATCCGAATTTGTGTTCCCCGACCACGCTTCCTCCAACAATGTTCATAGATTTCTGTTACTGAGTTGGAAAGAAGTCTAAGTTCGGATCGCAACGTTCGCTAAATCGGTTGTAATTAGCTTACGTCGAATTGTAAAGTGCATTATCGCCAATTGTTCGAGGCAGCAGAGGTTCTCCGGAGTTTTTTGGATGACCAGCCGTAGTAAGGCCACTGTCGCAACTTCTCGTTGCTTCGCACCACACATCCAAGGTGCAAACCTTATACCTTCTACCATTGGTTTCGAACTGTCAACCGCTGCCCCGGTTGTGGGAGACGTGGTAGGTAAATAATAGTTTAGCGCTTAGTTTAGTGAAAAGTAAATAGGTGAGATTTGTGTTTTGACATAGACTACGTCGTACTGTATTGGTAAGACGTCCTGAGAAAATAAAAACCAATTTTAGTAGTAATAAATTTTACTCATTAATGTTGCAGTACTGGAGCTGGGCAGACCAACGAACCATCGAGGATCAGCAGCTGGCGATGGCATAAACTCTAGAGGCAACCTCGATGGCACGAAGCCTCTAGTGCGGAGCGGCAAGGTGCCAATGTGGATTTGGCAGCTGGTGGTGGCACGTACCATAGAAGGTTCACTGGCGACCAACCAGTTGACAGGTAGCTGATTGCTCTGCAGGCTGTTGCTAGCAAGCCCTTGGCTAGGCAACCGTTGCTAGGCAGCCACTAAATTGCAGTGGTGTGCTAGGCCGTCGGTTGCCCAAGCCGCTGATGATTTATTACCAGCCTGTGGGCGCCACCACGAGGAGCTATATAAGGTGCCTGAGTATGTGTGATATTCTTGGTAGCCATCTTTATCTAAAGCACAAAGCGCACGGCAGAAATAACCTGCTTCGTGAAAACGTCAAGAAGGATTCAATTCTTATGCGGATTATTTAGAATCCATCCGCGTCAGGACGACCAATCAAATGTTGAGAGAGTTTACTTTTGATAAACTGAAAGTGAGAATAAGTACGATGCCTAACCGTTTTGATGCCTACCGGATGCGCAAATTTCGGAAGCGCGTTAAGATCGAACATACGGAAAATCCTCCGCAACGACCATGTACCGATGTCGAGCAAGCTTGTGATTATCGGGCGAAACTGAAAGCAGCCAGAAATAATGCGTTACCAACTACTGGTTGGAACGCTGGAGTAGAACCTTCAACTCAAGGCTGTCTCATCATTTAAAGCTTTCTAAAGAATGTGCAATAGAATTTTCTAACAAACAGCTTTTCTAACGATCTATTAGTAACACACCCACAATATTTTGATCAGACTGCGAAGGGAGGGGTCAAATGAAAGTTTTAAAATAACTGAAACATAAATACTTCTCGATAGATTTTCGAGATTATTGCTTCAATCAGTTGGAGTTTTTTCACGACTGTCAACTTACAAAAATATCATTAATTTTTGATTTTGAATTCCCAAACAGACCCTGAACAACGCGATATGAATAATGGTCTCCAGCCAGTCGATCATATCAACACCATCACCAGCACAACCGTTGCCCTTTCACCATACCAACATTCGATCCATCCAATTCCACGGCTGCCAAATAATTTCTAAGAAGCGAATCATAGAATGTTTAACATACTTACTCACTTACCTATGCTAGCCCAACGTCCAATTTGAACAGTACCTGCATTGCAATGTTCCACTACGAAACAAAAGAAACTAATCAAATGGTTTAACGTAGTCTACGTCAACCGGTCGTGAGTTATACACAACCCCCATTGATTTTATTTGCAAAAAATAATGTTTGAGGCTTGTTATTCGCAGTCTTCCGGATCGAGCCTAAAGGGTGTCCACGATGAAATTGCCACACACAAAATTGATTCGCAAAATTCGAGTTTTCATCCGATTGCCATCAAATTTTCAGGGATTGAGAAATAACTATTAAACTTCATTTTACCATTTTACTCGTATTTTATTTACAGTCCATACGCAAATGCCCGCACCTTGGCCTTAACCCCGGCCATAAGATTCTGCACAACCTGTGAATCAACCGTTTTTTGCATGTAAACCCATACTTTCTTCAGTTCCTCGACTGTCTTCACTACCTTAGGTCGTTTAAGAAGGTGCTGCTTCATAATCGCCCAGTACTTCTCGATGGGGCGGAGCTCCGGAGTGTTGGGAGGGTTGAACATTTTCGGCACGAAATTGACCTTATTGTCCGCATACCACTTCAGCACGTCCTTGGAGTAGTGGCATGAGGCCAAATCCGGCCAGAAGATTGTTGGGACGTTGTGGGCCTTCAGCAGAGGAAGCAGCCGCTTCTGGAGGCACTCTTTTATGTACACCTGTCCGTTCATCGTGTCCTGGGTCACGAAAGGTGCACTCCGCTTCCTGCACGTGCAGATGGCTTGCCAAACCAGGAATTTCTTCGTAAATTTGGACATCTTCTGAGTGCGGACATGCTCCGGAACGCTGAACTTATCCTTGGCCGTGAAAAACAGGTTGCCGGGGATCTGTTTGAAGTCGGCCTTCACATATGTTTCGTCGTCCATGATGCAGCATTCAACTTTCGTCAGCATGTTGAGGTAGAACTTCCTGGCACGGGTTTTGGCGGACTTGTTCTGCTTCTCGTCGCGATTAGGGGCCTTTTGTACCTTGAACGTTCGAAGCCCAGCCTTAGTTTTGGCCTTCTGGACAAAACTTCGGCTTAGGTGCAGCTTCTTAGCCACATCCCGAACGGAGGCGTTCGGATTTCGGTTGAAGGCCCCAACTACGCGGTTGTGATTTTTGGTGTTGTACGGAATACTTTTTCCTTCACTTCTGGGCTTCCGATCGGTGGTCAACCGTTCCTCGAACCGCTTAATCACTCGCGACACCGTGGAATTCGCGATTCCCAACGTTTTAGCGATGGAACGATGCGAGAGATCCTTGTTCTCGTGATGAATGCGCAAGATTTTATCACGCATGAGCATTTCCGCGAGTTTTGATCACAGGACTTTAAAACTTGCAGGATGTAAATAATGCACTTTGAACTAAATCCACCCAAATTTTCATTAAATTCTACCCAACGGTTAAAAAGTTAGAGCAATTTCATAGTGTGGCAATTTCATCGTGGACACCCTTTAAGAAAAACAATTTCCCAGTACGGTTCGCCGATACTCGAACTACAATTTAACTAAAGACATTAAAGACTGGACTCGGAAAAAATTAGACACACAAAAATGATCACCAAAAATTCATTTTAAATCGGATACATCTCAAATTTTCAGGGATTAAATAACTATATATTAGCTATTTTTTGGTTTAATTTATTTATTGAATTTCCTTCCTCAAGTTGAATGCACATAAACATAACACTCTAGACTAGTACTCCAAAATTTCATTAATTTTAACCCACGCGATAAAAAGTTACACCCAAAACAAAGTGTCGCATTTTTTTCCGAGTCCAATATTTAATATGTTACAAGCTTACAAACAAATAACTTACATTTAGTTTTTGTCTACAAACTCCTACGTACTGGCAACTCTCGATCTATCTATCGATCTATGGTCGGTCCTACGTTGGAACAATAACAAATTAACTCTGAACAATCAAACTATTTTTCACAACTTACAGTAGCTACAACAACAAACACTGTGACGACAATCCCTTGACGACAAACGTTCTTTGTACTAAACGGAAATCTACAAATTAGTGCACAAATAACTCAATATGGACTAATCTAATTAATTTACGTACTTATCAAACATCACTTAATAAACTTGACACAAGGTATGTACAAAATGAAAAACTGCACCATTCCTGCTCTATGTGCAGAACGAACAATTCCAGCTGCGATGGCTGCTCGATCTGCGTGATCAGCTGCTTGCGCTTGTGTGCGTTTGTTGTTGTTATTGTGTCTGCCGGCCGACAATTATCACTCACCGAGGTGCGTTCACAGCTCGCCGTCCGTTCACAGCTGTTATTTGTTTTCGGGAACGGCAACCCTTTCATGACCGGGTTTTCAATTTTGCCAATGTTAACAAGGCTATTCACCGGAACCTACTCCCCTGAACTATGTTGTGTGGTAATACCTACTCTCCAAGCTAAACGGCCACAAGGCATCAACTTTGGCACAATTCAAGTCTGTAATCCTGCAAATCTGAGACGAGATGCCAATCGAAGTCGTGCGTGCCACCTGTGATGGGTTTTAGAAACGATTTAAGCTGGTAAAAAGTGTTAAAAAGGGACGAAAAGCGTGATGTAGTGTATTTGTTTCACATTGTTGCCTTACAATAGATGTAATCAGTAATAAAATCTTAATGGCCAAGAAGGAATAAATGTAGTTTCAATTTGTATGAGAATATATTGGACACGGTGTATACGTATTTTTTTAGACACATGTGACAGCATTGTTGCTCTAACGTAAGTAATTACATCAAATTTTACTCTTAAAATCTGCTCAGTGCATCGAAAATAAAGAGGAAACTTTTCCGGTGTAATAATTCACAAAAACGAGCGATTCCGATCTAATAACAATCGACAGTCAAATAAATAACAAATCAGGGTTTGCCCGACCGGTATTGATGACTCAGAAAAACCAGTCTTAGTGCATCCAAGAGAGTTGAATACAATTTACACATACATGGCTTTGTCAAGATGTTGTACAACACAATAACACGGTAGAACAGGGAAATGAATAAACACGCAAATCAAAAGCGAACATAAAACAAACCGGTCAGTGCGATCTAGCTCGTACGGTAGAATGGTTCTTCCAAGCTCGAACGCCATGATCATCTGTTCTCGGATTGCTTTATTACTTGTGTCTTGCTTGACGATCGTTCAAGGTAATTGAAGTTTGACGGTTTGTGAGATCTCATCTGTAGTTTCATTTTATTGTTTTAGGTCAACGCATATCTAAGAAAAGTAAGCATCAAACAGTTATAGGTAAATGTGATCTAACTAAAACAAACTTCTTGCAGAATGTTCGGAGTATCGTGAGCAAACGATTCAGAGGGCGCAGTTTATCTACCTTCAGCCCAACCCTGAACCGATTGTCCTGGAACTATTCAACTGCTCTAAAACCGTCAATCTGATCGTTGGTGGGGAGGAGGCTAAACCTGGAGAGTTTCCCCACCAGGCCGTGCTTGGTTGGCGTTCCAAAACCAATCCCAACAAGTTCGACTTCCGCTGTGGTGGATCACTAATTAGTGAGCGCTACGTCCTCACAGCTGCGCATTGTTTCGAACCTGGGCCTCCTGACGTTGTGCGATTGGGGGAGCTCAATCTAAAGAACGACAATGACAATCAGGAAGACTATGAAGTTGAGCAGTACATCCGCCACCCTCAACATCGGTTTTTCCAATCGTACAATGATATTGCCTTGATAAAGCTGGCGGAAGATGTCCCATTCCATTTGTTCGTTCGACCAGCTTGTCTGTGGGATTCATATGATATGAACGTAACGGAGGTAATCGCCACGGGATTCGGTTTAACCGAAGAATTAGAACAGTCGGACAAACTGATGAAAGTTCAACTGGACTTTCTTCCGAGAAAGGAATGCGTTGATCAATATGCCAATCAGCGTAAGTTCAAGCGAGGAATTATCGAGGAACAGCTCTGCATCGGCAGCGTTCGTGAAGGTCGCGATACTTGCCAGGGTGATTCTGGTGGTCCCATTCAGGTGATTACGGAACCGGAAGGATGCATGTTCCACGTACTTGGTCTCACCTCAGCTGGATCTTCGTGCGGAATTGGACGATCACCCTCAATCTACACCCGGGTGGCAGGCTACATCGATTGGATCGAAAGCATCGTTTGGAAATAGATCCAATGTAATAATATATGTAAAAATCTTCTTGTAACTAATATTTATTTACTCGCTGTGTGTTTGTTTTCGTGCTCGATTACTATAGTACCAATAAACTCATAAACGAAAATACAGATGGAAAACAATCTGTGGAATCAATACTAATCCAAATAGTGGAAGCGTTTTTTTTTTCTGCAACTTTATGCAGTGGTCTGACGGAATGTGCAATCGACCGTCAGTTCCATTTCTGCTCCATATTTCAATTTCGATCCCAACCTTCCCAATAGCACATCCTACGTAAAACCATCGTTGGAAATTGCAGGGAGATGGGAATTCAACTGAAAATTGGATCGACCACGGCGTGTTGATACTGCAATCGTGAGCTATAAATCTTGGCTGCGCAAGCCGCTCTATATGTTGGTGCATGTTTGCGAAAGGAATATTCGATGGAATGCAAATGATTTGCGATGATTGCAGGAATTATATTTCATTAGTCAAATAGAGGGCATCCCTTGTGGGTTTGGACATTTCCGCTGTACCGATGGATGGGGAGCGATGGCTATTCTATGTGATTGGAAAAAGCGACGAGAGAGCGAGATGGGATGTGCTTGTTTTGCAAATAATCAGCTAAATTATGTTGCCATTCAGTGATGATTGCGTGATGAGTATCCGACGTTTTTGAATGAGTAAAACTAAGCCAAACTCAAAAAACTCAAAAATACTGACAAGCAATTTAGGTATTAACTATACAGCATGAATCCACAGAAATCCAAAGACTGCTGAGCCGATACAGAAACTATCAGTTCGTCATGTCAGCTGAAAACCCTTACCAAAAGACTGAAGGTAGAAAACTATTCAAAAGTTAAAATATGTTTCCTCCTATCACATTCTCGGTAAACATAAAAAATCCACCCAACTATTCGAATAACAGAACGACCGCTTAATCCTTTTGTATCGTATTACGTATCCTCTTTACAACCATAGCAACAAAGATCCTATTCTGCCAAAACGTGTAGGAATGAGAGGTGCGGATTTAAGCATCAAAACCTTCCCCCGTGGATGGTCCGGCGGTTGTACACGTTCCACAAAGGATGGAGGTCTATTTGTGCTTTTGTGTAATCCAACATCCTCTGGCAGAAAAGGTTGCTAAGCTAGCAGTACCAGCCACAACAGTCAGTCAACCAGTCAGCCAGTTGGTATAATCCGCTTGCTCTCCTAGAGTTTATAGATCCACTAGGAATCAGTCCGAACGGGGTTTGGTTTTTGTTACCAGCGAAATTCACATTTCAATCAACCACCCGCTGGTTGGTAGCCGATGACTGAGGGGCTACCAACTATTTCATTCCTTTGATATTGCCATGATGAGAATTGGGACATTCTTTGAATTCTAGGCAACATTGAGCTGAGTGCTGACTTCTGCTGGTGTACTGGAACTCACAGAAGAACTACTGCAGAACGTACGATTAAGTGAAGATTGAAGTTTTAGAAACGGAACAGTGTGTGTTACTATCTCTGACATGGTTTTTTTATTTTGTGAAAGTGATTACCAAGCGAGGTGTGTCTCGTTTTTTTGGCTTTAATCTCAAAGCTTTATCAAAATGGGAAAACAGTAACTAGAGCATTGTGCCCATTTGTACACAGACGCGTAAAATTTCCCCTCGTTCAATTGAATACCAAAGTAAGCGTAAACATCGAAATGGTTTGCAATATTTCAGGTGATTGACTTGATTAACGCATTAATCTGTCTCAACTCTAAATGACATATCCAATGAGCTTATGCCAAACCTAGCAATTCACGCTTGTGCATTAGATAACGCAGAAAACTACGTGTTTCTTTCGAACTGTGTAGTTTAAGAAGATCTTTCCCTTTTTCTTCATAACTAATGTAGCAAAACGAGTAAATTTTCGTGGATGCACCAATGGAATTCTTTGGCCATCAATAACATAACCCATCTACCTTTCATTGATTATGGTAGTTTTCATTCTGAAACCCACACAGTTTATAAGAAACATGTTATTTTCTGCATTTTCTAATGCACTTAACTTGAATGCAAAATTTGGCATAATTTCATGCGATATTTCTTGTAAATTGACACCAGATATCGCCTATATCAGGGATGTTGTATAAAACATTGCAAACAATTCGGTTTTTACGCTTGCTTTGGCTTTCAATTGAAAGAGGAGAAATTTTAGGCGCATTTAAAAGTCCATGATTGTTTTTCGGTGCTCATTCTGGTTAGTTCACCAGAAAACAAGTGAAATGGGGTAAATGAGATAAACGACTAGTTTTAAGAATGTTAATAGTGCAATTTATAACAGTTTGTAATTGTTTTAACACGTACGTCCCCAACCCCTCTGAAATCGAAAAATTCAAATTTAAAATTAATGATACTCCATCGTTAGCTATCGGATTTTGATGCAGTTTTTTGCAATAGATCACAAAGTTATCCTTGTTTGTGAATCTGCCCTGGTAGTTCCGAAAATATCCGTAGTTTTGGATTCCAAGGTGGGAGTACTGGGGTAAGTACCTGTCCAGGAATGGTGGACAATATATTTTTAGATGCGAAACATAGCATGCGGCATATCAAACTTCATGATTTTGCAAAACTAGGACATCAGAAGAGATTTTGAGGATTTCTGACCATACTGGCCACTAAAAGAGGTCCTGAGGGATACGAGTTCCTCCGGAAAAGTGTCCATAACTAAATCTTTAGCAAAACCTACCTTACGACATATCAAACTCCATGATTTTGCAAAACTTTGTCTTCGGAGGACATTCTTAGGGTGTCTGATTATACTGGCTACTTAGGGAGGCCCTGCGGGATCTGAGTTCTTCCGGGAAAGTGGCCATATTCAAAACTTTACCAAAATCTGGCTTGCGACATATCAAACTTCATGATTTTGCGAAACTTTGTCTTCGGAGGACATTCTGTGGGTATCTGACCATACTGGCTACTCAGGGAAGCCCTGCGGGATCTGAGTTCCTCCGGGAAAGTGGCCATATTCAAATCTTTACCAGAACCTGGCTTGCGACATATCAAACTTCATGATTTTGCGAAACTAGGTCCTCGGAGGACATTCTGAGAAATCCTGACCATACTGGTCACATAGGAAGGCTTTGCGGGATCCGAGTTTCTCTGGGAAAGTGGCCATATTGAAATATTTACCAAAACCTGGCTTGCGACATATCAAACTTCATGATTTTGCAAAACCTTGTTTTCGGAGGACATTCTGAGGGTGTCTGACTATACTGGCTACTTAAAGAGGCTCTGCGGGATCTGAGTTCCTCCGGGAAAGTGGCCATAACCAAATATTTACCAAAACCTGGCTTGCGACATATAAAACTTCATGACTTTGCAAAACTAGGTCCTCGGAGGACATTCTGAGGATTCCTGACCATACTGGCTACTTAGGAAGGCCCTGTGGGATCCAAATTCCTCTGGAAAAGTGGCCATAATCAAATCTTCTCCAAAACCTGGCTTGCGACATATCAAACTTCATGATTTTGCAAAATTTTGTCTTCGAAGGACATTCTGAGGGTGTCTGACCATACTGGCCACTTGAAGAGGCCCTGTGGGATCTGAGTTCCTCTGGAAAAGTGGCCATATTCAAATCTTTACCAAAATCTGGCTTGCGACATATCAAACTTCATGATTTTGCGAAACTAGGTCCTCGGAGGACAATCTTTGAATTTCTTACCATACCGGTCACTTGGGTTTTTGAGTACCTCCGGAATCAAATGTTAACCAAAACTTGGCTTGCGACAAATCAAACATTATGATTTTGCAAAAATAGATCGTCGGAGGACATTCTTAGGGTATCTAACCATAATGGCTACTTAGGAAGGCCCTCCGGGATCCGAGTTTCTCCTGAAAATTGGCTATATTGAAATCTTTACCAAAACATGGTATGTGACATATCAAACATCCTGATTTTGCAAAATAATGTCATCGGATGTTTTCAGAATTTTCGACCATACTGGCCATTTGGGGTGGCCCTCTAGGCCCACTGGAATGCAGCAATTTGATTTGAATATGGCTGAGTGATAGCGATGAAAGACGAGAATTGGTGTGCCCCCGAAGTAAGTGCTTTACCCGATTATCGCATTTCACGGCACAAGTCAGCAGCATCGGCTTGCGTGCACGCTCCTAGAACTTCCAGGTGTAGTCAAGAGCAACCTTTCGAGTTTGTATTTTTGAGGACGTATATTTGAAATTTCGCTCGGCGTAGCTCAAAAGCAATACACGCACCATGTTTCTTTTGTGATTTGTGTGCAGGACACATTTTTATTTTCTTTCACATCAAGGACTAAGCTATGCCCTAATTCAACACTGATCAATACTAACATGAAAAATTATTTAAAAAAATATAACCACTTCATTTTCCAGGAAATTTTTTCGTACTGCTTATGTTCGTAGAATAGATTGAACAAAGACGACCTCGCCTCACTTTTGTAATCCGTCCGTCCTCTTTGTACTCTTTTTCTGAATTTCGTTACGCCTTGTTGCATGTCTTTTCCAGCTCAACAGTATCCTTTTGTAATAAATGGTTTAGTTGGAGCTTGTACCGCTAATCGAGACAAGCATAGTTAGAAGTGTTAATTTCAAAACAGCTTTTGTGGTTTCTCGGTTGAAACTGTAATTTCGTTGTTGAGTCACCAAGTAAATGTAGCATCATCTATGGACAGACTTTACTGCTCGAATCTCTTATCAGTAGTTGTCTCTCTTCTACCAAATGACTGTACGATTTATCTATCGCATCATCCGACCGGGTAGCCGATCGTTATCAGTGGTCATCTTTATATTGTCATATTGTCAGTCGAACTAATAAAGTGGTGTTTTAAGATTCATACCCAAAAATCGAAGCGCAATCATTCCCAAATTCGAAACTCTACATTCGTTTTGGTTTTGTTTTTGGTGCAAAATGTTCTGAGACTCTGAATCCGATACTTCGAGCATCGCGAATCCGGATTCAACCTGGGTGGAAAAGGATATTGAAGACGAGATTGTTGAGGATGATCCTTTTGAATCCGAAGATGAGCCTGAGGAAACCAAATATGTGTCAAAATGTGGAAGTATGGTGTGGCGTTCAAATGCCATGGAAGTATCAAGTGACCGCAATGAAAATTTAAAAGCAACACGGAAATTTAACACTGATCTCAGTTTGGTTAGGACCCCACTACAAGCATTTGTACTGTATTTAGACGTGGGTACGATTGAGCTGATTTGTCAGTATACGAATGCAGGAGCTGGGCACGATGAATGTTTTAAAATGTTGAGTTATGATGAGTTGCTGGCTTGGATTGGGATTCTCCTGGCTGCAGGCAAGAATCACGACTCAAAAACTCATATCAAGGAGTTGTGGTCAACTGATAAAGTGGCGAGTCGTGTTTTCTATTCAGCAGTTATGGCGAGAACAAGGTATGTTGAAATGAGTTATATCTGAATTTTCAAATTAATTATTTAATTATTTCCTATCGCGTTGGATTCGAACAAATATGCAAATATATAGGGTTTGATGACTCCTTGAGCAGGCGTCCTGCTCGAGGTTCTCTCAACAGAAATGATCGAAAAATAAAAACCCAACCCAACCGGCTTCGCCGGAAAGCGAAGTTTTTCGAAATCTGTAGCAAATGTTTGTAATAAAACACATTTTATTTTTTATTTTACAAATGTGGGCTGGAGAAATAAACTAAATGCAGACAAAAAACAAACAAAATGTCATGTATACTCAATTATTTCGTAATGCATATAAAAATATTCATTTCTCAGGTGTCTTTTTGCTAAATTTCCTATTTGGTAGCTATATGAATATGGCCACTTTTCCGAAGAAACTTAAATTCTGGAAAGCCACTCTGAGTGATTATGGCCATTTTCCCGGAAGAACTCCGATCCCGCAGGGCTTCCCTAAGTAACCAGTATGGTAAGATACCCACAGAATGTCCTCCGAAGACAAAGTTTCGCCAAATCATGAAGTTTGATATGTCGCAAGCCAGATTTTGGTAAAGTTTTGAATATGGCCACTTTCCCGGTGGCCCTCATAATGCCCTCGAAGACAAAGTTTCGCAAAATCATGAAGTTTGATATGTCGAAAGCTAGGTTTTGGAAAAGATTTGATTATGGCCACTTGCTCGGAGCAACTCGGATCCCACAGGGTCTTCCTAAGTAGCCAGTATGGTCAGGAATCCTCAGAATGTCTTCCGAGGACCTAGTTTTGCAAAATCATGAAGTTTGATGTGTCGCAAGCCAGGTTTTGGAGAAGATTTGATTATGGCCACTTTCCCAGAGGAACTCAGATCCCACAGGGCCTCTTCTCACAGGGTCAGACACCCTCAGAATGTCCTCCGAAGACAAAGTTTTGCAAAATCATGAAGTTTGATATGTCGCAAGCCAGGTTTTGGTAAATATTTCAATATGGCCACTTTCCTGGAGGAACTTGGATCCCGCAGGGCCTTCCTAAGTGGCCAGTATGGTCAGGAATCCTCAGAATGTCCTGCGAGGACCTAGTTTTGCAAAATCATGAAGTTTGATATGTCGCAAGCCAGGTTTTGGTAAATATTTCAATATGGCCACTTTCCTGGAGGAACTTGGATCCCGAAAGGCCTTTCTAAGTGATCAGTATGGTCAGGAATCCTCAGAATGTCTTCCGAGGACCTAGTTTTGCAAAATCATGAGGTTTGATATGTCGCAAGCCAGATTTTGGTAAAGATTTGAATATGGCCACTTTCCCGGAGGAACTCAGTTCCGCAGGGTTTTCCTAAGTAGCCAGTATGGTCAGATACCCACAGAATGTCCTCCGAAGACAAAGTTTCTCAAAATCATGAAGTTTGATATGTCGTAAGCCAGGTTTTGGTAAAGATTTGAATATGGCCACTTTTCCGGAGGAACTCAGATCCCGCAGGGCCTCCCTAAGTAGCCAGTATAGTCAGACACCCTCAGAATGTACTCCGAAGACAAAGTTTTGCAAAATCATGAAGTTTGATTTTCGCAAGTTCAGTTTTGGAAAAGATTTGTTATGGCCACTTTTCCGGAGGAACTCGTATCCCGCAGGGCCTTCCTAAGTAGCCAGTATGGTCAGAAATCCTCAAAATCTCTTCTGATGACCTAGTTTTGCAAAATCATGAAGTTTGATATGCCGCATGCTATGTTTCGCATCTAAAAATATATTCCTGGACAGGTACTTACCCCAGTACTCCCACCTTGGAATCCAAAACTACGCATATTTTCGGAACTACCAGGGCAAATTCATAAACAAAGATAATGTTGTGATCTATTGCAAAAAACTGCATCAAAATCCGATGACTAACGGTGGAGTATCATTAATTTTAAATTTGAATTTTTCGATTTCAGAGGGGTTGGGGACGTACGTGTTAACAATACAATGGACACTAAGGGCCTGTTCATAAACCACGTAGATTCATTTTTGAAAATCTCAGACCCCCCCCCCCCCCCCCCTCGTAGACATTTCTCCATACATTTTTTGGAAATTTTGTATGGAGCGTAGACTTTGATCAAACAAACCACCCCCTCCGCCCAGAAAACTCTACGTGGCTTATGAATAAACCCTAAGCCAGAGTCGCAGTACGGGTTCATAGCACTTTTGGTATGGCCAGCCTTTGGAGGGGTGGGGAGTGGAATTACATAGTTTGAAAAAAACATTTAATTTTCTGTGTTATCTAATGCAGAGAGAACGAATTCTGGATTTGGTATAAATTTATGGAATCTTTCATGTTAATTTAAGCCAGATATCGCTGAAATCAGGTCTGTTGTACGGAAGATTGCAAACAATGTTTAATGCTGTATGAAAGATTGCATATAATTACATTGTTTATGCTTGCTTTGGCTTGCATTTAAACGAGGGGAGATTTTACGTCTCTATTGAAAGTCCCCCTCTACAAAATTTCACTTCTTAATAATAACTTACTTACTTACTTACTTACGTTATACTAAATATTTATTCTATCTTTGAGAAACGCAAATTTTGCGATGTTCAAAGATTTATACTGTTCAAACCAATACGAGGGGACCCAGATAGTCTAAGGGCTACATCCATCATAATTTAGACATCCAAAATGTTTAGTGAATCAAGCATGAAGCAGATTAAAAATAAGAGATTTTACTCGTGACGTAGTCCATATTGCCGGTAAATATCATGAGACTTAATTTCAAATATTAGTCAATTTTATGTTCATGTTGATTTATTCTGCAATCTTAATTCTTATTAATACATTCACATTCAAAGTCATGTTTTGTAAACTACTTTTCAATCATTCACAGAAATATATCGCTCAAACTTGGATATTTTTAATTTTACACGATACGTTATTCATCTTGGGCTATACAAAAATTTCATGTCAAATTAACGGATGTGTCATAAGTAGCGGGACTAATTGAAAACACGTTTATTAAAGATTCCTAGAATCCTCACTATCATGGTGTGGACAACCTTGAGGTCCACTTTATTGGCACAACTGATGATACGGGTTTTCAGTTGTTGAGCTGTGGTGGCTTCCTAACCATTTTCGTACACGGACTGGGACAGTATGGTCCAATACGACTGAATTGGCCGCGCCTGGGGTACGTTAGGGGGATTGTCTTCCTTACGTATAAACGGTATGTTATGGGCGGTCAACCAATCCAGGTTGGCCTTTGCGTTTTCATCCTTATGGTGCTTTTTAACAAAAACAACCAATTTTGGCAAACAGTTCTTCGTGTAGACTTCACTATTGACCGCCTTACCCCTACTTGTCTGTACATATGAGTAAGATATGCCAGCGGTCAAAATGGCCGCCCACCCCAATATCAGACTTGGTTTTCAGGCACATCTAACCCCAACTCGTCGGTATAGAATCCCATGTTCCCAGCAGTCGAACTGTTCGAGAGCTTAAAGTACTTTTCGTCGTGCATGGTGACGCCCGGATCATAGAAATTACAGCGCAGATTTTGGCACATCCCTGAGATATCCTACTGCTGCTTTTCCGTGTTCTTCGGTCTGGATGCTCGCTTGTAAGGTTTCAAGCCCTCCGCCTGGGGTTGCGGAAGTTCGCCACCCCGTGGTGCACCGTGGAAAAGTTACGCTCCTCTTAACGTCTCAACGAACTACAACGGAGGAAGCGCCATAAGGCATGCGATCCGGCAGCATATCGTAAGCGGTCGTGACATGGGGAACATGACCGACCTTGGGGTAATGCCGCACTCCCAGACGTTCCAACCCCAGTCCTGACCCTGGCTTTCTCGATCGGAGGAGTGACCATACGACGCGAGGTTCAGCAGGTACCGTAAGTGTTCGGGTAGGGAAATCGCGGACGATCTGGTCCGCAAACCACCAGACGTCCCGAACCCTGCTTGGAGCATCTCGATCAAATCAACGTCAGGTCGGCGAAGCTAACTATTAAAGACCTATGTAGTAAGACATAGTGGGTGCGTAAAGCACACCAGCCCCCTCCCTGAACTAATACCGAAAGGTGGTTCCGGGGTAGGCCGGGGCTCGAGGCACGAGTGGGTTTTGACGTAGCACTACGTCTGTATTTTCGATAATGGGGTACACATTCAAATTGGAAAAATTTGGAGCGTCACGAAAAACGGTCAGGTTTTGAACGTTAATTACTAAGTAATTTCACGATCGAAATATAAGGTGATGTCTTATAATGCCGATTTTTCAGAGTAAATTTACTAAATGCACAGTACTTTCCTATCACAGACTACAAATTTAAGTAAGGAACGACTGCAGTAGTGCATGATATATAAGGGGGACATGTAAGCAATTTGCTTCATTCATTCGCCAATCTCGGAGATGTTACATCAGCGCTCGACTGCGCCCGTTAAGCCGTCTGGTGCACTGCTTCTTAGCGATATGAGTCACCGTGGCAAATTTCTGGTCGGATTGCAGTTCTCACTCGGTCATCGTCTCCTCTTCAAGGGCAATACATCGGTGCCCCCGGCTACTTCGCTGCAGTAATGGAATATCTAGTGACTGAAGTCCTCGAATTGGCAGGTAACGCCATCGCGACAACAAGTAGATCAGAATCATCCCACGTCATCTGCAGCAACGACGAAGAGCTGATGGAACTTTTTTCCGCTGTGACCATTTCACAAGGTGTTCTTTTCAGACCGAGAAGAAAAACTAAGTTCTCCCCGTCATCAATTAAAACCAGTCCTTTTCAGGGCGAACAAATTAATTTACCAAACTGAAGAGTTTGTTTAATTGTAGTTTCTCTTGCGCTCATCACAATTTCCAATACCACGCACCGGCTCAACGTGACATTTGCTTCTTAAGTCGCGTCCCGGAGTAAATGACCGAGCACGTTGGACAACCAACAAACGAAGCATTATTACAGCTGACTGACCATGCGTACACATATTGTAGTTCCTAGTTGTACATAATGGATTACATAGATTAGTTGCTGGCGGTGGCCAGCACTCTGGATGGTGCACTGGCTAGATAGGCCATGGTTTAGGTGGCTGTTGCCAGAAAGTGACTCGTCATAAATTCTTTGACTTATACTGTGAAAGCTAACAAACGTTATGCTTTCTCGATAGATTTTCAAGATTGTAGCTTCAATCAGTTGGAATGTTTTACTGCCAAGTCAATGTTCAAATGTATCATAAATAGACGACTTTGAATTCCCAAACAGACTTTCAACAATATATTTTTTTTTTTTTACTTTATTTTACGTCAGCCTATTTCCTCACATGGTGACAATCACCGATGCCAGGAAGACGACTCCACCACCTGGACCCTACCTAACGACTCATGAATATCAGCCGGGACCAACGGCTTTACTTCCTTTCCGAAGGAAGACGTGACCAGATTTTTTCGCCTCAGAAAAACCAAAACGTCGACTGGGATTGAACCCAGACGCACTGGGGTGCCAAGTAGCAGTCACGCTCACCACTACACCACCGACGCCTTTCCAAAACCAAAAAAGATAAAAAAAAAAGACTATCGCCGTTCGCCTCTTTCCCCCCCCACACCACCCCCTTCCTTTTCTCACCACACATAAAACAATATAAACCCCCCCTCGAGCGCCGCAAAATTATTTAAAAAAAAAAAACCACAAAAAATTTGAAACAAAAAAACCCACAAAACGCCCGTGTGTAAAACACAACTCCATGGATTTTTGGCAAGGTTTTGCTTATTCCAATCGAGCAATGTCACCTCTATTCTAATAATAATAATCTGCATCGCACATTGCTACGTAGTCCTACTCATCCAACTTTTTGGCCAGCTTCGTGGAATTCTTGGGATCTAGCAGAGTAGACTGTTAACGCGATCTTAATCGTCAACAAACTAAAACACACTGAGCACCAACAACACACATAGAGAGGAGAACAAAACCGCTCACACACACAGCGGTATGACTCAACCGTTATGTCTTCCGAAACCGAAACATGCGCAACTCGACAAAAGATGTGTTTGTTTGAGTTTATGTCTTCGTCTCTGTCAACGCATTCTACAGGGTGTCTTACAATAGGTGTCACTAAAACGAAATTGGATTACAGCAAAAGAAGTCAACCAAATCATAGTATTTTTTTTTATTTGTAAGATACATGTTATAGAAACAAACCATATTAATTCAATTCAAATCTCTCGCCCTTCTCTTTAATAACTTTGCGCAAACGCTTTGTAAGCCCATCGCAGATGGCACGCACGATTTCCTGAGGAATTTGGTCCCCAATATCAACCAAATGTTTCTTGAATCGATCTGAAGTAAGCCCTTTCGTAGGGCCTATGTGTTGAAGCATATAGCCCCAAACAAAGTAGTCAAGTGGGTTGGGATCCGGTGAAGATGCAGGCCATTCTTCGCTTGTGATGAAATCGGGCAAATTTTCCGCGTACCACGCTTGTGTCTTCTTTGCCTTGTGAGCTTGAGCTGAGTCCTGTGGGAAACAAATGGGTGTATTCTCATTTAGCGTTGAAGCATGAGGAAGCAGATGGTTCTTCAAAACCTGCTCGATGTAATATTCAGTGTTGATTTTTACGTTAGGTTCTATGAAAAGAAGAAAAAGTTTTCCTTTTCGTGAAACGGTGCCCCATATCATGATTTTCGATACATTCTAATAGCGTTCTACAGCTAGCTTATCTCTTGGAATATTGGCAAGACTTTTGCCATACACACGATCATTTTGTTGATTATGACTGTCCTGAAGGAGGAAGAGCTTTTCATCCGAAAATAAAATCTCGCAGTCACCGTGCCGAACCAAAAGATTTCTGCTTCTTTGGACCCTGGCTTGCTTTTGACGCTCCGTCAACCCATGAAAACGTTTTTTCTTGTACGGCTTGCATTCCAGATCATGTCTGAGGAGCCTGTTCATTGAAGCAGGGGACATTTGAAATTGTTTGCTTACTCAGATTCGCTCCCTAACACATTTGATCTTTTTCTTCGTTTAGGCAGTTGGTCTGGCACCTCCTTTGAGTTGAATATGGAACTTTACAGTTACCTTGAACCGTTTTAAGGTACGAAAAAAAAAACGCTTACTCACTCCGAACTGCTTACGGCTCTTGAATATTTTACACGGTCTAAGCTTTTGCAAATGTAATTTTAAAACTTGCTCCCGTATGGCTTCCATGGTAGTTAATAAATATAAACAAACGGAATCGCTTATTTATCTCCAGCGATAAGCTTTCAAAAGAATACACTATTGTGAGACACACTGTCTTTTTTCCCCCCCTCCACCAAAAAAAAATATATATTTTTTTTGCCTCCTTTCTTTCCCTTAAATTTTAATTTCGCAATTAAAATTTTACGAAAAACAAAAAGTCCGGATCGGGTATTGGCTCTGTACGGTTGTGTCGATGTTTTGTTGCATAATATTTTGTTATCGGGCATCGGGTGGCATCGTGATCGAGCGAGCAGAGAAAAAAAATATAATTGTGATCCATATAACTTGTTTGCCATGCTCGCCGGGCCAGCATATGTTGGGACAAGTAAACAGTACTGTTCCGTTCCAACTTGGCTCTCAGGCGTTTACACAGAAAAAAGAAATGAATTTTAAAAGGGGCGTAAAATTTCCCCTCGTTTAATTCCACGCCAAAGGAGGCGTAAACAACGAAATTGTTTGCAATCTTTCATGCGCCATACAACAATGTTTGCAATCTTTCATACAACAGGCCAGATTCAGGCGTTATCAGGCTTAACTTCACATGAAATATCTCATTATTTTCTGCCAAATCTAACATCCCTTTATTTGCATAAGATAACGCAGATACTTCAATGTTTCTTTTTATCTGTAAATAAAAATTACATTGTTTTCCAAATGTAAGCTCAATTTTGTAGTTCAACGAACTTTGTTCGATCTAAGCATCCTTTGGAGTCCAAAGTAGGCAAGATTACCAGTGATAATGCGGCTTTGAACCTGGTCACCAATGAGCCCAGAAACACGAATTCGTCTTTCGCCTCAATTTAATACGGATGGTTGAATTGAACATTTTTTTTATTTAAATAACTTCCAATCTAGTAATGATCTTATCAGGTATGTTCGGTCTAGGCTCGGATAGGCTTTTACTGACTTTCGATCCTGTATAAATGTAACAAGCGAGTTTGGTCCGACCGATTAGGAAAAAAATCGTGGATATCGAACAATTTATATGTATTCATGTTTAATCAAAGAACGGTTTTAATCTGAATTTCTCTAAAAATATTCTATTGAATGTTTGAAACCCAATGATTTAAAAAAAAATGAGTTTATAAGAGCTGATCAAGCATATTTACGCTATTGAGATTGTACACAGATAAAAAGAAACATTGAATAGTCTGCGCTATCTAATGCACATAAGGGGAATGCTCGACTTGGCAAAAAATAGTGGGATATTTCATGTACATTTAAGCCAGATAACGCCTGAATCTAGCCTGTTGTATGTAAGATTAGAAACAATTTCGTTGTTTACGCCTCCTTTGGCTTGGAAATAAACGAGGGGAAATTTTACGCGCTTATTAAAATTCATTTTTTTTTTCTTTTGTAGAGCATAGCGCCAACACCTTGCCCACACGACAAGAAAAGCAGAGAAAAAAAAAGGAAACCCCCCCCCGGGGTTTTTTTTTTACTAGGGCGACAAAAATAGAGAAGCGCCCCCCCTCCAATCAAGAAGAATATTTTATTATTTTAGTTAAATGCATCGAATAAAATCAACTATATGTTAGATAAAATTTCGATTCAAACATCATCTGACTTTTAACCTTTTTTGCATGGCATAATTGATGGATGTTCCCTAAAGAAAGGAGTTTGAAGCTAAGACTAAATGTCAACTATTTAAGATAAAAAGTCCTCAAGTTATTACTGTTGGCCATAACTTAAAACTCTTTTTTAGCATGTTTCCTTCGCACCGTTGTACACCCTTCCGGTAACAATATTATTAATTTTTGTTCGCAGTTCATGTCTCGAATTAAGTGAAGCAAGGCGTAAATGTTATTATGACCTGTCCCGCCTCTGCAGCCCCGGGGAGCAATTTCAACGAAACGAACACGATAAATTTCCACTTTCCCTTACCTCGCGACCACCTGCAACCCACACATGCCACAATTCAATAGCTTTTCACATGGTTACTTACCAAATAAAAAAAAAATGTTGATATTCGCTTTCTGGAAAACCCCGTTTCCGCAATATAATTGTGCTGCTTCGGAGGGGGTAAGCTCTTTTCACGACACAGGCACAGAGTGTCGTGTGAATAAACGCACTACTCGTGGCAATGGCACTTTTCACGAAAGCACTCGACTTTTCCCACGGGTGCAGTAAAACGATCCCGTTAACAACGACAACATTGGACATTTTTAATTTAACTTATGAACTTCAATTGCCAATTAGCATCGAGTTTCAGTTTGTGGGTGTTTCCGGCGCTCTCTACTGAACTGTATGTACTCTGTTCTGTTCGCTGTTTCGAGTCACTCTAAGGTCTTCAACATGATGTTGCCGGAAGTTTACTTGGCTTTCGCAAATTTGCTACAATGTGCAATGAGTTTCTGACGACTGAACAGCTTTTTATGGGTTGAACACTTAATTCAAAGATATTCTGGAATTAATCATCTGATGAACCACAGCCGTGGAAAATGTCATTTCACGAACTACGGGTTGGTTCATTATTTGTTTTTTTTTTTTGGCCTCAGATTCATTCAGTCTGTAGCCTCTGTTGATGCTAAATGATCAGAAATATGTTTGAAATTCCGAAGTTCGAAATTAACTTGTTTACAGGTTGCACACAACATAGTTGATTTATACAAGACCATGATAGATTCACATAGCATGCTTTGTAGCAGCTGAACCCTAAGTTGGAAACGTGTCAAATGACCTAACAAACCTAACGTTCAATTAAGCAAGCCCTTCCTTGTCTATCATCATAATTGTGCTATTTAGATTCCATCATCAGAATTGTTGCAAGCGTCTTTTTGAACGAGGTTGGCTACAAATCGGAGAATTATGAGACTAAATAGTGCAAAGATTTAACCCAGTGGTTCCCCACCCTTTTGGGCTCGCGACCCCCTTTTTGAATCAGTAATGGCCCCGCGATCCCCTTAGAAAACTAATGATTATGTTGCGATAAAAAATAAAGAAATACATCAATTTACGATCTTTTTGATTAATTACGACATTTTATTAACTAGAAAATAAGAAGAATGATGAGTAATTTCCATTTAATTCCAACTACCTTCATTGCTTATCTTGACAGATACGCGTATTTTGTCTACAATGTGCAGACTTCTTCAGTTTCGTGTACTAATACTCGACTCCAGTCCAGATAAGCAATAAAAATAGTTGGAATTAAATGGAAATTACTCATCATTCTTCTTATTTTATAGTTACAGGTATTCCACTAAACAGCTCACACTCTCCATAATTCACGACATTTTATGTTATAACCAGGGAAAAACACTCTCAGTTTGATTGCTGCGCCTGGATTTGGAACACTAGATTTGAAATTCGGGGCTGTGTTTGAGACAACGCCAATCTCATGTCATCTTCTACGTTCAGTCTGTTTCTTGTCTTCGTTTTGATTTGAAGTAGAGTTGAAAATCCGCTTTCACAAAGGTATATTGACACGAATGGGATTAGGATCTTCAATGCCTCCATGGAAACTTTGGGGTACGAGCCATACATAGCACACCAGAACTGGCTCAGTTCCTTTTCATGAAACAAATCGCGAGACGAAGAATCGTTTCCAGGTTCAAGTATTCATCCTGTATCTCATCTGGAAGGCTAGCCACAGCCAATGAAGATGAAAACGGGTTGCGTACTAAAGCAGCTACTTCTTGCTTCAACTCGGGGAAATACTTTTCAAATTGCTGCTCCAGTGAATCCAAATGTGCAATAATTACTGCTTGGAGAGCCGAAGTCAGCTCGCTTGCTCCTTTATCGGTCATATTGCACAGACGATCAAACATGGCAACATTTCCCATCTTAACTCTTCGGCGCCAATTTTTTAGTTTTTCCGCGAATGCATGAAGATGATCTTGGAAGTGAACAAGATTGGATTGTTTGCCCTGAAGTTTCAAATTCAGCAAATTCAGATGCTCAAAAACATCAGCTAAGTAAGCGAGACGCTTCTGAAAGTCTCCTCTATTAAAATGTGCAAGGAAATCATTTTTTCCTTGAGCTTTCAAAAACGTTTGGATCTCATCCTTCAACTCGAAAACACGGTTGAGTACATTACCCTTCGACAACCAGCGTACGGAAGTGTAGAAAAGAAGAACCTCATGATCTGGGTTCATGTCCCTGCAGAGTTCCTTGAATAAACGTGTATTCAGGGCTCCAGACTTAACATAGTTAACAATCTTTATGACCAATTCCAGTACTTTCAATAACCCTTCCGGCAACGTCTTGCTGGCAAAAGCATATCGATGGATCATGCAATGGACACCTGCGGCATGTGGGGCAAGCTCCTTGACCTTCTTCTGATACCCAGATTTTTTGCCAAGCATTGCAGGAGCTCCATCGGTGCAAACCCCACAAAGTTTTTTCCACTGCAAGTCACCAGATTCAAAAAACGCCTTGATTTTAGCCCTGATGTCATATCACTTTTGGTAGTAGTTTACAAGTCACAACAGAAAAGAAACTTCTCCTTTAAATCGCCAGCAGAGCATACGTACTTCACAAACACCAACAGCTGCGCACAGGAACTGACGTCCGTTGATTCATCGATTTGATAATGACACTTGCGGCATTTTCTTTTCACTTGCTTCCCCAAGAACCAAATTCACCATTTTCAGCATGCTAGATTTGACCAGAGTTTCTCCAATCGTATGAGGTTTTTTGTTTTTAGCGATTTCCAGTGCTGTCTCATATGACAGCTGCACTACTGCCGTGTTTTGTTGTTGAATGCTGCCAGTGCCAGTGGCATCAAATCTTTGCCGTTTCAAGCCAGCTTCATGACGCCGAAAAAAGTCCACATCCATAGTACTAAAGACTGGACTCGGAAAAAAATGAGACACACAAAAATGGTCACCAAAAATTCATTTTAAATCGGATACTTCTCAAATTTTCAGGGATTAAATAACTATATATAAACTATGTTTTGGCAAAATTTATTTATTTCATTTCCTCCCCCAAGCAGAATGCTCGTAAATTTCTCTTAACACTGCTCATGAGATCTTGGCATGGCTTTGTCCATCTTCCTTACACAATTTCTCCCAGTTTTTCTTCAAAGCTTCATCGGTTTTGAATGTTTTTCTGCTTTTCTCCAACTTTTTCTTCATTATCGCCCAAAACTTTTCGATCGGACAAAGTTCTGGTGTATTTGGCGGGTTCGCCTCCTTCGGAACGCCCTTCGCTACGTACCAATCCATTACAGGCTTGGCGTAATGGCACGAAGCGAGATCCGGCCAGAACAGCGTGGGACCACGGTGAGAGCGGAGGAAGGGCAGCAAGCGCTTCTGCAAGCATTCTTCTCGATAAATCTGCCCGTTTATGGTGCCGGTTGTAACGAACGGCTTGCTGTACCGTCCGCACTTGCAGATCGCCCACAACAGGTACTTCTTCGCAAATTTGTCCATCTTTCTCTTCCGGAACTTTTTCGGAACCTCTATGACGGACGTACCGACAAAAAACTCGAGGCCGGGGATTTGTTTGGTGTCCGCTTTGATATATGTCTCGTCGTCCATGACGAGACAGCCTGGCTTGACCAGCCACTCACGGTACAGCTTCCGCGCATGCAATTTGGCCACCGTGTTTTGCTTGTCAGTCCGGTTTGGCGCCTTCCTGACCTTAAAAACACGTAGCCCAGCCCGCTTCATGGTCTGCTGGACGAACCACTTCGACGAATTGACCTTTTTGACCACGTCTCGGGTGGAAAGGTTCGGGTTATTCTTAAAGAACTGCCTTATCTTCCGCGCCTTCTCTGGATATTCCGTTTTCGGTTTTCGGCCACTTCCAGCGCGCCGCTCGATGGTCTTTGTCTCCTGGAATATCTTCACAATGCGGGACACGGTGGAATGGTGGATTCCAAGCCTTTTGCCGATCCATCTGTGCGACTGACCAGGATTATCGATCACCACGCCCAAGATTTGCTGGCGTAGCTCTTCTTGTTTCGAATGTATCTTGAAAACTACTTGACAAATCGCAATAAATTTTGCACACATAAACATAACACTCTAAACTAGTATTACTCAAAATTTCATTAATTTTTACCCACGCGATAAAAAGTTGCACCCAAAATAAAGAGTCGCATTTTTTCCGAGTCCAATCTTTATGCCCCCCCATATATTCTTTTCCACCCCCACCCCACCCCCCCCACCCCCCCCCTGCTTCCCTAACAATATAATTTTTATCCAAATTTCAATTAATCCTCGGAATACTTGCGTTTCTTTTCCATGGTGAGGCCGTCTATAAAGTACAACATAATCTTGTTTTTTTCTGTAACTATTTTAAATTTATGGAATTTTGTACCTATTCAAGTTGACAATATTTAGTTTGCAGCGGTAAACCAAAATCTCTGCAAAATTATAATTGTGGAAGCAACAAATTGGTCGGTTGATTGATTCGGGACTCGACGCGTGAATGGCCAGTTCAGTTGTAAAAGAAGACAAAACAAATGAGCCAATTACAACGACGCACCAGAACGCACACTAATACATCAACTCACATCTCAGTAAGAAGGAAAGAGCAAGTAAAAATGAATCCATTCAATCGCGTGTGCTAGCAAGAAAAAGACAATGGAAGAAGCAACTGTCCTTCGTTGCGTTCCGTTCACTACAACTCTGCTCTACTCGAACGAATTATAAGACGCACGAAGACCAAAATATACTCGTTTATTCTTTAAATTGATGCATTTTATAAGTAGGTTGCATTTTATTTTATGGATCAGTTATTTTTTTTATTCGATATGCATAAAAATTGTCACGCTGGCGGACGCCCGCGACCCCCCT
The DNA here is from genome assembly GCA_024533555.2 of Aedes koreicus. Taxonomy (NCBI): domain Eukaryota; kingdom Metazoa; phylum Arthropoda; class Insecta; order Diptera; family Culicidae; genus Aedes; species Aedes koreicus. The sequence continues at coordinate 98,992 of JAHHFK020002950.1, read as the reverse complement.
AGAAGGCCCTGATTTAACCGGATGTAACTATGCCCTTTAGAGCATCTCCAGGAGTGTTGTAGTTCTAGATTCATTTTATGTGTCGGTTATAAATTTTTCTCATGGGAAAATATATAAAACATACCCTCTCTTCAGCAGCAGTTCCAAATGTTGTTCTAAACCTAAAGACTTGAATGTGTGTGTATAATTGATTCTCAAAACTTCTGTGGGCATATTCACAGAATTTCTTAGGAAATTTCCGCTGTAATTCGTCTCAGAACTCCTTTGGAATTTCTCTCAGAATTACTATCCCCTTCGAATTTCTATAGAAATCTCAGAAATCGTCTGGAATTTTCCTCAGAATTCCCTTGGATTTTTTTTGGAATTGCCCTAGAATTCTCCTCAGAATTAAGTTGCAAATCTTCATAGGTTTTTTTTTTTCTGGAAATCTCCCTTTAATTCATTCGCAGTTTTTCTAAGAATTCCTCTGGAGTTCTCCTCAGTCCTCAGAGTTCTTCTGCAATTCTCATCAGAATTCCTGTGAAATTAATCTTGGAATTACACTGAAATTATCAAAATTCCACTCCAACTGTCTTCAGAAGTCCTGCGGAATTCTCCAGAAGTTCACTGGAATTCTTCTCAGAATTTGTCAGGAATTCTTACTAGAATTTCTTTAGTATTCTCCTCAGGATTCTTCTCAAATTCTCATTAGAATTCCTCTGGAATTCCTCTCAAAATTCCGCTGGAATTTCTCCAGTATTCCTCTGGAATATTCCCTCATAATTCCTTTGGGATTCCTCTCAGAACTTCTGTGGAATTCCCCTTAATATTCGTCTAAATCATTTTTGGTTCTATACCTAATTTTAATATTCCACAATATGGAGAAATTCTCGAAAAAAATTTAAAAACAAAGAAATAGGGAAATGATGGTAATAACAAAGAAATATGGATATGATGGTCAGCGAGTTCAGACTTGTTGCTGCAATTTGAAATTATTGACGAAAAAATAGAGCGTATACAAGATTCAAACAGATGCACGACCGGACGTTGATTCAAAGTTTGGCGTTTGGCTTGATTCCATAGACACTACCACAATGACAAAAAATAAAATAACTTGGATGAAACGCGTTTCAAATTTGAACAAAAATAGAACAACGTAGTATTCCAGTTTTAAATTTTAACATGAAACTGTTAGAAATTATCCAACTAGAGCGCCTTGCTGAAGTTGCCTTTGTTATAAATCCAGTTCTATTTTGTAACGACCATACACTCCTGGAGATGCCCTTATACTACAAAACCTTGCCTGTCAGACTAAGTCCTGGGTGTCCTCTGCTGTATATATACAGTATTGAACAAAAAAAAAGCACGCTGTCATAACGTTTAACTCATAATACTTTTTTTTCTAATATAAAATATATGAGTACGAAATATTTGGACAAATTGAAGAGTTTTCAACATATTGTATCATTAAATCTAACCATATGAAACACCATTCTTTCAAACAATTAAAATTACAGCTGAAATCGAACCTGCAAGCCTTCTCCATATCATCAGTATCAATATCATATTTTGTAAAAAAGCTTGAATAATTTAAAAAAAAGTCTATTTTTATGAGAAGAAAATAATATACCCAAAACTAAGAACCCAGCTGCACACCACCGCTATTTGTGGGCGCATAGTTATCTCCCTCACTGCAAGGAAACGTCAAAACAATTTGTTTATTGTTGATTTTGCATTACTGGTGCGCGTTTTAATCTGTAAAAATAGGAAGAAATACAGTATACATCCGTAAATTTATCGTTAAAAATCGTCAGGAAGGTATCTCGAACAAAGAAATTTCTTGTATATAAATACTGTACTCGAAAAAAATTAGAGACACAAAAATGAACGTCATAAATTCATTTTTAGTCAGGTTTTCTCCAAACTTTCAGAGAATAAATTACAATATTATGGTAAGGTTTCTCTTTCATTGGTTTATTGGTCCCTTCTTCTAACTGAATGATCGCATTTTGCACTTGATGTCACTCATAAGGCTTTTGGTAAAAGTGGGACCAACTTCTTTTGATAGTTCGTTCTCGAATATTTTTGGTGTTTTACGAGGTTTGGCCTTCATGATGGTTCAAAACTTTTCAATGTGGCAAAGTTCCAGCGAGTTCGGTGGGTTGAAGTCGTTTGGTAGAAAAACAACATTATCTCTGTACCAGTCTAACACCTGACGCGCGTAGTGGCATGAGGCCAAACCTGGCCAAAATAGCGTCCCACCTCCGTGAGACTGCAGAAAAAGCAGCAGGTGCTTCTGGTGGCACTTGTCTCGGTGGATTTGCCTATTGATGGTACCCACGGTGATGTATGGCTGGCTCGTCTCTTCACACCCATTGATGGCCTGCCAAACCAAGAATGTTTTGGTGAATGCGTGAACCTTCTTCTTCCATACCTCCTCAGGAACGGCCAATCGTGATGTGGCAACGTACAATTCCTGCCCTGCAATTGCTTTGTGTCAGCCTTGATTTAAGTCTCGTCGTCCATCACGATGCACCTTGGTGTTGCCAGCTACTATCAATACAGCTTCCTGGCACGGGTTTTGGCAATCATGTTTTGTGTGTCGTTCCGGTTATGTGCCTTCCTGATCTTTTAGACGTGAAGACCGGCACGTTTCATCGTTTTTTCGTCAACAGATGGAAACCTCCGCCTTTTTCGCCACATCGCGGATCCAAAGGTTCAGTCGACGCTTGAACAGGTTCAACACCTTCCTTGAATTTACTGGATCAGATGTCTTCGGTTTTCTGCAGCTGTGTCATCTGGGTTTCTTTGAATGACTTTACCACCCGGGACAGCATCGAATGATGGATTCTCCTACAAAAGCCGTTGGTGGTGCTCGAGTCTATTAAACACCAGATAGTGGGGTTGGTTGTGGGCCCTGCGTTCCGAAGCCGATAAAAAAACTACAGCACTAAAAAATACAACTGGCATGAACCAAGACAACAGAAAAGGACTAACGAACTCGGGAACGGGAACTGCCAATCCCTCAAATTTGTTGGAAGTACTCGCGTGCTCTCCGTCGAATTGAAGAATCGCAAGTTCGACATCGTAGCGCTGGAGGAGGTGTGCTGGAAAGGCCACGGTGCCTACGTTTCGGGATGGTCATACAATCTACCAGAGCTGTGACAATACACACGAGCTGGTGGCTGATCAACCCCCAAATGTGCAGGTTGAGGATCAAGGACCGCATCATTAACGTGCATAGCCTTCACCTCGGAAGTACGGATGATGACAAAGAAGAATTCTACGAGCAGCTGGAGCGTGAAAACGACCGCTGCCCAAGCCATGCAATCAAGATCATCATTGGGGATTTGAACGCTCAGGATGGCCAGGAGCAGGAGTTTAAACCGGTAATTGCAAATTTCAGCCCACACCAGCTGCGATCCAACAACGATGATCTTCGACTTATCGACTTCGCCGCTTCCAAAAACATGGCCGTATGTAAAATCTTCTTCCAGCACAGCTCTCTTCATCAAACCAAACGGAATCACAAATCGACGCAGCAAGTGACGAAGATGTGCTACCCCGACGATAAGTGAAGTTAAGGATGCCATCAAGCAGCCGAAGGGCAACAAATCCGTTGGAAAGGATAGTATTGGAGCAGAACTTATTGAGATGGGCCTGGGCAAGTTGTTAAACTGCCTGCATTGCATAACAGCAAGTATTTGGGATACCAAACAGCTGCCGGAGGAGTGAAAGGATGATTTCTGCTGACCAAAAGAATTTGCTCGCGTTTCATGATGTGTCAGTTCACTTCCCAAGCAACACAAACCTATCATAATTGGTTACAGCAACTTGTTTGTTACTTATTTGAGTCACACTGAAGTTATTATGACTGATTTGCATCAAGTGTGCTACTAGGGTTAAGGGGGCGCGTAGAGTCCCATACCCGTTGCCACAGCCTCGGAAGCTGACACAACGTGAGGTCCTGTCAGGTCGTGCCACCACTTTTTTGCTCTACAGACGGTCTGCCCTTATAAAAACCTCATGGCTTCGATAGCCAGGTCTTCGGATATCACGTTCGCCCGGGGAACTACCAATAGGGAAGCAACAGTGGGGGAAATTCGTTTAAACGCAATGTCATTTTAGCGTTTATTTTTAGCCTATCAGAAGTTTCGTATTTGAGAACACAATTTGATTGGAAGTTCATAATGACTTTTGTAAAAATTCCAAAAAAGGTGATTTCGGCGGAGGGGGGGGGGGGGATTATTTGTTTAAACGCACGTGTAGTTTTATTAATCAAATCGAATTCACAGTTCAAAAATCAACAATAAACAATAGTTAACACTTTGTTTGCTTTCCGTTTTTCTGAATAGTTTCGAAAATTCTGTTCGGCATTGATTTCACCAGCTTCTGCAGAGTTTTATCAGGTATCAAGCTCCAGGCTTCTCTTACGGCTGACTCAAGTTCACGAACTGTTTTAAACTGCCTTCCGCCTTTGTAAACCTGTCGTGCCAAGATGCCCCACAAGTTCTCGATAGGATTTAGATCCGGACTACGAGCTGGCCAATCCAGAAGACTGATGTCTCGTTCAGAAAACCATTTCAAAGATTGCTTGCTGACATGAACTGCTGCATTATCAATTTTCCGGTATAACGTCTTCAGTAAATGGGATCAAAACATCTTCCAGAAGCTCCAAGTACTTTTCCGAATTCATCCTGGTCGGAATGGTGGCACCCAGCTAACACAAAATCGTATATGATAGCGAGTATATGTACAAAGTGGAAGCGATATACGTACTTGTGTCCATTTGACTCCATGTAAACTGTACGTATATCGCCTCCACCTTGTACACATATCCGCTATCATATACGATCCTGTGTTTGCTGGGCAATAGGGGTCTTTCCATGGATCGAAAAAGCGGCCCAAGACATTAGAGTGCCACCTCCAAAGTTCCTGCTCAACTTAACCTGCGGAGATTTCCTCAAATCGTGCCAATAATATGCGGTGCAGTCTGAGCCATCCAAATTGAATTCTTCTCGTCAGAAAAAATAACATTGTCCCATTCCGTAGTCCACGACATGTATTTTTTTTAGCGAAATTCAATCTAGCGTTAATGTGAGTCGGTTGAAGATTTTTGCTTTTTTGTGTACTTTAAGTGGCCACATCCATGTAGAATCTGCCGTACACGCCTCTTAGAAATGCAAAGCCCCATTTTTTGCTTGATTTGCGCAGCAGAGAAGTTTCCAGAGTCACCCATTTGTATAATTTAGTTCTGGACTCGATTGGTAATCTTAGAATTTCCCGTTGTTTTCTTTTCTACGCCATACTTCTTGCCTTTTTTTTAGCAGGATCTGTGGATCACACGTGCAATTTCGCAATTGCTCTCACTGCGACTTTTGAGTTCTCGAACCAGTATCTGCTCCGACTGGCTTAAATACTTTCCTTTACCCATTTTTTTCCGAAAACAAGTAACAACTATCGCGCAACGCAAATTCAAACTCGTGTTTATGGCGGACGAGGGCTAAACAGTATAAATATGACAGATTCGCAAGATAACAGTAGCATAGGTACGCTCAATGCGGCTTTACGTTAGTGTGCGTTTAAACGAATTTCCCCTCTGAAATCACCTTTTTTTGGATTTTTTCAGAGATCACAATGAACTTCCGTTCGAATTGTGTTCTCAAAAACGTAACTACTGATAGGCTTTAGTAAACTGTATTGGACTTTTTGTTTCGATCTTTTGTATTGGAAATAAACCCAAAGATGACCTTGCGTTTAAACGAATTTCCCCCACTGTATTGCTGAATTTCAAATGGCTCCGCAACAAATCCTTTCGGCCTCATTGTATTGAGGTTCTAGGATCTACCAAGGCCATACCACCACTGCCCCATAGCTCGAATCCATGAAGTGCGCAAGGCACGATCGTTGCCTTCGCAATCTTGGTCAAGATATTTTAGGGCCCGGAGAACGTTCAACTCAACGTTGACGTTACACTTCACTGACTTGGCGTGTTTCACAAACCGCTGTTTGTGATCGATCGTCACACAAAGTAACAAAATATCGGATGGAAGGGATGTTATCGGAGCAGAACTTATCCAGATGGGCCTGGACAAGTTGGCCAATTGCCTGCATCGACTGAAAGCCAGGATTTGAGATTCCGAACAGCTGCCGAAGGATGGGGTTATCTAGCCCCATCTACAATAAGGGCGACAAACTGGACTGCGAAAACAATCGTGTGATCACCGTCCTTGATATCGACTATGAAGTGCTATCTCAACCACATAGTTCGTCCCAGAAAGAATAGGCACCCCTTCAATTCCGTTGAAAAACGTGTGTATTTTATTTATGTCAACTTTTATTCTTACATATGGTTTCTCCACATTGTTTATTAACAGTTCATGAAAGATTTTTGATGACTTTTTCATGAATAAGCAAGTTTTCAATCTTTTCCTCTAACGTTTTTCAAAAGGTTCTGCACAGATTGATTAGTAATGATTTTAGACGCTCTTGCCCCTTCTCTTTTGAACTTTTCCTTTGTATCAGCTGGCTGAACATGTTAACGCAGATACCTCTTGACCAGAGCCCAAAACCGTTCGATGGGACGATTTTCAGGGAGAATCATGTACTTTGGTACAATTATCACGTTTTCCGATTTGTACAATGGTCAACTTTGCATAATGACACGAAGCAAGGTCGGGGCAGAATATTACAGAATTGTCAGGTTGACGAAAAATCGGCAACAGGTATTTCTTCAAGCATTGATTGACGTAAATATCTGCATTTATCGCAAGAGCAAAGTGCCTGCCAGACCATCAATTTGCCGAAATTTTCAATGAAAATTGGCTTTCAACATCAGCATCTTCATAAATCGTGTAAAGGCTGACTCAAAGTAAATTGTTAGGCACAAAACGACCTGTAATTCATGATTCAGTAAGTTTAAATAGTCCATTAGATGGTTACATTTCTTTTAATGGTGCCCTTCAGTGCCCGCACAGTGGAAACGGACACGGAATCAGCGCATTTCTTCCGTTTTGCCCGTATTTGCTGGATGACCTTGACTGCCCTGCAACTTCGTCGAAGTCGCTGCTTTGAAATTGCTCAGTATTTTACGATTGGTCGAAATTCCGGCAATTCGGAGGATTGATTATCTTGGGGACAAAATCGATCTTGTTGGCAGCATACCACTCCAGAACTACCTTGGAGTTATGGCAGCTGGCTAATTCAAACTAAAAGATGGCTTTGGCCCATAGCTTGCGGATGAACGGCTATCCTCGCTGTTTCATGCATTCTTCGATGTAAACTTGGGATGTCATTGACGAGGATGTAACGAATGGTTCCATTTTCAGGCCACAACTACAAATCGCGTGCCAAATCATGGCCTTCTTTGCAAACTTGTCGGCAAACACTAACTTGAATCTTCCCGGCACATCCCCACGTCCAGTCGCAATGTAAAACTTTTGACCGGGAAGCTGCTTAAAATCGAGTTTGACGTATGTTTCGTCATGGATCAAAGTGCAGCCCTTGTGTTTCGTCGAAGCTCGGTCGTACAAGAGCCTCACACGCTTTTTGGCCATGGAATTCTGCTTCATGCCGGTTCGGATGTTTACTTATTTATCTTCAGCACTTTAGCCTGCCTGGAACCGGACCACTCCGGATTTTCCAGGTGTTTGTGCACAATATTGTTCCTTCTTTCGAGTTCCATTTGACGTTATTTCTGAACGCGATCGAATACTTTGATCAAACTTGCACCAGTTGCTTTCTATAGAAGTGTCATCCGATTTTGTTGTCCAATCTGGAGTTCCGGATCGCAATACTCACCGCTTGCACACCAAAGTTTTCCAGTTTCACCAACCTGCTTAGTGATAATCGTGGGATAGTGCTCCACTTGTGCACGATGGCACGGCTTTCCCATCTCTCAAAATACGTCTGAAACTTTGCTGTGAGCTGTGTTCGGTTTGACGTTTCGGTGTTAACAATGAGATGGAGCTGACAAACTCCCCGAATAAAAATGCATTTTAAAATGGCAGCGTTAAAAAAGTGTCCCCTTATTTTCTGGGACAGTCTACATTAGCACATTTCTTGCAAATCGTTCCAATTTACTACGGTGTAAATGACCTGAGTGACAATCATTTAGCAGCAACCAATTTTTAACAAACTGTGTTAAATAGATTCTTGGGAAGTTATCAGACTGGTTTCATCGAAGAACGGTCTACAACGGTCCAAAGATACACTTTGCATCAGATACGCATCATCTATTCATCAAATTTAAGGTCACATATGATAAAGTTAACCAAAAAGAACTATGGAAGCACATGGATGAGAACGGCATTCCGGAGAAGCTCCCCTGACAAATCAAGGGTACGATAGATGGAACCCAGCGCTATGTAAGGATCTCGGGTGGAATCACACAGGGCACTTCGTCATGGTCGTCATCTTCGTCATCTTTTGTCTGCTGTTCTACATTGCTCTTAGAGGTGTTATGAGACGAGCGGCGTTCAACATGCGGGGAACGACTCTCAATAAATCCAGTCAATTGATTTGCTTTGTCGATGACGTGGATATTGTCAGCAGCGCATTTGAGGCGGTGGTGGCTGAGCAGCAGCAGTTAAGATTGGGTTAAAGATAACTACGTCTTAAACGAAGTAATGTTCGCGACAACATCTGGACCGATTAGTTTTGGAATAAAACAAATTTGCTGTTAGTTCAATCCAAGATGCATTTTTTATTCATTTAATTGTGCATTATTAGACGTCTTAAAACTAATTACAGTTACTTAATTAGGCTGCATGAAGAAACAACGAGTTTACCCCAGCCATTAGGGTTTTTGCAGACTTCTCTGCAACAGATTTAGCTGCTTTTGTCCAAGATTTTCGAAATTTTTCGAAATTTTGTAGCTTGTTGTTTATATCGAGAGAGTTCTCTCTTCACGAGAGCCCAATACCGCTCGATAGGTCGCAACTCCGGGCAGTTAGGTGAACTCACCTCTTTCGGTACAACATGGACTCCATTCGCTTTATACCATTCCAAAACATCTTTGGCGTAGTGACAAGATGCCATATCAGGCCAGAACAGCGAGGGATCGTCATGGCCGCGAAGGAATGATAACAATCGCTTCTTTTGGGCATTCTTTGCGATATATTTCCTTGTTCGCCGTTCCGGTAGTGATGAAGCTTTGGCTTGCTCGACCTCCAAACTCGACTTGCTCGCTTGGTCGACCAAAGCAAATATTTTTTGGGATACTTGGCCTTTTTCTTCGTCCTGAAATGCTCCTCTACGCCGTTTCGTTGCATGGCAGTATAATAAGACATTCCGGGAAGCTGCTTAAAGTCTTCCAGCACATAAGTTTAAACGTCCATTATCACACAGGAAAACTTCGTCAAATATTCGCGATACAACTTGCGAGCCCGGGTTCTAGCCGTCACATTCTGTTTATAATTACGGTTCGGTACAGATTTCACCTTGAACGACTTCATACCTTGCCGTTGCTTGGAAGTATGCACGAAAGTTGGGGATATTTTTATTTTTAACGTAGGACTACGTTTCTCTTTTCTATACCGGGTATCATTTCAAAATTTTGAAAAATGAGAGCGTTACGCAAAAGTGAAAGGTTTTTGAATGCTAATAACTCTCGTTCAACTGTACACAATGACTTCATTCAGACACCATTAGATCAGAAAAACTTACAATTTTTTTGCATTGAAATAACAATTAAGTGCTATTAGTATAAGTAGTTAAATTTTTTACTTAAAAATGACCTACTTTTGCTACGATACAAATCTCCGTATGAACAGGTTGGAAATATGTTTCTCCCTATTCGGGTCCTCAAAAACGAGTACCAAATGGTTCAAATTGTCTTCTTCTTTTTATTTCATTTAGTTTCATTCCATGATGAATACAGAACTTTACCATTTACCATTATTACTATAAACCAACGCGGTCTTACGTGAACCTTGCGGTTATATCCCTGAAACAACCAACCACTAATTTTCTAGCCACAGTACGTACCGAAAGATCTGGTCTTATCTGCAATATTTGCTTCACCTTCGCGTCCTTTTGGTGGTTCCTGAGATCCGTTTTTGTTCCGCTACCAGCCTTCCTGGTTGTTTTGAAATGTGTATCGAAAGATTTAAGAACGTTATGGACAGTGTTTGCAGGAAAACCAAGCTTTTTTGTAAGTTTTCTTACTGACAGATCCGGATTTTCATTGCGACCGCACACAATTACTTTTCGCACTTGCTCTTCGACCAAAAATTTATTTTACACAATGACCAGACATACGTTCACCAGTCTGCGAAATATTTCACGCGTTGATGAAGTATTTCCATAGACATACGTATTTAGGGGTGTCCAGATTTTGTCGCGAACAAGCTTTACATGCTGGTATGCGGAACCGTGCACGACAGGGCCTGATTAAGCAGCAGAGCAATGATCGACGGAGATGAGTTCGTGGTAGGCGATGAGTTTGTCTATCTCGGCTTACTTGTTAATACGGACAATGATAACAGTCGGATGTGTATTTTCAGTGGAAGTCGCGCCTACTGTGGGCTCAACAAGTAACTGCGGTCAAATAGACTTCTCAAGTACCGTTGCTAGTTTTGTTAAGGTTTCATAGAACTCTACTTGTCTTAATCATGCTCTTCAGGACCCGCATAGAACCAAAATTGTTACTTGGGATAGCTCCCGTACGAAGTGTATCTTTTACAAAACGTAAATGAGATCGGTTGTTCTCTACCGGCGTGAGACATGGACAATGCTTGAGCAGGACTTGCGAGCACTCGGAGTTTTTGCGCGACGGATGCTAAGAACCATATTTGGCGGGGTGCAGGAGGACGGAGTTTGAAGGCACAACTCGAGCAACTTGCTGGCGAATCTAGTATTCGTAAGGTTTTCAAATCTGGACGCATACGCTGGGCAAGACATGTTGCGAGGGTGCCAGACAACTATCCGGCGAAAATGGTATTCAATGGAAATTCCGGTAGGTACAAGGCGACGAGAAGCACAACGAGCAAGATGGTTATACCAAATGGGGCTTGTTTTAGGGAGTACAAGGTTCCCATGGGATTGGAGAGGAGCAGCCATCAATCGAGCTCGTTGGAGGGATATTGGGTATCAAATTATGTGATAAATAAAATTTTGACGAGAAAATAAATATACAATAGGTTCTTTTATTTACGATGCGTAGTCTAGTAAATCATCAGAACCACTGCACACTTAAAAATTATGAGTTTCACACGAGAAATAATTCATTTTTCACACAAATCGAGAAACGCTATCCAAGATTTTATGTAGAATCATGTTTCTCAAAATCAAAAAATGCGCAACTCAACAAAAGGTGTATTTAATAGAAGCAAGGAAATCGCTACTCACGTCTCTTTCAACTTCTTCTTTTGTTCAAAAGGACGCTAACATATTTCAGGGCACTGGAATTTACATGGCTTCTTTGAAGTGTGAATATTAGATTCCAGATAATTCAGAAATCGATACCTTTATTACTGTTGTCAGGAAGTAATGGCACAGTGCTACCTTAAACATCTTGGATTCAAACTCAACTACGTCCAACTTTGATTTTATGACTTTCCTTTTGCTTACTGTTTCCATTGCCAAATGGTCATCTTATTGATCGAAGATGTTGCCGGTCAACTGATGCCACCAATTACTGAAAATCAACAGTGAATGTCAGAAAGCATGTGGATCCCCACAATCCGCAAACATCGAATGGTATTCCATGAAATCTTTCCAGTTCAGTTTAAACCACCAAAGTTTACTCAGTCGTGGCTTCTGATAGCTGCAAGAGATTTGCGGTCGATTTGTTGTTGGTGGATTCCAACGGACTATTCTGACACCCTTTTGTGTACCCTCCTGCATCGTGTTCGACTGCTTCCAAATGCACCATATTCGTTGTATATCTTTACAACCAAGCACATATGGGCGAAATTCTCCGCCTGAAACAATAATGGAACGTGCTTAACCGTTCGGCGGATGGGTTCCTAACTACAACCGGTAAACCTTCTACGGGTGCAAACCCACACCATTCAACGAGGTTCATCGCTGGCAGCATGTGATGGCGTTCAATTGAATTGTTTGATTCCAACGTTTGGTGCCTTCCAATAAGAGACGGACTTGGATCTCACCCACAAGAATATTTGTATCTATCTATTTTCAGGTTAAGTTAAACTTGTTTGGAAATGTTCGTTTGACTTGGCATAATATTATAGATTTGAGGTATTATGGCACACAAATAATTCTATAAGGTAGAAGTATTTTAGAGTTAGAAGCTCTCGATTTCGTTAATTTATCAACAAACCACTACAACACAATATTGGCTGTCACTCTCTGTGCCTCTCAAGATGTTCTTAAATAGCAAACAAACTGTTACTCTTATATCGGATTGTTTCAATATTCCAGAAAGTACTGCGATGAATTGGCTGCTGCTGATTTCTTCATCTCATTTGCACAACTTCAAGCTGTATACAAATGTTCACTACTTGTAGAACAACATTAATCTTATCTCAAATCATAGCTTACCATGCAAACTTAGTCAGCTAAATACCTTACAGTTTTGAGATGTTATTGCACATCATTGGTTACATAAAGCAACTAACATGTTTGAAAGCGCTTTAGTATTTCCCCCCGATTTTTCCACTAATCTTAATACTCTTTTGAGATGAGATCTTACTACATTATAATAGCGCAAATATAACCAACTAGTTTATAGAATAGCAATGGAGTAAAATCTATTTCACTTTAAATGTAAGTTGAAAGCACATACGCTATCCAAGTTAGCTGATATCAGGTGGACGGGATGATCCGCTCTAGAAGCTGCTAAATAATAAATACATCTCCTTTAGTCAGCACTCTTTTTTATAAGCAGTCAATAGGTGGATTGATTTATTCGCTGCTGTTATTTAGTGCCTTAGACAGCCAACGCGAGAAGGGCACTGTGCATTCAAGCCAGAAGTGGCGTGTTCCATTCTCAGTATGGTATATGTATAGAAACGCATGCATTGGTGTTAACCTCAAAAACGCTTCATTCATACCTTTTAAATTTTTAAATTAAAAAATGAACTCGTATTCAGTTTCATCGAGAAACTAAACAGTCGCTTTGAAATGGTTTTATACCCCCTGAAAACAACCCCAAAAGGCTTGCAACAGAAACGGAATTGTGGTTTTTAGATTAACAAATACTTTTCTACGAAATTGTTCCGTTCCGAATGTGGCGTTCAATTCGGCAGCATATAACTGGTCAGAGTCATTTTGTCGTTGCAGAAAAGTAGACCATTTAAAGCCGCCAGAGAGTAAACGAACATAACAAACGCATTCCGTTGTGCTTGACGATGGTGGTGAAAGTTTTGCACTCATTTTCTGTTTGATTACATTTTATGGGATCTCCTCTCGCACCCAAGCGACGCGCCCGTCTAGTGGTTCAAAACGAACAGCAGCTTAGAAACGGTCGAATCTTCTGCTGGCCAATTGTTGGAAAATGGTTCGAACTCCCGAACAAACGTATTTGAAATGCAACGAGTAGCACAGTGTACTAGGGCAAATAAATGGTGGCCACCCGTTCAGTTTGTGGAAGCTGTTGAAAAGAGGTTCTTCGAGGTTCGGTACGATATTCGTATTTGCCCCCCTCCCCTTTTTTTCCCCCCCTTTCCCCTCTCTCCTTTCCCTCACCTTCCTTTTCCTCTTTCTTTTCCCTACAAATTCTTTTTTTTTTTTTTCTTTCAATTCCCTTCCCTCTCCTCTTTCTCCTTTGATGTAGAAGGGAGATGTTTCGCTAATCGCCATGAGGCACCAAGAGTAGACAGTCATGTTTGCTAGAATGAAAGATATGAAGAGAAAGTGTTGAAAGTTCCGTTAGCGTACGGTAGGTTTGGAAATGGAATAGAAGTACTGAAATTTGAGCGAAAGGGCATGGGTAAAGTAGTACTCGAACCAAGGACGTTATCATTGCCAAACATCCCACTGCGGGGTAGGTTGAGGCACAGATACATCTGCCACCTCAACTGGCAATAATAACGTGTTGGAACTCGCTCATGTACCACTGATCGCTTGTGATAGTTTCTAGCGGTAGTTTGTACACACTCTGTTTTGATGCGTACATGGGAGAGGAAAACTCTCTCCTTTTTTGGGTTTGTTTTTGTACACAACGACTGATAATTACTTAGTGTTTATATGTTTTTCGGAGCAGTTTTGTTAAACGGGTGCCTCCAGTTCGATGATCTTCGTCTTCTGAAACATCTTCACAACGCGGGACACGGTGGAATGGTGGATTCCAAGCCTTTTGCCGATCCATCTGTACGACTGACCAGGATTATCGATCACCGCGCCCAAGATTTGCTGGCGTAGCTCTTCTTGTTTCGAATGAATCTTAAAAACTACTTGACAGATCGCGATATTATTTTGCACACATAAAAATTACGCTCTAAACTAGTATTACCCAAAATTTGTACCCACGCGATATAAAGTTACACATTTGTACCCACGCGATATAAAGTTACACCCAAAACAAAGTGTCGCATTTTTTCCGAGTCCAATCTTTAGATTTTTGAGAGATATCTTTCTTTCTAGATTCCATTTCTATGGAATGAGCAGTGTGCTGATTAAAAACGAATGTGGCGTAAAGATATATAGAGAGAAAAATGATCTGAATTGTTTCGTATCCTCGCGTCGGTGACTCGGGTAGAAAAAGTTCGCGATATTTCATTCTCTCATCCCAAAAAGTTCACTCAAGAAACTTTGGCGTGTGAAACTAGCAATGAGTAGTTCCCAAGTGAAAACGTATCGCACGATGAATTGATATTTTTGTGAGATTTCCATCACTGCTTTCGAGACAATAACAATTGATAAAAATAATCTTTGAAATCTTTAGATGGCTACAAAATATGAGAATAGTTTGGCTAAAACATGATGATGATTTGAGACGTTTCATGCGGTGAAAAATATTTTTATGTTGATTCGTCTGTTTTCTAAGTCATAAAAAGCGAGATTAAATTCATGCCACCGCCACAAGCGCTAGAAGAAGAAACAAACAGCTGTATGTGGTTTTGTTCTCCTCTTTGTTGGCGTTGTTCATGTTCAACGCGTTTTCGTTTGTTTACGAAGATGGTCGCGGAACAGTGTTTTCTTCGGGAACGCGTCTTTCGGTGTTTTCTTCGGGAACGGTCTTACGGAATGCACTTTTTGTCGGAGGGCCACAAGAAATACATGATCGATCGGTTCTACGCTGGAGAACCTAAGGATAGCAACAAAAACCCGGTCGGTGGGGCGGAATACACGCCGCCAAGCGGATGAAATTGAGCACTGTCGCCAAGCACAACATTGGCGTTAACACCAGGAAGCTGGCCAAGAAGTTCGATATGTCGTGCAGATACCTGAAGGCCTATGTTCAACCCTATATCAGGCTTGTAGTTTTTCAAAATTTTCCATTCTTATGAACAAAGTTTCGTCTTAGCTTTCCCTCCACCTTAATTTTTTGAGTGGTATTTTTTTTCAAACCAATCTATTTTTGTATTCTTGCACAAATTTTTCTTTTATTTATTAGATGATGCTCCATTCTTGAATTATGAATTCTCTTAATATGTGGTTTCCAGGAAAATATAAAGCAAAATAGAAATACATATGTGACAGTTATTAGTTTTTTTTTAAAGTACAGGAACGATCAAACGCCGTCCAATGCGACACGTACAAAACATACCTGACTAGTTTTGTTGGCGTATGAAAATGCATGAATATGTTTGTTTTTGAAATATGGAAGTTAATTTGAGTTGCTTAATTCATATAAAATAATACGCAAAAATGATATCGAACGCAAACAACCTTGTGTCCTCACCCAAAAACATCAAACACATATATTGCAAATCAATAAGTCGTATACGTGAATCATGATTCTAATTGCATGAAGTGTCCAATGGCACTTTAATAGATCTACAGCATGGCACATGCAAAATATATCTTTCTTATTTATATTTTTGGTGCTACTTAGGACTTTAATAATGCCCGGACACCACACTCTAATTTTTTTTTTTTTTTATTCGAAACCAAAACACTGTTAATGAAAATGTGTTCACTGCATTTTATTCAATAATTGCCACAGATTAGCTTCAAGGCAATGGTTAAGTTTATATCAAATTTTTATTCTAGAAATCTGAAACAATGTCTGTGTATATGACAGCATTTATTTGAAAAAATAAAGTTTCTGCGAATGCTTTAAGCGCTTGAATATTTTCTAGAATCGTTAAATAAGTCCATTTGTCTATCAATCACATCGCGCCTGTTCCAGAACTCCAACGCGCTAGTAAACGAATTTTCTATCATCCCGAGCAACCGACTTCCAGCAACATAGACACGTGGGCACGTCGATGCCAAGGGCACAAGTCATGATGTTTTCATAAATTAACGCTCGGGAAATTAAATGAACAAAACAGCCAGCAGCTCAGTGAATTTCCACGAAACTTTGTCGTCCGCAGAACGCCTTCCAAGCAAGGCAGCCATTGGTATCATTTCGGGTTCTTCTTTTTCGAGAGCATTCTGTATGTGCCGAAATCTACGATATGGGCCATCAGTAGTGAGTGCCGCCACCGTCTTCATCGCCATCGTCATCGTTCCTCGTTTAGGGCCATGAAATACACACCATCCGAAACGAGTTGACTGGCATAGTACCGAAATCGTAATGGGTGCGTGTTTGTGTAGAGCGAAGGAGGCTTTCCATTTTCCGGCAACGTTCACATAATTTTACGTTAATTTTATCACCAGCACCACTCCCACTAATATCGCGCTCCATTTGAAGGAAGATGGCTTCCCAGAAGTTGTGGCTCCATTGGAATGGAATTGAATCTAAGAAACAGCGTGAATTGTGAAAACTCGGGAGTACGGCAACGAGTGGAAATGAGGCCTTTTCGTTAGCATTACCAGCTAGTAATTATTCTTGGAATGATTTCGGGAAAATTAAATTCAAACATTTTCAACCTAACTGAAGGAAATCTTTGCGATGAAAGTAATTCTATCATTGTGATTAGCTTATGTTAACCTGCTGTTTAATTTGGCCACACGATGCTCTCGATCCAGTCAATGTAACTTGCCACCCGGGTGTAGATTGATGGGGATCTGTTGACTCCACAGGCAGCACCCGTCGACGTAATTCCTATCACATGATAGGTGCATCCTTTAGGTTCCGTAATCACTTGAATCGGACCACCGGAATCACCCTGACAGGTATCTTTTCCACCTCGTGTACTTCCTATACAGAGCTGCCCGTCAATGATTCCATTCTTGAACCGCCTGTCTATGTACGTGTCTTGACATTCTTGTCTATCCAAAAAGTCCAACATCACCTTCCGGAGCACTTCCGAACTGTCACCAGCTGAAATACAATGAAATTCATCATCAATTCGTTAATACTGCGTTTGTTTAGAAATTTTAATTACCATTTTCTGTCAGTCCAAATCCCGTCGCGATAACAGAGCTTACATTTAGATTCATTCCCGTCCACAGACAAGCTGGTCGAATGACTTTCGAGAATATTACGTTCTGTGCTAGCTTGATAAGCGCTATGTCATGGTAAGAGGATGCGTGTCTATGTAGAGGATGTTTTTCAAAAGATTCGATTTCAAGATCAACATGATTATCAGTTTCATCGTGCAGGTTGTGCGCTCCCAGTCGAACTATTTCCGGGTATCCATTCTTAAAGCAATGCGCAGCTGTCAGGACAAAGCGCTCGCTAATCAACGATCCACCGCAGTCAAACTTGTAGGCGTCCGAATCGTCCGCTTTTCGCCAACCAAGCAATGCCTGATGCGGGAACTCATTCGGTTTGGCAGCTTCTCCTCCCACTATCAGATCCACCGTTTTGGAACAGTTAAAACTGGTATACTTGATCGGTTTTGGATTGAGGGTCAGTGGAATTATGGAAGTTTGCTT
Source organism: Aedes koreicus (assembly GCA_024533555.2). Lineage (NCBI taxonomy): Eukaryota > Metazoa > Arthropoda > Insecta > Diptera > Culicidae > Aedes > Aedes koreicus. Next base: position 81,115 of record JAHHFK020002950.1, on the reverse strand, counting down.
AATCGTCTTCTTACGATACTCGGAACATTCTGTCGTAGGATTATATAAATATTGATTACCATGCCATCATCGCCAACAACACCAATACTTACTTGCATCCGCTATTAGCTGGCCTGAAATGACTGTAGGGCAAAATAATTGTCAGTAGACCTTTCAGTTATGCCGGGAATAATTACACCTCACCTTGAACTAGCACCAACAAAACGGCCACAGTGAAGCTAACCATCGCTGATGCCATTTGCTCGATTCCAGAACTGATAACACTGCTGCTCGTTCGCTGACTTGGAAGCAACTAACCGATAGGGGAAACCGGTTCTACATTTTAATTCGGTACCAGTTTGATTTCTTCTCAATGGACGTTTCACTGTTGGGTGTGAGGCGATCTTGATCGTGGAGGGAATCCCCATGCCGATTGATTTGTATGCTTTGATGTGGTCATTCTCGTCTTCTGCATGTGTGAGAAACTTGTAAAAAAGACTATTAAAGGGCGATACGGTCAAAATTTGGTCAATATCAACTTGACGTATTTCTTTCAATTTTGCATTTAAAAAACCTGAACACCCCTCATTTTGAAGGTGTGTGTGTGTAGAATGTTGCTCCTATTTTGATTTTGGAATTCACTCTTCAGTTGTCAAAATGCCGTCCAAGCAAGAAGAGCAGCGTATCAAAATTTTGCTCGCGCATCGCGAAAATCCGAGCTACTCGCACGCAAAGTTGGCAAAATCGCTAAAAGTTGCCAAATCAACCGTTACAAATGTAATTAAAGTGTTTGAGGAACGTTTGTCGACAGCCAGGAAGTCTGGATCGGGGGGAAATCGAAAACCGGAAGCCGCTGAGACGACAAAGAGAGTTGCCGGTAGTTTCAAGCGAAGCCCTAACCTATCTCTCCGAGATGCCGCAAATAAGCTGGGTGTATCGTCTACAACCGTGCATCGAGCCAAAAAACGAGCCGGACTATCGACTTACAAGAAGGTAGTGACTCCAAATCGCGATGATAAACAAAATACGACGGCCAAAGCGCGATCCCGGAGGCTGTACATATTAAGACTAGTGAAATGGCACAAACAAAAATAAAGTTTATCTTAGCTTTACTATATCAAACTTATTTGCATGACTGAACGTCTTGTGGAAATTCACAGTCAGAACTACTCGATGAATAATTATTGTTGTTTATTCTAATGCTGTTGGGTTTGCTTCGAAACCTGTCTTACTTTATTAAGGCTTTCTAAGTTTTGAAAATATGTTGATGGCGAGTAATCGATGTGATGAAATTTCAAAATTTTCACTCTGCTTGTCAGATAATATAAAATACCACGCATTGGCGTTGGCACTGAATGACTGTGGAACTGAACCCATAGGAGGAATGTTGACTAGAGTTTGCTAGTGAGCTTTCGTCTGTCAGCGTCTGTTTGTGTCATTTACAATCACACACTAACGAAAGAGATCAAAGTAAGCGTAAATTAATTAGGTTTGTTTTGATGTCTTGAACGAAGGAGATGAACAAATCAAGCTGAACATTGCATTAGGTCCTAAGTAACATTCGGAGACTCTCTTCGTCGACTTTCTCTTTGCGGCTGTAAAAAAACATGTTCAAGAATTTTCAACACACAGTACGGTAATATAAAGTGTAATTAAGGATCCAATGCGTCGAAAACATTAGCAAATCGTTGAATAGACAAACTATTAACGAAAGAGAAAGTCGACGAGGGAATCTCTCAGTGTTACGTACGACCTAATGCATTGTTCAGCTTGAAAACAACGAAATAACGGTTTCATAATTATCATGGTAGGGTAACGGGATGTAATCTTAGCCTATAGCCTTCATTCGGCCTATGTACAAAATATGTCATTAATTTAGCGATAATAAGCAAAATCATGTTGCTATTAGGATGACCGTTGTAATCCAAATCAAGTGAAACAATATTAATCAACTTATAGTTGTTCACTTCCGCGTAATTTTCGATTTCCTGAACTTTTGGGGCATCATGGTTTTACTGGTAAAGCTGAACAGATGATCTCCAAGATCTTCAAGTGATCTAAATTTGTCTTAATTGAATCGATAAACCGAGTAATGCACTCTAGAAATACAAAGAACAGTTACACGTTACAAACTAACTGTCGACATAAGCAAAATAACAATGATTTTAAAAGAAAATCGTAGACCCAATGTTGGGGACATATTTTTTGTATGTTCATATATATGGCCTGTTGAATCAATAAAGTAGTAAAAAGGTAGTTATTGGTAAAATTTTAAGTGGAAATGCATGAGTTTGCGGTTGTTTATATTCAAATGGCTCATCTAAACACAAAAGGAACAAAATCTTTGCAGAGTGAATTTTAATGTTTTCCTTATCGAATGGTTGATAAATTGTATATGAACATCACTTAAGTGTTTCGAAGCAGTTTTATTTTAGTTTGTTTTGTGAAATTTTGTGTTAAGTAAAACGAATACAGCTGGCAATGCCTCAAATTATAAAATTAGAAAAAAAAAACCGCACGAAGACTGCATTTAGTAATAAATTCATCGAATGGGACGAAGATGCATCCATGAATCATTGGTGCTTATAGACCGACATCAAATCCATATCCCTCGAATGTTTCTGACTTTATAAAATAAGTTGTGTAACTTTTCGTTTACTCGCAGTTGACCCGAGGTTATCAGGGGTGAACATTTTTGGGGATGGATTGGACTGAGGAACATGGAAATGCGATGCTATGGTCTCATCAGATAGTTGTCGCCAGCACTTGAACTTTGTGTGATTTGGTCAGGGCCTCTTTTTGTGTTCGGCCGGTTGTGGTAATCGCTTGTCACTCTATGTTCAAATTCCTAGTGATAATTAAAGTCAAAATTCACCAGGGACTAAACTACGCGGTGTCAGGTTAACATTGTACTTTACTTTGGTGTGTTTTTCGATTTCAAAAAGATTTAAAGTATTGTTAAAATTTCAGTTTGGTCATTGTAATATTGATTGTTTCGTAACGTAAATTGAAGGTTTCCATCACATGATTCATTCGATTTATCGCCGTTTCTGCGATGATGGTTTGTAAAAAAATATTTCCATTTTGTAGTTGCTGGGAGGGAATGTAAGTATTTAGTTTTGATAGAAACTCTTCTTAATCAATGCGATGCGAGACGATACCGTTCAAAAACGAAACTTTTGCAAATGATCGTCGATCTTTCAATGATGAGATACTGATAAGCATGCAGAGGCATTTCAGACATCTTCAGGAAATTATCCTGATAGACTATTCTATTCTATTCTAACGCTCACACAGCCAGTAATTAAAAGCATCCGGGAAAATACTATAACCAGTGAATTATGGAGAGTGTGAGCTGTTTAGTGGAATACCTGTAACTAGAAAATAAGAAGAATGATTAGTAATTTCCATTTAATTCCAACTACCTTTATTGCTTATCTTGACAGATACGCGTATTTCGTCTACAATGTGCAGACTTCTTCAGTGTCGAGTATTAGTACACGACACTGAAGAAGTCTGCACATTGTAGACGAAATACGCGTATCTGTCAAGATAAGCAATAAAGGTAGTTGGAATTAAATGGAAATTACTAATCATTCTTCTTATTTTCTACTATAACCAGTATTTTTCTTGGCAAAATTAATATTTGTGGCATATCCGTAATATAGCAAAGGGCTTCAAATGGTGAGTTGACAACTTCGAAGGAGGGTGCGACCGACTTCCAGTCTTCACAAGCTCCTACCTCACGCCTCCACGAGTCACATGATCACAAAAGACTGCCAGCTGAAACATGGAGACGCTGGTTGGCGTAGCCTGGGCAATGTTGTCATTTTGACAATAGCGAAGTAAGGAGGTGCGACTTAAAATCGTGTACCTATAAATCAAGTTGTTTATCCATACCTGTTATTCATATCATATTATTTTCCATTCACGTTTAATTAATAATTTCAGCACGCTTTGGAAGCATCTTTGCATTCCAAAATCATTTAAGGGCCTGGAGCAACAGGACAAGCATCAAAGGCTCGATTTTTTTTTCAGGATTTCAGCATAACATCTAATTAAGTTCGCGCTTCAGAATTTCAACTACTATATTCATAAAAGACTAGCATAAGCAGCTTATAAGCAGTGTAGGATTATATTTAAATATTCTATTTAGTGGTATTATAGTGAGATAAGCCATTTATTTCAGAAATCATCAAACCGGGCTTTTCGATCACTCCAATTGCTATCTTTGAAAGGTAACTAAAACGGTATACATAAGAATTTTAACAACATGTCTTAAAAAATAATATCTTTTATTGAAATTTTATCTTAGATATTCTGTTTTCAGCTTTTCAAAGACTAGTAGTGGATACTAATGCATGTCTAATTTTTATTCATTTATTTTTTTCAGTAACAATCCAGTGGATGTCAGATTTTGTACATACGCATATTATGATCTAGTTTTAACTTACTTTAGCCATTTTTACCTGTTCAAGTAATTCAAATTGTGTAATGTGTTATTTGTAATTCCATGTACATCATTCAAGTTCGAAATTTAGCATTTTGTTTTTATGATAACTTCATTTTTTTTTATACAAATTATACTAAATACTAAATGACATATAATGGGAAAATAACAGGGAGGGACCATCAGGGCACCCAAGTGAAGCCATTTGGATAGGGAGCATGGGACTGCCTCCTCCCGATTGTTAACATTTCGCGGAACGAGGGTGGACTCTTTGACCCCATCTTTTGGATTTATTCTGTCAATTGAGGGCCAGATTCTAGCGCTGTGAGTGTGAACTTGCTTTTGGAAGGATATTCTCTTCCCTGTATTCGCGGGTTTCGTGTAAGTGTCTCTGCTTACGGGCCCGCCCAAACGTTTTTGGCCCTTCATACAGGAGCTTGATGCTCACAAACAACAATAGGATCCTGATCAAATCGTTTTTCAGATTATTCCACTGCTATGGAAAGTTACCTTCCTACAATAGATGGAAGTATTACCAAATCATCATCATCAATCATCATATCCGTAATATGGCAAAAATATTGAAATGGCCAGGCCCACTGTGTAGCGTTGGGGGTAAAAGAAGATTCCAAATTAAAAGGCAATTAAATTATCCACCTGATGAATAAGGTAATCAACGAATATTTTCGATTCGTATGCAGAAGAAAACGGGGACAACCGTCCTTCCTTCTCGATTTTGGAGGTTTAGGTGAATTGTTGGGAGTGCCGTTTCTAAGAAGGTTAATTTTACTCCATTTGTCCTGACCATTTTGAGAAAGACAAAAATATTTCCACCTTGTGTCCTAGCTCATAAGCCTTGGTTTAAGCGCCATTGTTTGCTCTCTGAAATTTAAAAAAAGAAAAAACTGGAATGGGTATTCCTTCCTTGTGCCCTGGATAAATCCTAGAATTAATATTCTGAAACGAGAAATGTTATGAATTGACCGCACTGTATATAAAATCAATTTTCGGTGTAATTAAATTTATTTTATAACATTCTAGGTGTCTAAGTTTTGGTCGGGGAGTTCATTATCGCTGCTTTCGTCAAAAGTTTAACTTCGAATGAAATGCGTATATTCACCGTTATTTTACATTTATATGGAAGTATGGATTTATTGTACTAACTTAGTATAATTAGTAGATGTGTGTTTGGAGTGCTCGTTTGTAGATGAAGAACATAATGCACTACGAGATTTAATCAGTCATCATCACAATTTGTATGAAACACATGTCAAAAAAGATCTTAAGCCGAAGCATAAATGTGTGGTTCATTATCCAAATATCAATCGAACACTGGACTGTAGAATAAATTATGTGTTTTAAAAATGAAGCAAAAAATTACTATGCAATGCTTATTCAACCACTAAATATTGCTTCAGGGTTTGAAATGATATGTTCAACTGCAATTGTGTTAAAAGGAATCAACTTAAGACAGGGTACTTTATTCCTATATTCAGCTATAAAAGCAAATACGTATACTAAATAATGGATACAGCAAAACATGCATTCAAAGACTTCCCCATACTCGTAGTTAAATAAAGAAGTGTGGTCACTTGACGAAACAAACAGCCCTCAATCGAGTTTCTTGGAGATATATTACTATGAAGATGGGGGCAGCAGGCCAGCCTAAATAACTGAGTACTCGCCAATCAATCTTTTGAAAAACACAATTTAATTTTCCTTTTCAAGACCTTTTGGATGTTCGTGATAAGGAGTGTATCGAATATAAGCTATCCACATACATTTGCGTTGTACGCATGTATTTGTGATGGTTTTTTATGCTCTGAACACTGCATGCTGTGCGTTTGACTGTCAGCTTTCTTTTGAATACTTGTTTGTGCGGTTCAAATTCTGCGTTTTCAAAATGTTGCGTATTGAAAAGGAAGTGAAAATTAAGGTTCTGGACACATGGCTAAGTGAGAAGGGTATTACTATGCGAAAATTGGCGAAGCGGTTTGGAAATCATCATGCGAGTGTTAAAACCATCATTAATAAGTTTGGGGAACACTATTCTTTGGATGAGCTACCAGGAAGAGGCAGAAAACCCGGTTCTTCCAACCCGAAACTGGAGCAGAAAGTGGTATCTCTAATCATGAAGAACAAATCAATGTCAATACGTGATTTGGCCAAAAAAGCAGGAACGAGTGTCGGAATGATCCAGCGTATCAAGAGGCGAAACCACCTGAAGACCTACAAGAAGCAGAAAATCTCGAAACAAAGTGCAGAACAGAATAAGCGGGACCCGGAAATTGTATTCGCGTCTTTTGCAGCGTCCGGATGCATGCGTTTTGATGGACGATGAGACCTATGTAAAGGAGAACTCAAAAACCCTTCCAGGTCCACAATACTTTACTGTCGTCGTTGAGAAGGATGTGAGCGATGCGGACAGGTCGATTCAAGTGGAGAAATTCGATCGAAAGGTACTGGTATGGCAAGCAATATGTTCCTGTGGTTTGAAGTCAACCATTTTTTACACTACCGGGACTATAAATGCGGAAATCTATCGATCTGAGTGTCCCCAGAAGAGATTGTTGCCTTTATATAAGAAGCATAGTACACCTCCACTGTTTTGGCCGGATTTAGCGTCGGCTCACTATGCCAAAACCACTCTCAATTGGCTTGCGGAAAAGGGTATGGATTTCGTTGAGAAAAATATCAATCCACCAAATAGCCCTCAGCTTCGACCCATCGAACGTTACTGGGCAATCGTGAAGAGGGTCTTCAAGAAGACTGGTAAGGCAGCTGGGAACATGCAGGAGTTCAAAAAAATTTGGGCTCAAGCGTCCAAAAAATGCGATGCAACACTTGTCCGGCACTTGATGAAGAGCATTCGATCCAAAGTTCGAAAATTCGTGAAGGAATAACTTAAATTTTATCCGGTCTTCATTATGTTCAAGTTTAACCTCGTACAATAAAGGATCAATTTTTTGTATGAATAAAATATCGGTTTTCAACATAATTTGAAAGAAAGTTTGTGGATAGCTTATTTTCGATACACTCCTTATACGAAATTCAATTATATTCTTATGATCAACATTAACCTCATATGGTAAAATAAATAACCGAAAAAGTTCGAATCAAAAGAAGTATAAGTTTACGTCCTACAAATTGTTAGACTATGACTACTTGCGACCAAGGCTGTCAATATTGCCAGTTGCATTTTTCGACGACTAATTTCCATTCCTCTTAGGCAAAACGGCCAATAAATCAGTAAAATGGAAAGCGCTCACCCGGGTTCGATCTCGAAATCCATTTACACCGGTTTTAGCTCTATTCAACACACAAATGATATTTAGGTATGGCTCTGTGGTCATAACCACAGCATTTACTAACACTCGCGACGGTTATTGAGATTCTTATGTAGATTAATTCATCACACTAAAAATACGGAAATAACGTGACAGCTCACCAAAACCCAACCGTTCGTGGGCACAGCTTGCTGCGATCTCCCGAAATTATCCCGATAGACTATTTACAATTATGATGAAACTTGGCAGGCTTCTTCCTTTCTATAAAAGATGCCACTTTGTCATAGTATTTCCTCATTTTGAAGCCCGACTTCGTTTCCAAAAGGGTATGTGTAAAAATGGAAAATGTAAAGAAAATTGAGAGATCAAAACGGTTAAATTAATTGGTATGATGTTCTTCGCAAAGTAGTTTTTTAAACAATTTTATTTATAAAGCCGGCGTAGTGGTAAGCGTGACTGCTACTTGGCACCCCAGTGGGTCTGGGTTCAATCCCAGTCGACGTCGGTGGTTTTTCTGAAGCGAAAAAATCTGGTCACGTCTTCCTTCGGAAGGGAAGTAAAGCCGTTGGTCCCGGCTCATATTTATGTGTCAATAGGTAGGGTCCAGATGGTGAAGTCGTCTTCCTGGCGTCGGCGATTGTCACCATGTGAGAAAAAAGGCCGACAGAAAATAAAAAAATATTTGTTTTTATTTACTTTAACTGGTTCAATCGAATCAACTTTACAGAGCCAAGTTTTCATTATTATATACGTCAGTTATCTTAGAACTAAAGTTAGGGATGTAGAACCGATTACTAGCGGCCTTTTTGAGGTTAATGTGAATAACAAAAGGCGGTTCTTTAAAGTGAGGTTTACGTAACACATCTATTTTAAATTCAAAATCGTCTAATCAAAACTAATAGCTATAGAACTTTTGTTTTACATTTGACTAGAACATTTTCGTGAGAAAAAAAACATAAACACAGATATGTTTGTATTAAAAAACTTAAACTAAACATTTATGTTAAACAAACAACAATCTAAGGCTAATTTTAATTAAAAACACGTAAATGAGTTTCATAAACTCCAAACCACGTAGAGCCAAAATATTTCGAACCGGTACATTGGGTTGTTTAGCCCGAAGGGAATCATAAAGGTCAGATCTGACTCCACGATGCTCAGCACAAGACCAAATAATGAGATCTGCGTCCTGGTAACCTTTTTCAAATTCACAGCGATTACTGTCGCTCAGGCCAACACGGTATAAATGAGCGTTTCTTTTTTCTTCTTTAACGGGAAGAAAAATTTGCAACCTGATTCCTGAAGAACGAGCGTGTGGGATTGAGGGTGCCAACCCCTCGACCCACTTAAAACGCTCCCGTGTCTCGAGCCTTGGTCCCTCCCAGAACTACCTTTCGGTATTACTTCGGGGAGAGGGCTTTGTGCCTTAAGCACCCGCTTATGTCTAACTATCAAGGACTTAAGTAGTTAATTGGTCCCTCTGACCTACCGCTAATCGTTTCGCCATCTGATTTGTAGCTCTAGGACAATCTGGAAGGCCGCCGTGTCTCAGATGTCCCGGTCTTGACACACGCTCTAGACAAGGTTGTCCGGAGTCATGTCCCGACCATTTACGGCCGTCATGCAGTTTCTCACCTTATTTTCTAATGCTGTTTTTCGGTTTTTCATTTTTTGTGGGATTTCAGTGTGCTGCGCTGGTTTTTTGCTGTCGTTACTGCTGTGTTTGATTGCTTCGTATTTCTTCTGTGGTTGATTTTTCATGGATTTGATGGTGTTGTTTACTCTCTGTTTGAAACTTTTTCGGTTTTTCTTTTCGAAAAAAAAAAGAACGTTGCACTCTCTAATTGGTACTTTTTTTTTAGAAGAGCACTAGTAAAAGTGGCGCAGATAGTAGGAAATTTGTTTTTTTTTTTTAATGAAAGAGAGAAGAGAGATTTCCATTTTTTGTGGGTAGAGGAGGTATAGAGGTCGGTATAGAAGGGAAAGCAGGTTCAGGCAGGTGCTTGAATAACTGAGAGCTCAATTAGTTTAGTTTTTGTCCACTTCAGCTTCCAGTTCTTCGTCAAATTCAGCATCTTCGTCGGCGGGGGCCTCCTGGTGCTGATGATACTCGGACACCAGATCGTTCATGTTGCTCTCGGCTTCGGTGAATTCCATCTCCTCCATGCCCTCGCTAGTGTACCAATGCAAGAAAGCCTTACGACGGCAGTCAAGTTACCGATGAAGGTAGCGGACATCTTCAGGACTCGTGGAGGAATATCACAGACGGCGGTCTTGACGTTGTTGGGGATCCTTTCGATGAAGTAGCTGCTTTTCTTGTTCTGGATGTTCAACATCTGTTCGTCGACTTCCTTCATCGACATGCGTCTACAGAAAACGGTGGCTACCATCAGGAAACGTCCATGTCGTGGATCGCAGGCTGCCATCATGTACTTTGCATCGAACATCTGTTGAGTCGGTTCTACAACGGTCAGCGCACGGCACTGTTGCGAGCCGCGGGAAGTCAGTGGAGCGAATCCAGGCATTAAGATATGCAGACGTGGGCACATTATTTCCGTGCATGTGAAAAATGTATTTCTACAGAGGGTATCGAGAGAGAACTTTCATTGGTATTAGAATGGTATGGCAAAGAAGATGTTGTTTTTCAGTAGTTTCATTGATATTTTATAATTATTAATTTTCTAATTTGATAAGGCTTGATGCATATCCATTTAAAAACGATTCAAATATGACGTCCGCTACTTTTTAGATTTATCAGCCCTCCTCTATTACAATTTTTCTCATACCTTTTACACGTACTGTAACAAATTTTGACCTTCCTTTCACCCCCTCCCTACCAAAGATGTATGACGCCATATTTGGATTGCCCCTAAAAATAAGAACAAGCAGTTATGAATTACTTTTTTTTAAACGTAAATATTTTGTTCTGTTTTACTCAAGGGGCGAGACAGCTTCTTGTCGCGAGCAATTTCAGAGTTGCTTTTGAGGTACTGTTTTTTCTCTCTGTTTTTGCACAGCAGCTCTCTGTCAAACAAACCGCTCGTTAGCATATGAGCTCTCTGTTGTGCACAATAGGACACCTGCAATCTTTATTTATCCTTGATTTTTAAAATAACCCAATACGCTCAAATTACATATCTGTACATGTAATTTGATATCATATTTACTACTACAAGTATTCACCTTTGCCTTTTTCGAGAACATGTTAATTACATGTCTCCAATTAAGTCAAACTGTAATAAACCCACTCGTTTCGGATCGACCTGCTATTTGTTATTGCAGCATCATTCCGCCAGACTGGTACTGTGGAACAAGGGCCGGAGAAGAGACAAATGAGCTAGGCCCAATGCACTCCGACCCAAGCTTCAAGCTTCTAAGAATCGATGTTTAGTTAATTACCAATCAAAACATACTGTTATCAAACCCGAACGTTGGACTTCAGTAAAGTAATCTGTATCACGTATCTCATATTACATATTCTAAGAACCCCCATATTCGTAGAATAGGACTCGCCATTGTTCCATCTTCCATTTCCATTAGCAAAATATTCAATATTTTTGCAAACAAATTTGAAGTCAAACTTTTTGAAACCCTGGCAATCGATGAAGATTGATAGAATTTTAAGCTATATTGAGTTACTCGCTAGTTACTCGGTGCATCAAAGCAACTCAGAGTAGAGCTGTCTCACCCCTAGGTTTTACTGATGTAAAGGGAAATTTGATGTTTTTACCCTTTTCAAATGTAAGTCTAGATGATTATTGTTTATTTCAAAGATGTTCAATACATTCAATTTTTTAAAATTTTTTTCTTGGATTCTATAGGGGTGTTGAAGACCATAGCTAGACGAGTTTGCGTGATACACGGTAAAAATAGAACATGAAAAAATTGTTGTTAGAAAAACTTTTTTAACCTTAAATTGCCCATCCTGCGATGTATGGCAATCTTTTAGACAATTATATTGCCTTATTAAAAAAAAAAAATCCGTACAGTTCTAAGAAAGCCATTTTTTGCCAACTGATTTTAAATTTTAAAATATTTTTTTTCTTATAAAGAGAATAAAAAAAATTTTTTTCACCAACCCACAAGATTTTCTAAAACCACCCACACGTTATTTTTTTGTAGGGCTTGTCCCTTTTAATCGTGTTCCCACCAACCAACCAAACCCCTAACCCCCTTTCCAAAATAAAAAAAAATTTTAAAAAAAAAAATACAAAAATTCGCTAAAAAACAAAAATTTTACACCCCCCAAAATTTTTTTTGGTTTCAGAGGGGGGTGCCCCCCCCCAAAACCGGGTGGGGGGAATCCGTCTTTTCCTCACTCTGAGATATTACATTCCGTGGATCCACAATCAGCTCTACTAAGAGTAAATTATGGAGAGTGTGAGCTGTTTAGTGGAATACCTGTAACTAGAAAATAAGAAGAATGATTAGTAATTTCCATTTAATTCCAACTACCTTTATTGCTTATCTTGACAGATACGCGTATTTCGTCTACAATGTGCAGACTTCTTCAGTGTCGTGTACTAATACTCGACTGAAAGAAAACCTTCGCCACCTGCCGTATTTATCCTATTTTCTAAATACAAACACTTGTACCTACAGCTAACATTTCTTGTACCTAACCTATCCTGAGTCCAAAACAAATATTATGCTTGACATTTACCTCGCCTTTTCTTTATACCTAACCTGATTATTCCGTAGCAGCGGGTGTTCCACTGCGTCGGTTTTGATGTCGTTTGGGTATTAAGTTAAAGAGCCATGTGTACCCGTTACCTTGGTCTTTGTTTAGTAGATTTGTGTTTTGTTGTTTGTTAATTTCTAAGCTTTCTGCGACGTCTAATTTCCAGGGTGTAGAGGTAGTCCGTAAGATTGTGATGTCATTCGTCGTTATGTCGTGATTTTCCGTAAAGATGTGTTCTGCAACTGTCGATTTGAAGTTGTGTGAAATTCCTTTGTCAGTCTGTTTGACAGCCTTAGTCACCTCCGCTAGATGCTCTTTGAACCTTGTTGCCAAGGTTCTCTTTGATTGACCTACATACATTTTGCTGCAGTGTTTACACTTAATTTTGTATACCCCTGCTCTGCCTAATACATCTATTGAATCTTTGGTGGAGCCTAACGACGATGCCAATTGGTTGTTCCTGCTAGAGAAAACTAAGTCCAAGCCAAATTCCCTAAGTTGAGTTTTTAGCTTTTGTGTAATATCTTTATCGAAGGGGACAGACACACGTTTCAGGGGTTCAGGTGAATCGGAAAGGGTTGTTTGTGATTTCCTATGAAGAAGTTTTTCCTTTTTTTGGATGATAGCTTGAATTGTCCTCTTTTCGTAACCATTGAGTCTAGCAGTTTCGAAAATATATGCTAATTCTTTGGCTTTTCCGGTTTTATTGAGGGGAAGGGTCAACATTCGGTGGATCATGTGATCAAATCGACAGTTGCAGAACACATCTTTACGGAAAATCACGACATAACGACGAATGACATCACAATCTTACGGACTACCTCTACACCCTGGAAATTAGACGTCGCAGAAAGCTTAGAAATTAACAAACAACAAAACACAAATCTACTAAACAAAGACCAAGGTAACGGGTACACATGGCTCTTTAACTTAATACCCAAACGACATCAAAACCGACGCAGTGGAACACCCGCTGCTACGGAATAATCAGGTTAGGTATAAAGAAAAGGCGAGGTAGATATCAAGCATAATATTTGTTTTGGACTCAGGATAGGTTAGGTACAAGAAATGTTAGCTGTAGGTACAAGTGTTTGTATTTAGAAAATAGGATAAATACGGCAGGTGGCGAAGGTTTTCTTTCAGTCGAGTATTAGTACACGACACTGAAGAAGTCTGCACATTGTAGACGAAATACGCGTATCTGTCAAGATAAGCAATAAAGGTAGTTGGAATTAAATGGAAATTACTAATCATTCTTCTTATTTTCTACTAAGAGCTTTCTAGCCGCTACAGACGATTTATTATCTAAATCACATACACATTTCAACAAACTATTTGAAAAAAAATAATTAGACGGCAAACGACAATAATTGACAACAGATATAAAAACACTATTAAAATATATGCAGAGTTCAACTTAAATTCGCGGATTTTTATTCAACATAATATAAATCGTGTCCAGTAACTAAAATCCAAAAAAAAATCCAACAAACCAACAACCTAACCTTATGTTTACACTGCCACCAGGGGCCAATAGTGCACACTCATTCACAAATATCGCCAAACAGACGAGATTAATGAGTGCATCCTGTCTCGCGTGATAAATTTTCTGGTGTGCAGTTGCACTACTGTAGCACTAGGTTTGGAATCCGTTTCATGCTCTGCAACTCTAGCTGTTATGGAGGAAACCCCAGCAGCACAGGCGGGTAGAAGCAATAAAAATGTCACGATAAAATTTAAATTTTTAAACCTGAATAACTCGGCACGGGCCTCCGATCCCCAAGTCGAAGCGATTCTGCTGTTTTGCATAGGTGTCCATGTGAGCACGAGTCTTGCCGGCACCACAATGTTTAGCCATGGCGGCAACTAGCGTAGACGTGCTACATCGGGCGATGAAGTTATATTTTATGGAATTTTCAGTAAAAAAATACAAACTTGGTCATTGGCAGTTAAGGATTTCAATATTACTCCAAATTCCATCCACTCAAGCTAGGGTGCAGTGAACGGATTATTGTAGGTATTGGTTTTTGAGAAGCTTAATTTTCTGGCAATTAGACCCCATTTAATGGTGGCCCAATAGCACTCAAATAGTTATAACAACTTTTTTTATATGATAAAAAAAAATTACACTTTTTGAACAACTCTAATGATATTCATGGTGAACCTGGCACAGCACATACTGTACAGTATTAAATTGTAGCTCAAACGCAATTATTCAATATGAAGTGAACGGATCTTCGGCGAGTAGCTATTTGTTATGAAGGGGGAAATATGTTACACGGTAGTCATCCGGTTGGCTGAATAGTTGGAAACATTGTTTGGGGAAATATTGAACGTTCTTAAAAATTTCAGTCTACTGATTCAATTTTTTTTTGCTAACGATTAGACCGACCGTGAATTCTGAAGTTCTTCTTTTGAAAATATGTGCGTTTTATTTACCATAATGTTAATTGTTAGAATGATTTGAAGCGACAATCAGAGGTCAAAATTGGACTCGACTTTACATCAAAGTTTCGTTAATTTCCCATTATTTGGAATGCATCGCTAATCTGTCCCATAATAATTCCCATAGAAACTTTAAAGGACCCTTGCAGTTCGAGTTCGAAACCAAATGGGCTCAAATTTCAGGACTAGATTAGGAATCGATTGAGTGAGGTGAAGCTGACTTTGAACTCTGTGAACCACCTTAATCGCCACTAAATTGATACTGATTCGTAGATATTAGTTACTTCCCTATAATTTTTAGGTAATCAATCACAATTGAAACGTTTACACAAGTTTACAAGAACCTCGAAAGAACAATCAATTATGAGCATTTATATTACCGATAATCATACATTTTGCAAACTAGCTTCGAAGCACCGCGTACCTAAATCAATAAGCTCATATAAATGCACCATTCGCTACACGTGCCTGATTCCCAATCAGACCACAATGTACAACAGTAGGCTTTTGGTTCTGTCATGCATCTTCGTGACACATGGCTTTTATTTGCCCGATTCTGTAAGTCTTTTATCGGAATCCATCCCGTTCCTGGGAGTGCCTCTTCGAGTTGCTGCTTTTGTGTGTTGGGACGAAGGTAATTATATAATTTGAATCTAGAAAATCCTGTTTTGTCTGTCATTTATTTCGTATAATAACAGAGAAATCGGTTCGATTCGTTCGGAAACTAATGACCCACGGCGACGCTGGTCTACCACCATATTTCCTGCAGCTACGCAACGAGTCCGTTGACAATTTGGCGCTTCTGGACACTTTGGAGCCACATCAACATTTGGCTGTGGTTGATAAAGCCTGTCCGAATGTCGGTCGTTTTCTACGGGAAGAATAATATAATATTTGGTGTGTTGTGCGCAGTGGAGAACAGGGGGGAAGGGAAAGGGGGAGGCGGAAATGGACGAAATAATGAACGGGCTGGCAGCCGCGGGAAATAATAATGTATATTTTTTTGTGCGATCCACTCACGGAGGGTTGCTGGAGAAGGGTGGGTAGTGAATGTAGTTTGTTTTGCGTTGGTTATTGACAATCACAGCCCGAGCAAACATGAGTAATTATTTATAAAAAAAAAAAAGATAATTTAGTAAGTGAGGGACGTATTTGGATGACTTTACAAAAATTATAGTGGAGAAAGTCCGGCGGGGGGGGGGTGGGAGATATACAAAAATGAGTCTACGTGGTTTATGAACGAGCCCTAAGGGACAAAGTTACTCATTTTATTTCTCATATGATCAGGCGTTGAAAAGTAAGCGTTTAACCCTTATGTGTTCGGCAAAAAAAAAACACCTCTAAGTGTTCGACAGGGAACCCGGGTACCCACCAAGTTCAAATGATTGTAACTCTGGCAATTATTGACCGATTTTAATTTTTTTGAAGCCGTTAGATTCAAAAACTCAGACGTTTTATGGAAATTATCGGCAATGTCCGTTTGGGTTCATATGGTTTCCGGAAATCTGTGTTTCCGGAGATGTGGTCCGATACGGAGACACTATTTGGGAATATCAATTGAATTTCCGGGAATGGATGTCACAATCTTTGGAATAATTCCTACACGCTATTTCTATTCCATTCTGGGCCATATGCCAATTTGTTCCTGGTACGGCCATTCTATAACAGGTTCCCATGGGGCCTCGAGTGGCCATGAACATATTTAGAAGGAAACCTTGGCAATATAGGTATAAAAATTCATGAAAATTTTCCAGTACCATATTGCCTAACGTTTTTGGCCATCTGATGATTTGTCCTCAAACCGGTTATTCCGGAACAGGTTCCTGTGAGGCCTCGAGGGGCCATGAACAAACTTAAAAGGAAACCCTGGCAATATGGGTATCAAAATTCATGAAATATCACCAGTAGGATATTTCTCAACGTTTTGTGGCCATCTGATGAATTGTCCTCCGACCGGTCATTTCGGAACCGGTTCCCGTTTAGTCTTGAGTGGCACAAATTGCCAGGGTTTCCTTTGGAAAATGTTCATGGCCACTCGAGGCCCCACGGGAACCTGTTCAGGAATGATCCGAGGACAAATCATCAAATGGCCAAAAAACGTTTAGAAATATCCTACTGGAGACATTTCATGAATTTTGATACCCATATTGCCAGGGTTTCCTTTTAAAAATGTTCATGGCAACTCGAGGCCCCATGGGAATCTGTTCTGGAATGACAGGTCCGAAGACTAATCATCAGATGGCCACTAAATGTTGAAAAATATCCTACTGGAGAAATTTCATGAATTTTGATGCCCATATTGCCAGGGTTTCCTCTTAAATATGTTCATGGCCACACTAGGTCTCACGGGAACCTGTTACGGAATAGCCGTTCCGGGAACTAGTGGACATATGGCCCACAATAGAATAAAAATAGTTTCTAGGAATTATTCCAAAGATTGTGACATCCATTCCCGGAAATTCAATTGATATTCGCAAATCGTGTGTCCGTAGCGGACCACATCCCCGGAAACCCAGATTTCCGGGAACCAGATGAATTTAAATGGTCATTGCTGATAATGTTCATAAAGCGAATGAGTTTTGAAATCTTACGGTTCGAAAATAATTAGAATCGGTCAGTAATTATCATAGTTACAGTAATTTGAATTTGGTGGGTATTCGAGTACCCTGCCCACGTAACAAATTCAATTTTAAGGTACACTTGAAGAAGTTCTCAAGACTCATTTGATAAAACCACGCATAAAACTTGATATTCTTCATAGCATCGATAAAACAGCCATAAAACCCTCAAAAGTTCAAAAAGGCCCATACTACAGGAGGTTCTCAAGACTATTTCCCAAGATTCGCTTAAAACGTGATAGTTTTATCGGAACATACTTGTAATGACATGCAGAACATGCTTAAAACTATGATAAAACTACCACAAGTTTTAGTACTTTTATGATTTTCCTCTTTAAGAACACTTCCAGTCCGTCACAAATATGTTTCGAAGAGAAAAAAAAAACATCGATATACATATGATGTTTCTTTTCCAAAGTGGATACGTATGTAAATTAATTGTAAAATTGACCATAAATGCATGAGTTTTTTGCCTGCAATTGATAAATTTTTCATGCGACATTCAGTTTATTGGTGTTTTATAACATAAAAGTTCTAAAATTTTAATGCGCCACGGTATAATTGCTAGAACATTGATTTATTTGAAAAATAAAATAATACTTGAAAATTCAACAATTAGGTGACAAGGCTAATAAATTGTTAGATCTTGAATAAATTGTGTCTACAATCCATTTTAAGTTTCAAAATGTATTTTAAACAGCAGAAATTGTTCGTAACATTGGGAAAACGAGAGTATTTTTTTGCATACATATGTAAATGGCTACCATTCCGAGGGAATCCAGAACAGCCACGCTCGCCATTTTTTCAATGGTTTTATCTAAAACTACCATAAAACGCATATAAAACTAAAATTTCTTGCACAAGACTAACAAGATTTTTTTAGGAGCGCGATAAGTTCATCTTTACTTGTTCTATTCTTGAAAAAGAGGAGTAACGCTTGAATAAAACTTGTTTGAATTGCTCAAGGTAAACAAGTCTTTCGTAAGATAGCCATAAAACAAGTGTGGAGAAGGCACATCATAAAAAAAGAAAATGTGAAGGTTCAAATCAAAAGTGCCTATGCATAGTTGTTGTTCATAATTACAGCTTATAATTTATTGTTTTTAATCAACAACGTAAAGCGATTAGAACATTAAAAAAAACTCTAACTTGAATATGCTAACAATGGATTTGGGAAGAAGAACAGATAATAATATTGCGTCGATGGCTGAAACATCAGTCGAGCGAAAGATGATTTTTCTCTTGATCTGTACGCCGATCCTAGCGTTGGAAGAAGTGCACTGTGTAGTGGATTACTGAACGATTCCAGCGCACTACTTCCGACTTTGGATTAAACCTGCCGATCATGGGAAAAATCGATTTTCGCTCAGATGATATACTAATTTTTATTTGCAACGAGTATAAATATTGTGTAGCCTATTGGGAACTGAAATGTACGATTCGGGAGAATTCAACATTAACATAACATTTTACAAACGTAGTGCGAATTAAACCTTACGTCAAAAGTACTGCGCTGTATTTCCACGTTGGTGCGCCATATAACGCACTACCTGAGACGTTAGGTTTAACTTGCACAACTGGCATAAAATCAAACATCATGAGTTATGCATTTCGGTTTTCAACTGGCGACACAATGCACCATTTTATTTTATTCGTTTTACGCATAACGCATAGACCCTTTTGATAAGTTAGTCTCAGTAGGCTGCGAATCCAATGGAATGGTCAAAAAAAAATTGTCGTTGGTGGCTGAGATGAAGGAGTGTGCAATATATTGGATAGGTTTTTATTGAATTTCCGCTTGAACGATCCGCTAGTTTTTAATTTCTTCCACCTGTGGGCGTCCATTGTGACAGTTTATTTATTTTTCACATTATGTTCTTTCTCAAGAATATGTGCTCTTATTAAAAATCAAATGGTTCTAAGAGAGTTTTATGGCAGCATTTCCAAGATATATTCATCTTAAAGAAGAATGTCATAAAACTTTTACAAAACTTTTATCAGGTTTTATGCATGTTGCGAAACGATGTTTTGAGAGGGGGATCAAGTATCTCATAAAACTACTGATAAGGTGAATTACACTTATAAATGATGTAGTTTTATGGAGGTTTCTTCAAGTGTTCTTCAATCACTCTTAAGAACTGTTAATGAATTAAAACCACCTTAACTTGGAAAATGCCCTGATAAAACCCGATGAACTCCATAATGCTTTGATAAAACTACCATAAAACATGAATAAAACCAATTTGCATTTGAATTGCTACTTGGGTGTAGAACCCTTAAGGGTTAAAATAAAGCCCGATTCGAAGTAAATTTGGACACATTCAAGTGATCATAACTCAAGAATTAAACAACATGCACGGTTTATCAAAACGTCAAACAAAGGAGTGTTTATTCAGCTTTCAAACGATATATAACAAGTAATTACATTTCACCGTGTCGAACAAACTGTCACACTTTACTTGTGATCGATGCCACCATGATCTGTACAGTCGCTGGTGACACTGTACCGGCGAACTTATTCCCCTTTAAACGTATTTGTTGTGCATTTGTCAATTCTTTATCACATCCTTGAAGATTTTGCTTGTCAATTGCCCAATATTATATGATCGGTCTGAACTCAGGGCAATTCGGAGGATTAATCTCGTTGGCGACGAAATTAACATTGTTTGCAGCATACCATTCTAATACCTCATTAGAGTAGTGACAGCTGGCTAGATCCGGCGAAAACATAACGTTGGTCTTGTGTTGCCGAATGAAGGGTAAAATCCGCTTTTTCAGACACTCTTTAATGTAAACCTTCGACGTCAATGTGTGAGTTGTGATGAAAACCTTGGTTTTAAGGCCACAGCTGCAGATCTCTTGCCAAATCATTAGTTTTCGAGCAAGCTTATCAGCAAAACAAATTTATACCTAGAAGGGACATCCCCACGACCAGTTTTCTGGTAAAATTTTCGTCCGGGGATTTGTTTATAATCATTTTTGACATGTTTCGTCATTCAAATACAGCCATCAAATTTCGTCAAAACTCGTTCGTATAGTAATTGTGCTCGCTTTTTGGCCACTAAATTTTGTTTCAGGGATCAACTCGAATGTTTACTGGCACGAAAAGACTTCTCTTGAAAGGATGTTACGCACGGTTGAAAAGTTGGAATCGTATTTCTTTGCCAAATCAGGTATGGTGACACCTGGGTTGCCTTTCACTTGCCTCAACACCTTTCTCCTCACCTCTTTGTCCCTAGTGCCACTTTTATGATAGATGCGATGTGCTCTATCCACACTCAGAGTATCCTTGTAACGTTTGATTACAAGACACACCGATGACTTTTGGAATTTTAACACTTTTGCTATTTTTGAGGCAGACCACGAAGGATTCTCTAGATGTTTGTGCACAATTAATTTTCTTTTCTCAAGTTCCGTAATTTCGAGATGCGTCGATCAATCGAGAAAACTTTTCACCAATTTCTTCGTCAATGAAACATCAACAAATGTCTGTCAAACGTTTTTTGTTTCAACCACCAAGGACGTAGTGGTGTATTAAACCGTGCGTCCAGATTTACTTTGAGTCGAGCTTTATGAAAAATCTTGCTACAGAGCTAACTGCTCCATTATTTTGGCTCTTCAATATGTCATTGTAATCCCCTGCCCTTCGGTTCAGAAAGGGGTATGGGCGCGTTCTGTCGAGTCGGTCGCGGCAGATTTCAACAAGTGGAAATTAATCGGAAATGATCTCTCATACGCATCCGTTGAACCATTCTGAACGGCCGTTGTGAGAATATCACCATGAAAATCTCACATGCCCATGGCATGTTGCCGGTTTTAATGCTTTCTCTCTTTTCTCCTGTTCTCTTCCCTATGCCATGATCGCGAGCGGTACCATACCTGAAGTGGACATTACATCCCATCGAGGCAATTTAAAAAACGATCGCAAAGGAACGGAAACTTGTAAGAAATAACATAGGTTATAGTTGAGTAAAAACTAACAACACACTTGCACATCATCAAGGTAAGAACTTTATAATTAACTTTTCTAAATTGCAAAATAATACAAATAATTGAGACTCACCACGCACTATCTTATGCGATGGGTGAACTTATATGACATTAAAAGACTAAAAGTTGGTTTCAGACAAATATAACACACAATGAAAGGATAGGAAGAACAAAATTGAATGATGTAGAACACACGAAAATAATAAGACAAAAATAAATGAACCAGAAGAGGTAAGACGAAATGACACCAGACAAAAACAGGAAAAGAACAAAAAAGAGAGAGAAGGAAAAGCCAAACTGGGAAAAGGAACACCTTTTGAGGCACTCTCAACAGCCTCTCTATGGACCACATGATCCTTGCACGGCTGGTGAAATGCTTCAAAAGGAATTAAGTTATATCAGTCTAACACACAAGGAACAGTACTATGGCTTCTTGGTGGGTGTTGGCCAAATTTGGATTTTTCAGATATAATCCTAAATAGGTTATAGAGTATTTTTCATACATCTAGTAATCTAACGTCCGTGCTCCATCACAATATTTTCTATTGTGATGTGTCCAACTCAATGGGTAAATTGAACTGAAGGTGAGTTTGAAAGAAGGGGAACTTGGAGTAGAGCACACGTACCCACTGGTTGACACTAAATATTGGCCAACGTGCTTTTGCACATTTGTATGAGGATTTGTTAGGCGACTGAAATTTCCAAATCCTAAGTTTTTGCAAAGTCCTAGCATGCAGTTATGAGCTTATAAATTTATCATAATAGCATATTAGCGTTAAACCTCACAGAAAAAAATAATGAATTTTAACAAGCGCGTAAAATTTCTCCTCGTTAAAAATTAAATATCCCATTATTTTCTGCCAAATCTAGCGTTCCCTTTTTAAATGTTTCTTTTTATCTGTGCTGAGAGGGTTGATTCATCGATTTCTGTTACAATTCCAAGTTGTAACATTCTGCCCATTTGCATGTTAGGCGGCGGGAATTTCTCTCGTGCTTTGGAATCGGTGGATTGTGAGTTAGGTTATTACAGGAAGCGGAGGGACTGATTAGGGAAGTATACATTGAGAGTAGCTGAGCGGAGGAGATGAATAGAAATGAGCTTTCAGATGATTTGTTTATAGATCAAACCAATAATTATTCTTCAAACATTATAGGGAAACTGCCCCCATATTAATCTCATTGTTCCTATATTCATCCTACGATCAAAGGATCAAATCAAAGAATTGGGCAGTTGAAGGATCGGTTTTGTTTTGTAATAATGTTTGCCTTCGTTAAATAACTACAACAAACATTACTAACTAATCCTGTCACGTGTATATCGTTTTATTTCAAGTAGGATGAATTGCAAAATGATGAGATTATTATGGGTACATCTTCCCTATGTACTCACTAACAACAGAGGGTGACAGTAACAGTATAGACTAGTAACGTTACAGGATTAAGGGGCTATTAAGTTGAACAGCCGACTGAGGTCATCAGATATAGCTTTTCATTAAAAAGGTTTGGGTATGATGAAGTGTTGGGTTTGGATGGTTAAGGGGAATGCTTGAAGGAGAATTTATTGTTGGCCAAAGCAAGGCACCTTCTACGTTTGCATTTGGTTGTTGGAATAAATATTTAATAATATGGGTTTATGGAATGTTACTAAATGTTACCGTTTTACACACGGGTTTTCTCAATACTTTTAAGTAATAATAATTCAGTTAGGCATAAAGATTACTATTACAGAGCAATAAAGACGTAACTTGTAGGTCAATAGGTCAATAAAACTCATATCGTTAATATTTTTGACTCTGAGAACAATTTAGCTAAATTAGAATATTTGGAATACAATTTAATAGGATCCCAGGGGTCGATAGTAATCACACATCTCAACTCATTACTATAAGCATGAAATGCCTTTTTATCATAAAGGGTCTGTTTATTAATATTTAGTTATATCAGCTATTAATGATATGACGGGCCACCAATCCGAGGAGTAGTCCGGTTTGTTTAGTCTCTATTTGCAGGATCACCACTTGTAAAGGAGCATGCCGTCGCTCAGGAAAATATTCACTGGAAAAAATATCACCTGTGCAGCCGAAGGAACCAGGAAGGGAATCGCCAGTCAACGAAACATGAAAGCATCCGATTCCGACCTTTTGTAGTTGTTTCGTCAATTTGTGTCTACATATTTTATTTTTATTATTATTCTTATTTCTTTCCAGGGAAGCATTTGGATGTGATGAAGTGTTGGGTTTGGATGTATAAGGGAAGGGTTATACAGAGAATTTGTTGGCCAATACAGGGCACCTTCCACGCTGCCACCTGGTTGTTGAGAGAGACATTTAATGAGAAAAGTTCATGCAATGTTACTAATAATCCAAAATCTAAAAGGTACAAATGTGGACATTAGTCCACTCTCAAAAGTTTGAAATATTTTCAAGAGGTCGGAATAAAATCTTCATTATAATGGCCAATTGAGCGCAATACCAATTACTACTAGTTAGTTGTTTTCACACGGGTTTTCTTATAACGTTTTAAGCATTAGTACTTCATTCAGGCATAAAAAATAGATAATTAATGTACCAGAAACTGGACGGACACTTGTGCCTACCTAGTGGAGGACCCGGATACGACCACCCATGTGAGTCTAGAGTATCGCACGAGCTGACGAGTGCAACGGGAAGGACTATAGGTGTATAGACCTGGGGGTGAATCCCCGGATACGCAATCTTAGCAGGAAAGCACGGACTATACACTGAACAATTACAATTACAATTACAATTACAATCAGTCTAACACACAAGGAACAGTACTATGGCTTCTTATTTTTGGTTCGAGAAAACTGCTTCGGAAAAATCTCAAAACGAATAAATGACACACCAACGGACTAAACTACAAAAGACAAGGAATATCGAAATAAATTATTTAAGCTGTAAGCGTGACACTGACTATCAAAATAACAAATACACAATGGAAAAAAAAATCAAACGAAAGGACTCAAAATGCTCAAACGTGGCTCCTTCCGAGTCATTTGCAACAGCGTCTTCTTGGACGACATGTTCGTGCCGCCGGCAAAAAAATTCAAAAGAATACCCCCACACAACCACCAAAAGCCCGGGGTGGAGGGTTTCTTCCTTTTAAAAAGCCCCCCCCAAAACCCCCAAAAAAAAAATATATGTCATTGTAATCTGGAAACTTTCCAAAAATATGGAAAAGCTCATTAGTTTTTGAAGAAATTCTCAAAGAAAAATCATTTGTTCCAAATTAAAAATAGAATTACCCACATGCAACATGGCTTCTTTAAGGGACATTCGAACTCGACTGCAAAACATAGGAATGAAGCCAAAACTTCTGAGATGGCTTGAATCATACTTAACGAACAGCAACAAATTGTAAAATTCAGCGGAAAGAAATCAAATTCTTTTCAACTCACTTCAGGTGTCCCCTAAAGCTCTCATTTGGGACTACTGCTTTTTATTCTATATGTAAACGATATTTCCTTCATTCTTAAAACAACAAAAGCGCTTATATATGCCGACGTCATGAAACTATTCTTGGAAATAGAAATCAAGAGGACATGAACATATTCCAGAAAGAAATACACATATTCCACACATGGTGCTCGAAAAGCCTACTGCAACTAAACATAAAAAGTGCAATTTAATATCATTCAGCAGAAAACGAAACACACCAAATATATAAATCTCATTAGGAAATTAAGTTGTTGGAAAATGTGAAAGAGTTAGGGATTTGACAGACTCTAAACTAAATTTCAATGACCACTATAACACAATTATACATAGGGCAAATAATATACTGGGCTTTATTAAACGCTTTGGCGTTAATTTTGTTGACCCCTACACAATAGCCACATTATATGTTGCTTATGTAAAGTCTTTTCTGGAATATTGCAGTATGGTCTGGTACCCATTTCATAAAACACATATTGGCCGAATAGAATCCGTACAAAAACAATTTCTATTAAATGCTCTTAGGAATTTAGCTTTGGACAACTTTTCTTTTTCCATTTTATGAAGCGCGCTGTATGCTTATCAATATACAAATACTGACGCAGCGTCGTGAATTTGCAATAGATTCATTTGTGAACGATTTCGTTTCGCAGCGAATTTATTCAACTAAAATTTTATTAAAACTTAACTTCTATATTCCTTCGCGGTAACTAATAAGTAGGAACTTATTCATAACGAATCATTATCGGACGAACTGTGCCAAACATGGCCCATCAAATCAAATTGTGACCACATATAATCAACACTGCGAAACTATTGACTTGACCATGTCGAGGCAAAACTTGAAGAAATATTTCAACACCATACGAAACAACACAAGCTAATACAATTTTTTGTCTAATCTGAATGTACTATAGCATAAGGAAATTAAAAAAAAGAAAGATTTTTTTTACGTAATTGTAATAGTCTACGTTAGTTTGACGAAATAAATAAATAAATAATGTTCGATCGTACTAGGATTTTATTTCATCATACTGGCATAACTGTATTTGGTTCCTGAATGTTTCAGCGGTAAACATAAAAGTGATATGACGAGATATTTGATAGTTTACGCAGCCTTTGAAAGTAAACATAAACAAAGACACTGTCAACAGAAGTTTGTCATAAGTTACACAAATTAATTCAATATTAAGTTATTTTCGCATTTTTTCCTGTCGCACCCTGTACATCACCACTGATGTTTTGTTTTTTTTTGTTTTGTTCTTAAGTTTACAGATTTGCAATGAATACCAGCCTCATCACCAGTGTTGTAGCTGTTTGGCAAAACGGTACTTTTCTGGATACTGGGTTGAGTACGCCCGTTTCCATTCGTAGACGTAATCAACTCGAAACGCCTATCAGGACTACACTAGTCTACACCAACAATTACACGCTGAACCACTTCGACGATTACGAGTGAGAAGTCATAGTATCACAAATAACCGATATTTCGTGCACGTTGACCCCTACTTTCACGAAATTTAAACGCTGCATTGGATCGATGCAAATTTAGAAATTTTCACTTGCCTATGCTTTTTAATCCCGCTCTGAATAGCGTCTCGAAATTAGATAACATTTCATAAGAAACTGACCGGGAACATGCCATTTAAAGTTTGCATGGAAAATACTATGGAGGAAACAAACCTTTCGTTCACTGTCTACTAGCCTCTCCTAGACTCATTTGATGGAAAATTTTGTAGCTGTAAAAAAATTGCACCAGCAACAAAAATTACTTTCCAGCAAAACGACAAATGAAAAAGCTATT
This sequence comes from Aedes koreicus, assembly GCA_024533555.2. Lineage (NCBI taxonomy): Eukaryota > Metazoa > Arthropoda > Insecta > Diptera > Culicidae > Aedes > Aedes koreicus. The sequence continues at coordinate 54,406 of JAHHFK020002950.1, read as the reverse complement.
AAATATTTATGAGATTAACAATCTTTAACCATGATTACACAATTGTTCAGTCAGCAACACTGTATTGTCTAGTGTGTCAAAGTTGCCTTGTTTTTTTATGCTCTATTTCTTGCGCCAGAATCACCTTTGTTGCCTGCTGAGCAGTTCACTGAGCTTAATTAACACACTAGCAACTTGAATGATTAACAACTTTTGATCCTTAAATTTATTCGAAAAATGATGTTCTGCAAAGTGGTTGCTTAGGAAAAATGCGAGTTTTTAAGTGCGATACAAACACAAATTTGAGAGATCCTGGTGAGTGTGAGCTTTTTAGTGGAATAAAAAATGAGAAGAGAGATTAGTAATTTCCATTAATTCAAACTACCCATATTGCGTATCTTGACAGATATGCGAGTTTCGCCTACAATGTGACTTCTTTAGTAACGTGTACTAATACTCGACTCGTGTACTAAAACTCAGTCGAGTATAAGTACACGATTCTGAATAAGTCACGTATCTGTCAATATAAGCAATTAAGATAGTTGGAATTAAAGACAAATTTCAGGTTTTTTATAGTTATTCCTAATCAAATACACTGAAGTTTTTTTTTACGTGGTTTTTTTTACGTGGTTTTTTTTCCGCGTTATTTCAAAAAACGACGTAAAAAAACCGCGTTATTTCATATTGAAAGGATATGGTCATAAAAATGTATTGGTAGTGAAAAAACATGGTCCCAGTAACATTGACCACCGGGAATCTGCTACAAATGGATAGAGGTTGTTAATTAAATGTGTGAGCAAAACAGTCCAGAGTAGTTATAGAGAGTTTTCGTATTCGGCAAAGTTTCTCAGTATGTCAATCGTCGTCTTTTGATATTATCATATCTGTTCCGCATCTTGCCGCATAGATGGCGCTGCAGTCTATCTTTTCCAAATAAGGCGCTAGATATTTGCCGTCTTCGGCAAAGTTTCTCAGTATGTTGTTTGTCGTCTTTTGATATTATCATATCTGTTCCAAATCATGCCGCAGAGATGGCGCTGCAGTCTATCTTTTCCAAATGAGGCGCTAGATAAATGCCGTCTCAGGCTAACTTTCTCAGTATGTGAGTAGTATATGTAGTAAAAAAAAAAATTAAATTTCATTTTGATTCGCACTACACATGAAGTAAGTCAATAGCAACAGTGAAAAATAAAAGATTGCATGCCATCAGCATAACTAAACAAACAAATGCAGAATCTTCAAAAATCTTACTGTATGTGAAAGCAGCTGTACTAGTCAAAAGTTTGAACAGTCATGTCGATTAGTACATATAATAAACTGTAAACAACAATTTTTCTTGTTCTAAACATTATTGTTCAGAGGCTGAATTGGGAAGTATATAATCAACACCAACAATTATTTTTTTTTTTTCATTTCTTTTGTGACTTGACTGTTTTTACGTTGTTTTTTTTTTAAATAATGCGGTTTTCTTACGTCGTTTTTTGAAATAACGGACCGCTTAGAAAAATCCGCATGGTAAAATATCTTTTCCAAATGAAGCTTTAGAGAGTTGGAGTTCTCAGTAAAGTTGTTGAGAATGTAAAATAAAGTCACTTGACATTATCAGATTAGTTCCAAATTGCGCCGCAAATATGGCACCGCAATCTAAATCCACCTATCGTTCCGCAGAGATGGCGCTGCCTCATTTGCTGCATAATTTAGAACTAATATGACAACGTCAAAAGACGACGAATGGCATACTGAGAAAGTTACCCAAGGACTGCATTTCTCTAGCGCCTCCTTTGGAAAAGATAGACTGCAGCGCCATCTCTGCGGCATGATTTGGAACAGATATGATAATATCAAAAGACGACGAATGACATACTGAGAAACTTTGCCCAGGACGGCAAATCTCTAACGCTTAATTTAGAAAAATAGACTGCAGCGCCATCTCTGCGGCATGATGTGGAACTAATATGATAATGTCAAAAGACGACAAATGACACACTGAGAAATTTTGCCAAAGCCGAAAACTCTCTATAACTACTCTGGACTGTTTTGCTAACACATTGAATTAACAACCTCTATCCATTTGTAGCAGATTCCCGGTGGCCAATGTTACTGGAACCATGTTTATCCACCACCAATACATTTTTATGACCATATCCTTTCAATATGAATATGAAATATAATTTTTATTTCCATGACTTTTTTTACGTCGTTTTCTGAAATAACGCGGTTTTTTTACGTCGTTTTTTGAAATAACGCGGTTATTTTACGTCGTTTTTTTTTAAATAACGTGGTTCTTTTTACGTCATTTTTAGAAACAACGTGGTTTTTTACGCGGTTCTTTTTACGCGGCACCATTACCGTCGTAAAAAAAAAACTTCAGTGTATCAAACTGGTTGTGCACACTCAGTTTCAAACTAAATGTTTTGAAATTTAGGATTGCTTATAATGACCTTATTTGAAATCGCTTAAGCATAGGAAAGCAAAAAAGAGTAAATCTCAAAATTTCCATCAGTTCGCTGCTGCATCAATATCAGCCAGAACAGTCTAAAATCCGGAGATTTAATTTTTAATTATTTGGTAGGTCATTTTTTTTCAAAACTAAAGAACGTAAACGGCAACACAGGCTTATGTTAAACTTAACGTGCTGCTAACTAAATGGTAGGCTATCAAAATCAAATTCAAAAACTGTCCAGATTTAAAGGCAAAGTGCCGGATTTTAGGTCACCTAAAAATTATAATTTTGGAAATCACAATGCGTTGCAAATTAATGACCAAAAGCGTGAAACTAGGCGACGTGTGAGGTTAAGGAGCTTCAGTAGTAAAGCAACGTGAAAGATGAATTTTTAACTTTTCAGAAACCCTCAAATCGACACAGCAACTCGCACCGCTTACATTTTGATGAAGGCACTGTACGACATCTATCTGAACGCCACCATGATTAAGCGATTCGCAACAAGCTGGTGCTATTCCTATTCGCCCGGACTGTGTAGTGATTTAATTGATAACCTATCGGATGCCGGTGGTTCGTTAATGTTCATGAGGTCATCGCGATTAAAGTTTTTGGAATATACCAAATTACCTATCCAGGGGAATGTTCGGTTTATCTACAAAGCTCCTAAGCTATCAACGACGGACAACATATTTTGGCTGCCGTTCAGTTCCTCCGTCTGGGGTTGCACGATTGGATTGATAGTATTGACAGGAGGGTGTTTCTTGGCTGCCAGTGCTTTCCAAAGTCAGATAAAGCGGGAACGAGTAAATTTGATGGATGCATCGTTTGATATAATCCCGATTGCAACACAGCAGGGCTCGTCGGTCGAATCCGCATCCATTCCTCAGAGAGCACTGGTCCTGGTGAGTCTCGTTGGGCTGATGTTCTTGGAGGTAAGTTTTTCTGCGAAAATTATATCATTAATTCAAGCACCCTCCGAGAAGATAAGTACCTTGAAGGACCTTTTGGATTCCAAGCTGGAAGCCGGCAGTGAAGATACACCTTACAATCGCCATTTTCTTTCTGTGAGTACTGCGAACTAAATTTCCATGTATTCAACTAAAATGTTTATTTTCGATTCTAGACTGCGACAGAACCGGTGCGCCGAGCTTTGTTTGAGCAGAAATTGAAGCGAAAAAATGGTTCCATGAATCTTTACGAAGTTCCAGAGGGGATTGCGAAAATTCGAAAAGTAGTTGCGATGCACAGTTAAATGGATTAACATTTCCATTAACGTTTTTTTTTTTTTTTTTTTTTTATATTATTCTAACAGGGTTTGTTTGCGTTCCATGTTTACACTTCAACAGGCTACCAACTGGTGGGGAAAACTTTCGAAGAGGTCGAAAAATGCTCCTTGAGGGAATTGACGTTTCTAGATGATAGGGAAGGCTTTGTACCGGTAAAGAAAAATTTTACACTGCGAGAACATTTCCACGTAGGCTTGATGAGGATAACTGAAATGGGAATCTATGCTAGAGAGCATAGAAGAATGCAGTTTTTGAAGCCGAGCTGTACTAAAGGAGTGTATTTCCAGCCTTTGAATGCAATTGACATCAAGTTTGCAGTGGAATTAATGGGCTGGGGAGTTGCAACTGCTATTTTAATTCTACTGTTAGAAGCAATCTGGAGCAGATATAGACACACATCTCGCGCTTTAGTGTTGCCGTACGTTGATTAAAAGTCATTTTTGTGAGAGAATACTTTGCACGCCTCTTTTACGCAAACCAAAAATATAGTTTTTCCACAGTTAATTGTTTATGACAACAAAATATTAGAGTTTGCAACTTTTCACTTTAGCGTAAGAATGGTCTCCTTTTCTCGTTTATATTTTGGGAACTTTTTGATGATATTTTCGAGCACACATACATATATACATTCTCAAATAATCCATGGGCCAGCTCACGAGCTTTGAATCCCTCAACAGGGATAGCAGTTTTGCTGCTACACCGAGATTTGAGTAGATGGCGAAAGCCTGCCAACTGGAAATATATTTTATTCAATGTCACTCGCAATACTTTTCACCGATCCTTGTTTCTAGAGTTGGTCTGCTTCTGTGCAGTTCAGCATTTGGAACAAAGCTCGGAAGAGCAACTTTACATTGCACTGGCCGGAGATGAAATCTGCAAACAAGTTGAAAATTGAAAAGGACAAAAGAAAATTGAATCGCATTGGCATGAAACTTTTCACTCGAAACTAATCTTGCATTCAATTGCGCATGAATGGGATATACCCAATGCTAGTTTGGTGTTTAATTTGAGATCGAAATATACACCAAATAGAATGTATGTGAATATTTGTCTGTCAAATGTGGGTTGCGGTGTGGGATTTGAACTTCTGGAAACTCCAAGCTCATTTCAATACAGAGTTACCACCAACTCACTTTAAAGTTATCATTGATTCAGGAGGAGGGGGGGGGGGGGGTTTGCTTTAGCATACTCAATAGCGACAAGCAATCAACATGCATCAAAGCGTCGTTTAAGACACATGTCAATGACATAAAAGATAGTCTTTCAGGTGGATTATCATATTATCGCAGATTGAAAATCGATGCTCGATATTGATCGGTACTGGGAATGTGTGTTGAGATCGATTAATCAAGGTATGTAATAGATAATCAGAACTCATGATCGAATCATTTGAAAACAAAATAATGGCATTTTACTAATTAGTATCGCATAATTATGAATGTCATAATTCAAACAAAACTGAACTGAAAACATTTACACCCAAGGAGATATTATATGAGACTGTATTGAAATTTGATTTACGTCAAGAAACGTAAAGAATGATGTCATGTAACATAACGTGTCCTGAACAGTGTCTGTTTTTATCATTTACTATCATACGCAATGAAAAGCATTTCAAGTCAGTGTTGATGAATTTTATACGTCGTGAAAATCTCAGATGTCAAAATCAAGGGCAATCATCTCATCAACTTCAAACTAATCATCAACTCATTATGCTTCTATGATTACTCATTTCTTGATACTCATTGGAGTTTGCATTTCCGGGCAGCTTTGCTATAATCGCAAGTGATCATCAAACACCAAAAAGTCATTTTCAATTCAACCAAAATCATTATTTTGAATAGTGTCAATCGCAGAGCCTTACTGCTCTCTATTATCATAATTAAAACTTTTAGTAATTGTAACCTATCTATCTGAGCCTTAAAAATTCTACAAAACAAACAAATAAAGTACAGTATGTCCCATAAAAAATGCGAAAGTTTTCAATACACATTTTTGGATAGCTTTAAACATTATTTTTACTTTTTTCATGCGTGTAAGCATTCATCTGACTGTATACTCTGAGACGATATAAACAAAACAGTAGTTCGCGAGTAACAAAGTTGAGAAAAATGTACACAAATGAGGTTGTGACTAGTTTGCTGCTCGCTCAAAAGCTCGTAAAACAAATTGCAACGATTGTGGGATGCCACCTGGCTACCGTTTACCATGTCCAACGTTCACTCCTTGATGGACCACGTCCACGGAAGCCGGGAAGTGGCCGTCCACGGTCCGCTCGCACACCGAAGGTCATCAGATCAGTGAGAGACAAAGTGAGGCAAAATCCTATCAGATCGATCCGGAAATTGGCGAAGGAAGTCGACCGGTTTCGGGCTAGATGTCAAAGATGACTTGAAATGTTCGTCCAGGGCAAGAGTAAAGCGCCACCTTGTAACGGACCGAATCAAACAACTACGGCTGGAGCGCTCGAAGCATTTGGTGTCAGCATTAAAAAAGAAGCATACCATCATCGTATTCACAGATGAGAAAATGTTCACCATTGATCCCGTATCTTACACACGTACAATCAGGTTTATTTCGCCGAAGAAGGTTGAGGATGTTCCAGAGAACGTGAAATTCAAGTTTACAACCAAACATCCGGCCGGAGTCATCGTTTTTGGGGCAGTTGCGTCCAATGGCTTGAAAATGCCTCCAGTATTTATCAATGCTGGATTTAAAGATAATACCGAGATTTACATGAACATTTTGAAGGATCACGTTCTGCCATGGATGAAAGCCAACTTTGGAGCACACCAAAACGCCATTTTCCAACACGACGGAGCACCGTGTCATACCTCAAAAAGGACTCAAACGTGGCTGAAGGAAAACATGGAATTTTGTCCAAAGGACATTTGGCCTCCTAGCAGCCCGGACTTGAATCCTTTGGATTACTCAATATGGAAATATGCACTGGCTAAGGCCTGTGAACCTTCTCACCCCAGTGTTGGCGCCCTGAAAGCTTCCATTACCAAGGCATGGAACTCGATGACTGATTCATACATTGAGAAGGTATGCTCTCGATTCCGTCCCCGTTTGGAGAAGGTGATCTAGAAAAATGGTGAATTTAAAAAAACTTTCCAAAAAAAATTATTATTTTTTTTTATTATTTTCTATGAAAAAAACTTATTTTAAACTGAGGTATGGATTTTCGCATTTTTTATGGGACATACTGTAAATGCCACGTGGAATTCAAAATTTCCAGAACAAGAGCTAGGTGGAAAATGAAAACGTGCTCTAAACTGAAATGTAACGGAAAAATACCTGGGCGGACTTCATTACTACAGGGCTTAGGATTTAGAAAATAAATAAAACATTTGGTTTGGTTTCATTTTCGTGTATTACTCATTCTTTCCATTTTCTCAATCAAGCGTGTGTGTGTGAGTGTGTATGTTGTTAAGTGTGTTCATGGCCATGATTGAACGTACCTGCGCAGGTTTTGGGTTATGCTGGTCGACCAACTTTTGAAATGGCCGTTAACATTGTTCTAGTAACCTAGTGAACCATGAAACAATCAACTTCTTGGTTCAATTTATCGTATACTTTTCTTCGTATCTTCGTTTTTTCTTTGGGCCTTCTCTTTTTTGAGCCTCACACTTCTTTTAGTACCTACAGTATGAAAGCTCATGGGCGTATTATAGCATTCAGGAATTTGCAATGCAAAAGTCGTACCTATTTTGAAGCCAGACAAAAATCCGGCTGAAGGTTCTAGCTACCGACCCCTTTATTTTTTTTTCTACAATAGGTAAAGTATAAAAAAAAAAAAAAAAAAAAATTATGTTTCACAAAAATACAAAACCAAATTTTGTTGATGAAAGGTTTGATTCCGCCATGGGCATTCAACTACGCATCAACTTTTGAGAGTTACAAATTTAATTCGTTCAAACAAAGCTGAAGGCTGCTCCACTGGAGTTGCTCTTCTAGACATAGAAAAAGCATTCGACAGTGTTTGGCATGAAGGTTTGATTGCGAAATTGAAAAAGTTCAATTTTCCGCTTAATATCATGAAATTAGTTCAAAACTACTGAACTGATAGAACTTTGCAAGTAAATTATCAGAATTCTAAATCTGATCAATTGCCTGTTAGAGCTGGTGTTCCTCAAGGTAGCATTCTTGGGCCAATACTTTATAACATTTTCACTTCAGATCTCCCTGATTTACCTCAGGGCTGTCAAAAATCTTGCTTTGCTGATGACACAGGCATTTCCGCTAAATGAAAAAGTCTTCGTGTTATATCCAGGAGGCTACAAAAAAGCTTGAACATTTTTACAGATTATTTTCAAAAATGGAAGATTTCTCCTAATGCTTCCAAAACTCAACTTATAATATTCCCACACAAGCCTAGAGCTGCATTTTTTAAACCAAGTTATGTCATATGGTCACTATGAATGGAGTTCCAATTTCTTGGTCAAATCAAGTAAAATATCTTGGACTGATACTTGATCAAAAATTAACTTTTAAAGATCACATTGAGGGCATTCAAGCCAAATGTAATAAATATATAAAATGTTTATATCCTCTTATAAACAGAAAATCCAAACTTTGTTTGAAGAACAAACTTCTAATATTCAAACAAATTTTTAGACCGGCCATGCTTTATGCTGTGCCAATATGGTCTAGTTGTTGTGCTACTAGGAAAAAAAGCACTTCAAAGGATTCAGAACAAAGTTCTGAAAATGATTTTGAAGCTGCCACCCTGGTTCAGTACTACTGAATTACATAGAATTTCAAACGTTGAGACTCTAGAAGAAATGTCCAACAAAATAATTCATAATTTTAGACAAAAATCATTGCAATCTTCAATTGCAATGATCAATTCTCTCTATAGATAAGAACTAGTTTTAAGAAATCAATAATTATTCTTACACGCAGGCAAAAAAAACCCTGTTAAAAATACTGAATAGACAAGGTAAAAATAATATTAACACAATTAGATATAAATGATAGCATATAAGGTTGAAATGTTAATTACTTAGCAGGAGCACCTAGGTTAATATATGAATGTAAAATAATGTAAAATTTGGAATAAATAAAGAGTTAAAAAAAAACAAGAGAATCAATTAACTCATCACCTGTTTCTCTTAAGTGCAACCTGCTATTCCATAATATAATAGCAGTTTTGAATACATTATCAATTCATTCTGCCTCTCATCAACATGTAGTACATTTCCCGAAATCATCTAAATCTAAAAATTTGATAATCATTGGAGAAAAAATGTCTTCACAAAAGGTAAACGGCTTAGCGAAAAGAATAGCGGCTGTCTTAGAGAACCTCTTTAAAATATCATTTATAACCTGGACCAGAGTCGGTTTGTGCAAGTCATTTCACACCCTGCCATTAAGCATCATCATTGAACCTATTATTTCTTAAACATTCATGACACTAAACGCTTATATCTGTAAACACGCACTTCAACTTGTGGAGGCTCGAGCGAAAAGCGCCAATCCAGACAACACAATAACATACAACATACGTACCGATAGGAAAAATACTACTTATACATTTGATTCTCATATTTAATGGCTGTCATTCGACACGTACGCATATAAAAAACATATTTTTTCCAGCTGCATGAATTGTATCGAAAAACTTTTTCTAGTTGCAGTTGGCCACTCATTATCATATTAACAATAGAAATGATATGCAATTATTTCAAAACGATAAAGATAGCGCAAGTTATTTCCAACTAAGCATTGCGCTCAGCATGATTTCCATGGACACAAGTTATCACATATTCAGTATTAATTTCAGCATTACCAAATAATCTCCGACTATCATTCACAGCTTTATTTGATAACTTTAAGGTGGTCTTAGAAAATAAAAATAAAAACAAAGTCATAACCTCAGCACCTATTTTAATAATTTACAATGAAAGGTAATGAGTTGTACTTTTTGGAGACAATAAAAAGAGAAAATATATATTGAAATGAAGTAATAATAGGTACATCCATTTTTATGATTTTTGTTTCTTTGGACCGCAAATACTATTTTTTTAAGAGAATTGATGCATTTTTACGTCTTTTAAAGTTTTTGAGAACAAGAAATAAATTATTGGGTTTTACGATTTTACGGAACCAGCCACAGGCTGAAAGGCTGATAATTCTAGGATTTTTTATTTAATTTTAATACATTTCAACACGATTGTATTTCCATCGTTCTACCGGTGTTGATAGAAAAAGGGGGGTCACTTGGAATCCCGAGCAGAAGCGAATAACTTGATAACTGGCCTTGGTATTTATGAGCTCAGATTAAGAGGTAAAATACCTGAGGATAATACCATCAAATTGTTCCCACAATGTCATGCGAATACCGAATTGAGGTAAGACAATGCCAAAATAATACCTCTAAGGTGACCAGATACTTACCCAGCTATCCGGAATATCAAGTTTAGTTATTCTAGAGACATTTTCCTTGCAATTCTTAGGTATTTTGCTTAGGTATTTTACCTCTTAATCTGAGCTCTTTAATACCAAGGCCAGTTATCAAGATCAAAATTAAGTATTCATATGCTTTTGTGTTCTGCTCGTGTCTTTTGTTTTAAAGATTAATTGTGGGCGTAGAAATTCACAAAACGCGTTCAAAAAGGACTTGTGTTGTCCCGAGCAGTAACGAATAACTGAATAACTGGCCTTAGTATTTAAGAGCGCTGCATACGAGGTAAAACACCCCGAGCAGAAGCGAATAACTTGATAACTGGCCTTGGTATTTATGAGCTCAGATAAAGAGGTAAAATACCTAAGGATAATACCATAAAAATGTTCCCACAGAGATATGTGAATACCAAATTGAGGTAAGACAATACCAAAATAGTACCTCTCAGGTATTCCCAGGTATCCCAAATAAGTTTTGTTATTCGAGAGATATTTTTCTTGCAATTCTCAGGTATTTTGCTTAAGTATTTTACCTCCCGAGCAGAACACAAAAGCATATGAATACCTAATTTTGATCTTGATAACTTGGCCTAGTTAAAAAGCTCAGATTAAGAGGTAAAATACCTAAGCAAAATACCTAAGAATTGCAAGCAAAATGTCTCTAGAATAACTAAACTTGATATTCCGGATACCTGGGTAAGTATCTGGTCACCTAAGAGGTATTATTTTGGTATTGTCTTACCTCAATTCGGTATTCGCATGACATTGTGGGAACAATTTGATGGTATTATCCTCAGGTATTTTACCTCTTAATCTGAGCTCATAAATACCAAGACCAGTTATCAAGTTATTCGCTTCTGCTCGGGCTCTCATGCTGTGCTCTTAAATACCAAGGCCAGTTATCAAGATCAAAATAAGATATTCATATGCTATTTTCTCCAGCTTGGGGTAGCTTGCAAGCAAACTTAGCTTAGCTTGACTGACTTCACGTATGGTTGCTACTCCTTGATTGATCAGAATCAGTGAAATTGCACAATAAATCAACTGAATGGGGCTGAGAGTAATCGACCATTTTTACTGTAAATGTTTCAGTGACTCAATTTCTTTAATAATCAATAATGGCGCCGGCCACGACCTTGCAATCAGGTGGGAATAAGGAAGGGAAGTTAGTGTGGCCTTTGCTGATTAGGGAGCGTATTAACCTCTCCATCCCCACAAAACTCACAAAAAGGAAGTTTTTTTATGTTAGTAGCGAAGGGTTCGATGAATCAGGATTCACCTTGATATGTGATGTGGTCATATATATATAATTCATAATAAGATTAAATTATATTTGATGGAGGTTCAAAATTAAGTGATATAGGGAGGGACAAAATGGATAACAATTACTTGTTTCACTCTGTTTTTTTTTTTGAGAACACTTACCACCTCTCAATTCTAGGGTTTTTTTTTCATTAGGGCGAATCTACAATTGAGAGATTCTCTCCGGGCTCGCTCTCTTTCATTCATAAACCAATCACCTTTACGTTTTTCATTCTACTATTTGTAAAGTATGCGAGCCAGCACTGTTGTGTTTCGATCTGTACTGAAGAATCCCTCGAAAGCTTTATAATGGCGCTGTAATGAATGAAAGAGAGCGAGCCCGGAGAGAATCCCTCGATTGTAGATTCGCCCTAATTAATAAAAAAATCCTAGAATTGTCTGAAAACCCTTTGCGGGGTCCGACTGGTTAGCGTTCTGCTTCCTCCAAGGTATCCGGGTGATTTAAATGTTTGTTCCATGTGGTATTGCTCGCGGTTATTGGATAGGGAATAGAACAAGAGAACATGAGAGAAGAGAAAGGAGAGAAGGCATTAGTAATTGGTAATATGTAATGCGCATGTGCGATATTCATGGTGATATTCCTACTACGGCCGTCCAGAATGGTTCGACGGATGCTTATGAGAGATCATTCCCGAGTTTCCACGCATCAACTCAATCCCATCACGTTCAGATGTAGAAGACAAGCACCATTTGACTACCTTTAATTACCCTTACCCTCCCTCCAGCTTTGGATCTATTAAAAATGTGTATCCCCAACTCAACAGTATTGCATATTCCGTCATAACTAACCGGAAACAAAGCTGACATTTAAAAAAAAAAACTACATGGAAAAGCCTATTCTACTGCTTCAAATGATGTTTCCTAAACGTTTTATTCATAGTGCTTGTCGCTTCATTTCGAACAGTCAGGTAATTACCATGATAAAAACATTCACCCTTTTCGAAAACGGTGCAATTACTTTCAGTCATTTTACCATGGGAAAACCAGGTATTTTGATTATTTATTCCATAAAAAAAGGAATTTAAAGGGTGTCCACGATGAAATTGCCACACACAAAATTGATTCGCAAAATTCGAGTTTTCATCCGATTGCCATCAAATTTTCAGGGATTGAGAAATAACTATTAAACTTCATTTTACCATTTTACTCGTATTTTATTTACAGTCCATACGCAAATGCCCGCACCTTGGCCTTAACCCCGGCCATAAGATTCTGCACAACCTGTGAATCAACCGTTTTTTGCATGTAAACCCATACTTTCTTCAGTTCCTCGACTGTCTTCACTACCTTAGGTCGTTTAAGAAGGTGCTGCTTCATAATCGCCCAGTACTTCTCGATGGGGCGGAGCTCCGGAGTGTTGGGAGGGTTGAACATTTTCGGCACGAAATTGACCTTATTGTCCGCATACCACTTCAGCACGTCCTTGGAGTAGTAGCATGAGGCCAAATCCGGCCAGAAGATTGTTGGGACGTTGTGGGCCTTCAGGAGAGGAAGCAGCCGCTTCTGGAGGCACTCTTTTATGTACACCTGTCCGTTCATCGTGTCCTGGGTCACGAAAGGTGCACTCCGCTTCCCGCACGTGCAGATGGCTTGCCAAACCAGGAATTTCTTCGCAAATTTGGACATCTTCTGAGTGCGGACATGCTCCGGAACGCTGAACTTATCCTTGGCCGTGAAAAACAGGTTGCCGGGGATCTGTTTGAAGTCGGCCTTCACATATGTTTCGTCGTCCATGATGCAGCATTCAACTTTCGTCAGCATGTTGAGGTACAACTTCCTGGCACGGGTTTTGGTGGACTTGTTCTGCTTCTCGTCGCGATTAGGGGCCTTTTGTACCTTGAACGTTCGAAGCCCAGCCTTAGTTTTGGCCTTCTGGACAAAACTTCGGCTTAGGTGCAGCTTCTTAGCCACATCCTGAACGGAGGCGTTCGGATTTCGGTTGAAGGCCCCAACTAGGCGGTTGTGATTTTTGGTGTTGTACGGAATACTTTTTCCTTCACTTCTGGGCTTCCGATCGGTGGTCAACCGTTCCTCGAACCGCTTAATCACTCGCGACACCGTGGAATTCGCGATTCCCAACGTTTTAGCGATGGAACGATGCGAGAGATCCTTGTTCTCGTGATGAATGCGCAAGATTTTATCACGCACGAGCTGTTCTTTCGACTCCATTTCCGCGAGTTTTGATCACAGGACTTTAAAACTTGCAGGATGTAAATAATCTACTATGAACTAAATCCACCCAAATTTTCATTAAATTCTACCCAACGGTTAAAAAGTTAGAGCAATTTCATAGTGTGGCAATTTCATCGTGGACACCCTTTATAACAACATAAGGGGCCATAAAATGAAAAGTGTACTTATGGTCGTTTCGCTTAGATAAGAAGTAAGATGTCCAAGAGTGAATTACGGCATATCCCACCAGTATCACACCTGATGTTAGTGCCTTGTCATAAACGTTCTACGTTCTAACGGGTAGAATATTAAATATGAATGTTATGCCGAAATGCTGAAAACTAATTCAGCCTTTAATGTCGGTGATGTTGATCCATGCTGAAAAAAGATTCAGACGTCTTCTGTTTAAAAAAAAAACTCAACTTTTCTAAACTTTCAACTTGCTCAAGTACATTCTACAAACTATTCTACTACTGGAACCAATAATGATCGCATTAAAAGCAACCGACTTTTTTTTCGGATGGTTGGTAACAGAGAACGGAAAAAGGTATTTCAACAAACCAGATTGTATTTTATTCACTAAAAAAATTAAAAACTTCCCAAAAATACTTCTATTCTATTGGCCATAGGTAAAAAAATAGTGGTGGGTTATATCAGGGATATAACCGCAAGGTTCACGTATGAATTTTTTGGCGCCGCCCCCCCGGGCCCCCATTTCCGGGCCCTGGTTCCCCGTATATATCGCCGCGCGCGCGTTTTATAGGGGGGGGGGGCCGGTTTTGCGGGGCCCGATTTTATCATTGCTTGGGTTAACAGGGACCCGGGAACGGGCCGGTTGGCCGGTCTTGGATGGCTTTGGTTCCCTCCCCACCCGGGCGGTGTGGGGGGGGGCAAGCTTTGCCGGCCCCCGGGGGGGGGCCGGGGCGGAAACGGAATCATTTTTTTTTTTGTTTTGTTGTTTAACGGACTTTCGTCCCATGAAATCATTTCGGTTCATCTCGCGTGCTATATACTAGCGTGGAAAGCATCCCAAGTAACAATTTCAGTTCTATTCCAGCCGTATAGCACTCCTCCCGGCTTTGTTGATGACACTACATTCAATACTGTTTTATCTACCAACACCTCCTCTATGCATCTTTAAAGCCGAAATGTGTACAAAGTGGCCCACTCTATAGACGGTTGTGAAAACAAATTAATAAAACCTTGCTAAGACCATAAAGATTTTGAAAATGTTCTAGTGAAAGATGTTATGACCACTTGAGAACCATCATAAAACCTATTGGCCGCCATCAAAACCAGCATAGGGCCAAATGGCCACAGCTGTCAAACTTCACGGCGATATCGTGGTTGGTTTTTGTTGTTTTGCTTTGTTGCTCTTCTGATTCATTCAACAGTAAATAATGGCTAAGAAAAAAGTTCTACTGTTGCGGAAAATTATGATTGATAGCAAAATATATAAAACAAATTGAGTTTGTTTTATAGCGTATCATGCTCCAAATCATATGCGCATTCAATTTTATGGTGAATATTGGCACGATAAGAGCTGAAAATTAATGCGCTTTGGAAATTATGCGAGTTTACAACAACAAAAACAAAATTGAAAGAAATATATTCCGTAAATTATTCATGAAACTCCTGAAAATTGATGGAATTCAATAAGGTTATCTGAACGAATACCGAAATTTGCCGTAGATCTACAGTTCAATTGTATTACAATAAAAATTTTGTGTATTTATTTTTCCACATTTCAATTATTTCATATATTTCAATATGGCGATTGCAAGAAATCACAGTTTTGCCAAAAAGCCAATTTATCTTAGCAATGGCTACTATAAAACTATCTGGTCGCTTGGTAGCTTTCCTCAATGCCAGTTAGCCGTTTAATGCATTTACTGGAGGCAAAATGGTTTTAAAATGCTTTTTCAACTGACCATAATAAGATAATATGAATGAGTCCTAAAACGGCATTTCAAAACAGCATTTTATGAGTTAATAAAGTCAAAATAAAACCTTTGATAGGAGTAAAAGGAATTTTAGAAGTCAAGGTTTTAAGATCGTTGTAAAGAAGCTGTGTAGGTTCTTATAAACCTGACTAAAATTTGAAACCTATTGGCATCTCTTGCTGCCATAATAAAGCCGAATTGATTTCTAGTGGCTTTCATAAAACTTTAATAGAACTTAATAAAGCTGGATGGTTTTGGCAATGTTACTTGGGATAGCCCTGAATGAAGAGACAAAGCTCAACAAAGCAAACTAATTTTGCAGCTGAGGGGTGTGGCTATTTCTGTATTCATCATGGAATGAAACTAAATGAAATAAAAAGAAGAAGACAATTCGAACCATTTGTTACCCGTTTTTGTGGACCCTGGTAGAGAAAAACATATTTTCAACCTGTTCATACGGAGATTTGTATGGGAGCAAAAGTAAATCATTTTTAAGTAAAAAATTGAACTACTTATATTAATAGCACTTAAATTTTATTTCAATACAAACATTTTGTAGGTTTTTCTGATCAAATGATGTATGAATGAAGTCATTGTGATCAGTTGAAGGAGAGTTATTAGCGTTCAAAAACCTTTCACTTTTTTTTTAGGATCACACCTTTCACTTTAGCGTAACGCTCTCATTTTTCAAAATTGAAATGACACCCGGTATAGAAAAGAGAAACGTAGTCCTACGTTAAAAAACGAAAGGATGAGTTATGTCAGTGACATAACTGCAAAGCTGACGTAGGACTGCTTGTTGATGTGAAGAAATTGATGTCATCAAATTAATAAATTTCTACTATATTTTATTCAGTCTAGATAACCATGAAACTTTATGCTATTAGTGTGTGAGGCTTTACTATTGGTTCTCAACGAAAATTTATAGAAACGAATTTACTGTTAATAAAATTTTGTTTGTTGAATGTCCAACGTGCTTGTAAGTGTAAAATGGATCGTGTGATCGAACATGGTTCGCGATTGAAAATTTCTTCTCAATCGTCCTGGGCTGCAGGACAGCCTGGGTGTTTGGCAGCACGTAATAAAATTTTACACCGTCTTCAACTCGTGATTGTACAGACTAAATATTGACCATTGAGTGAATTACAACAAACAACTTAACCTGACACCCAGTGGACCAGTTTGGAAATTTTCGTTTTGCGAAAAGATCCACAGGCTGGAGCGGGAATCGAACCCATGGCTTGGCTTAATGGCAATCGCTTGAACGACGGGTGACGCCGCTAACCATGTGACCACGAAGATGACGTGGGCGATTGAGTTGGCTATTTTTTCCGGGACACGGCTTTTTAAGCAACGCCATGTTCAGCCGGTGCGTGGTAATGAAAATTTCGATGTGCTCAACCAAACATCCTCTGTAGTTGGCAAATTTATTTGGTCGTCCTGAAAAGGACGGATTTTAGTTGTTTACGGAAAGAACATGGTTTGCGATTGTAATTTTCTTCTCAATTTTCTTGGTCTGCAGGACGACCTGAGTGTTTGACAGTACGTAATACTACGATAAATTATTTCAAAACAAACATTTTGTAGGTTTTTCTGATCAAATGATATATGAATTAAGTCATTGTGATCAGTTGAAGGAGAGTTATTAGCGTTAAAAAACCTTTCACTTTTTTTAGGATCACACCTTTCACTTTAGCGTAACGTTCTCATTTTTCAAAATTGAAATGACACCCGGTATAGAAAAGAGAAACGTAGTCCTACGTTAAAACACGAAAGGGTGAGTTATGTCAGTGACATAACTGCAAAGCTGACGTAGGACTGCTTGTTGATGTGAAGAAATTGATGTCATCAAATTAATAAATTTCTACTATATTTTATTCAGTCTAGATAACCATGAAACTTTATGCTATTAGTGTGTGAGGCTTTACTATTGGTTCTCAACGAAAATTTATAGAAACGAATTTACTGTTAATAAAATTTTGTTTGTTGAATGTCCAACGTGCTTGTAAGTGTAAAAGGGATCGTGTGATCGAACATGGTTCGCGATTGAAAATTTCTTCTCAATCGTCCTGGGCTGCAGGACAGCCTGGGTGTTTGGCAGCACGTAATAAAATTTTACACCGTCTTCAACTCGTGATTGTACAGACTAAATATTGACCATTGAGTGAATTACAACAAACAACTTAACCTGACACCCAGTGGACCAGTTTGGAAATTTTCGTTTTGCGAAAAGATCCACAGGCTGGAGCGGGAATCGAACCCATGGCTTGGCTTAATGGCAACCGCTTGAACGACGGGTGACGCCGCTAACCATGTGACCACGAAGATGACGTGGGCGATTGAGTTGGCTATTTTTTTCCGGGACACGGCTTTTTAAGCAACGCCATGTTCAGCCGGTGCGTGGTAATGAAAATTTCGATGTGCTCAACCAAACATCCTCTGTAGTTGGCAAATTTATTTGGTCGTCCTGAAAAGGACGGATTTTAGTTGTTTACGGAAAGAACATGGTTTGCGATTGTAATTTTCTTCTCAATCTTCTTGGTCTGCAGGACGACCTGAGTGTTTGACAGTACGTAATACAACGATAAAAATAGACATTTACACCGTGTCTTCAACTCGTGATTGTACAGACTGAACATTGAACATTGAGCGAATAACAACAAACAACTAAACCTGACACCCAGTGGCTCAGTTTCCTTCTCATTGCATTGCTGTACTTTGTTTCAAATGAAACTCCAAAGAACGCTGCGTATTTTTGGAGCAGTTTCACGGCGGCAATCATATTCGCGCCGTTAGGGCCTGTTCATAAACCACGTAGACTCATTTTTGAAAATCTCAGACCTCCCATACAATTTTTTGAAACTTTTTATGGAGCGTAGACTTTGGTCAAGACCCCGCCCCCTTCCGCCCAGAAAAGTCTACGTGGTTTATGAATAGCCCCTTATCTGTCGTGACTGACCGGATTTGGTCAATGGATAGTTCGTACGACTGCAGAATCTCAAGAATCTTATCCTTTAGAAACTTGGCAGTCTGACTTGACTACGATCATCCCTGAGAAAAAAAAATTGTGTGAAATTTTTCTTTAACTTTATGTAGATGATTTAGTACCGAGTGTGTGTGTATAGCAACTGTACCTTGTTTGTCGAACTGCATATTTATCTCAAGTATGTGCCTCGAGTAACGCGACACCGAATCAATAGCCAAATGGATTAGTTTTCCTTTCATTTCTGTTTTGATTTTTTGCTTCACGCGGCGACGCCCATGTGAACTTTAATGGTTTTGGCGATTCATTGTTACGCCCAGGGCTTCCAAAATTGGATCTAGTAATAGTCGGAGGTCTTCCCACTCCAGACAAAAGAAGGGAAGATGATGAATAGCAATCAATTTAATGCCAGCTTCCAGCAATATTTGCTTGCTTATTGCAATTGGTATCTTTGGCGATTTTGAATCAGCGTATGATACAATCGATCGATACAAACAACTAAACCTGACACCCAGTGGAAGAGTTTGGAAATTTTCGTTTTGCAAAAAGATCCACAGGCTGGAGCGGGAATCGAACCCATGGCTTGGCTTAATAGCAATCGCTTGAACGACGGGTGACGTCGCTAACCACTTGACCATGAAGATGACGTGGGCGATTGATTTGGCCATTTTCTCCGGGACGCAGCTTTTTAAGCAACGCCATGTTGAACCGGTATGTGGTAATGAACATTTCGATGAGCTCAAGAGAAATTTCAATCAAACATACTCTTTAATCGGTAAATTTATTTGATCGTCCTGGAAAGGACGGATTTTGGTTGTTTACGGAGAGAATATTGAAATTATCAGTCTTCTTGGGCTGCAAAACGTTTGACAGGACACCACTCTGTGAAATATTCACACCAGAAAAAAAAATTTCAGCTCCTCGTCGTTGCTGATGGCCAGCTGCAGGGGACGTGACATTTTTCTTTTAAGTACTAAGCAAGCAACAGGTATTCAGCTTTGATGATCTACCTTTGGAATGAAATAAGTATCATAAAATTTCTGTGGGCCAGAGAGAAGATATTATCGTTCAAAATCTCCAAACCCGCGTAACGCTTTCGATTTCGAAAAAATTAGAACGGCGCCCCTATGCAGGAATAGAAAGAGAGACGTCCTATGTCCTATGTCAAAAAAGACTTGTAGGCATATTCTTCAGTTCCTTGGTCGCCTTTTTGATCAACCTGGGGCACGTTGGGAAGGTTGGCATGATTCCGCACTTTCCACTTCGCCAGGAAGATCTCTTTGACCAGAATCTTCAGCCTCTGTTTGTGGGATTCCACTAAGTTCTCCGACAAAGATGGCTTGAACTGACGCTTCCGCATATCTTTATCCATTTTGGCCAAATACTTCGCACCGACCTCCCGGCCCAACGCTCGGAAAGAAGTGGCTACCTTGCCTTCCGTCTTCCGATTGAGCTTCTGTTGAATCCTCCGGACGGCCTCTCCCTTCTCCAGAAGTGCCAGAATCTTGGAGATGTTTCTGATATCGTATCCGGCCGAATTTTTTAAGCCCGGATGGAGCAGGTGGTACGAACAAACCATAGATCGAAGTTGTTTCACTGTTCTCGCCATAGCTGCCGTAAACAAACTGATGCTGTCAAATTTTCACCGACCACCAGGTGGCAGGGTAATTGCATGAAAAAACGGAACATTTAGTCGCTTTTTTTTAATGCACGCATTATCTGCACCAAGCAAGTTGAACCTCCTGAATAAAGCAATCTACGCTAATCCATTTAAAGTTACGGTTAAGATATGTGGTGAAGTTAGATTCCTTTGAAGCAATTCGTGCCTTCTGGAAACTTTTTGCTTCTAATAACCCAATGATTCCATTATTTCCAATCCGCTCAACCAATCGCAATGTTTTGTGATATAGTGGGCGGAATATTACAATTCGAGATAACTCAAAGCAGACGTCCTCCAAATTTGGAAGATCGATAGGCAATCGGTGGAAACCACCTGATACCTCCCAGCAATATGCTTAGAGGCGGACCGGAAGATTTGATGAGCTACCTGCACCTGTTTTAGATTGCAAGTTAACTCGAGATAAACTTAAACAAAATTTGTGCATGGTTTTTTTTTATTGATATTATTGATATTTTCCGATGAAGCAGCGCTTTAACCTAATGATTTTACAGAAATGGCGATGCATATCCGTCACATGTAAACATGATATTTTTGAGGACTGTGGCTCAAAAACGGCTTGGACATTTTTTTTTTGTTTTTTTTTTGTGTATAATAAGCCAAATGTCTAAATTTTCTGCAACAAATATATAAGATATAGTCGATGCGATTCAGCACCACGTAAATCGTATAGAATTTATATTTTTGTAACTGCGTATCGTATTAGGCTGATTTTCATCACGTTTGCTCCCAAAAATTCAGCTGCATAATGTGCCACTTTATGCAACGCATTCGAGCCGTGAAACGTACTAAATTGTCCAAAGCTCTTCATCGACTACATTGTTATACAATTTAACGTGCTGCGTTGCACTTTTTTGAAAATAGGTTATATAGCTATGATGCTTTCAGTATCAAGGTAGAGATAATCTATTTGATATTTATATAATATTCAAAATGTACAAACATTCAATTAGTAGAAATATAAGAGGGCGAGGACGATGAAATTGTGGAACCAGGACTTTTTGACGACTTATAATGTATTCTTGAGGAATATTTTGAGCTCCTAACTCCTCTTAGAAATGATGACCGAATTTGCTCAAATTTGAGCCATAGGACGATGGTGGCGGTCATTTCTTGGTCACTCTATAGGACTTATTGGACTTGGCGTTCATAAAGGTGTGAGAAAAATGAATTTTATCAGATGCGTAAGATTTCCGCTTGCTCAATTGAAACCAACTAATAAACCAACGAAATTTTTAAATCTATCATACAACAGACCTGATTTTAACGAAACCTGGCTTGAATATCTCGTATTCTGACTCTTTGCATCAATAAATGCATGGTTATTTCATTTCACCGAAAGCGCAAGCCGATTAAATTAGATTATTTCTACATTGTTTCTGATAATGTACTTCAACGAGTAAGGAGGTCAAGGACTTAGTAGCAGTGCTGAAAAAAGTCATTGTCAAAGCACATACAACCACAGTAGCTATTGCCTGTCATCTGTTGCCTGTCATGCAATGAAACATGTTGACTTTCAACGCGAAGCCTCTACTACTAAAATTGATTTTTATTTTCATTCGTTGTCTTATATACTAAATAACAATTTTAAGTGTTTAAGCCCATTGGGCTCTTCAGCTTTGTTTTAAGTGTTTTATGTGTTTATTGTGCTTTATGTTTTATTTAGTTTAACAGATCAGTCCTTGGAGCATTGTTGTTTAAAATTTGATAACCTTCTTAAACTAATACTATAGCTACAATTTGGAGATCCTAGGGGTGGGGAGCCAGATTCCAGATGATCCGGTGATCCGATGTCAGGCAGCGTGCCCTGTACCGATTGATAGACTCACTAAAGCGATCATTGAGCATTTTTATCTCGGCCAGACGGTGGACCTCAGATGTTCTTGTCGGAGGGGTGTTCAGGGTCATCCTGAGGAACTTATTTTGAACACGCTGAACCTTCAGGTGGTGTGTTTTTGCGCAACCCTCCCAGATTGGCATGCCGTACTCGATGACTGGAAGAATGATTTGCTTGTAGACTGCAAGCTTGTTTTTCATGGATTATGTAGACCTTCTTCACAATCCCTTTCTAGTCACGCCACAAAAAATATGCGAAGAACCATAAGTCATCGTTTTGAAGGTGCATGAATATTTTGTAATCGTCACACTATAGATCGTAAATGGCGAAAACCGGCCTGTTTTGGTTGTTTAATTTAAGAATTCATAAGCCACGACGACTAATTTTTGAGTATTTCAGAACCATCTCATCTTTTCGACTTCTTTCATAAAAAATTTATGAAAAATTACGGATTCTTTTTCTCTATAAAAATACATCAATATGCTTAATGCTTCCCGTGAACTTCTTGCTCTTTGAAAAAGGCACGACGCTAGACATTGGACTTGAATTCAGTGGCACAGCTGAAAACTTTATACGGTAGGAATCAAATCTACACACCGCAGTGCTTGGTAACACTAGCCGCATGGCTCTGAAGCCGCATCCAGTTTTTAAATGTAGATTAGTTTTCTTAAGTACCCATTATATGCTATCGGCTGCCCAAGCAATTACTGTTACAATTGCAGCGCATTTAAACTAGATTTGTTTCCCAAACGCTACTAGCAATATGTATTGTAATCCGATGCCAATGAGGTATTTACAGGTGAAGCAGAAGATGAAGAAACATCGAAGTATCATCGGATGCTAACCATTAATGATAAAGGCTTTTTTTTTTTTATCTTGATTATCGAGATTTTCAGCCTCGGGCTGATAAAGGCTTCTACTACACCACTCCAGTGTTTGAGGAAGTTTGGCAAAAGATGCCAAAAAGTTTGGCAAAAGAAGAGAGGTCAAAGGCAAACGTTGTTTGAACGAGTGGAATATACGAAAATGCAGCTATTTAAAAGAAATGTTTCATCAAGGTGAGCAATCGGTCAGAATCGAAGATAACAATACTTCTCTCATTATTCAGATTTTTCAACGTTTTTCCAATCATACATGGTTGGGATAATCTTCTCAAAGATTTCTTTGTAGAGCCTGATCATCAAAATATCTTGTAACGCCTCATTTGACAGTCCAGTGCGCAAATCGAATAGAACTAGTGCAACGGCACTGAACGCGTGCTAAACCGATATTTGAATCGATGAGTACGGCCATAGCTACTTCAAATAATTCCGAATGACTATGCTTCCGAGCGATCCAATGGGACCATACGTCATAGTGATGTGGTTTTCAATTTTCTATGTTGAGATGATGCAACTATTGTTGAAAAATAGTGGACGTCTTTGCAGACGTAGTTGCCTCCGGATATTCAAAATACTGGGTCGAGTAGTCGTTCATTTTGTATGCTTTTGGACCCATCGCATCTGTTGGTGATCCAGCCGTTGTCATTGACGGCTTAGGGTCATTTCCCGCTTTACGGATCTTATTAATTCTGTCCCAGACGATCACAGTGAAACTCTAAAGAAAGGATATTATCATAAATATAAGGTTAAGCATCATTTTAGCAAATCCTCCTATTTCGGTCATCTTATTGCAATTTATGCCATCCTTAATTGCCACAAATGACATTAATTTTCATACATGCTCGGCGATTGATGTCAGATATAGGGGAACTGCTTAAATGGACCTTCTCCCTATTTAATATCAAATTACAAAAAAATACCTGTACAGATTCCGTCTCGTCAGCTGATCAGAAAACATTCGAGCGGGGGAAGTTGAACCGCGGGTCGAGGAATACTGCAGCGAGGAAAAGTTTGTTTTCTTGATGTTTTTTCAGTCGATTCTTAAGTGCCCCAAGACAAGATTGAGCACAGTGGATGTTTATATCATACCACAGAGAACAGACATTGATGTCCATATACCTTTTCTTGAAAAACGTGTGTAAAAGTTTATATGGGCAGCCACTATAAAAAGCAAGTGCAAAGAAAAACAAACAAACATTTTCAGGTTATGTGCTAGGCTTTTTATTGATAAACATTAGAATTACAGTTATCGCACAACTGCAGCGCCACCTACTAGGAGCATAACGACATACATTTGAAATGACGGTTCAAAGTTTTACACAAGTAGCAGACCGAAGATGAACGTCTGTTCTCTGTGAACATACTTCTTTGCGACATTTCCAACAGTCAGCTGGAGTGTATGACTTGCACACCAAGTGAGGCAGAGCAGGGGTCTGAATTCAGAAGCAAGCGCATCGAGTAGCTCAGTTTCCTTCTCATTGCATTGCTGTACTTTGTTTCAAATGAAACTCCAAAGAACGCTGCGTATTTTTGGAGCAGTTTCACGGCGGCAATCATATTCGCGCCGTTAGGGCCTGTTCATAAACCACGTAGACTCATTTTTGAAAAGCTCAGAACCCCAATCAATTTTTTGAAACGTTTTATGGAGCGTAGACTTTGGTCAAGACCCCCCCCCCCCCCCCCCAGAAAAGTCTACGTGGTTTATGAATAGCCCCTTATCTGTCGTGACTGACCGGATTTGGTCAATGGATAGTTTGTACGACTGTAGATTCTCAAGAATCTTATCCTTTAGAAACTTGGCAGTCTGGCTTGACTACGATCATCCCTGAGAAAAAAAAAATTGTGTGAAATTTTTCTTTAACTTTATGTAGATGATTTAGTACCGAGTGTGTGTGTGTATAGCAACTGTACCTTGTTTGTCGAACTGCATATTTATCTCAAGTATGTGCCTCGAGTAATTAATTTCTGTTTTGATTTCTTGCTTCACGCGGCGACGCCCATGTGAACTTTAATGGTTTTGGCGATTCATTGTTACGCCCAGGGCTTCCAAAATTGGATCTAGTAATAGTCGGAGGTCTTCCCACTCAAGACAAAAGAAGGGAAGATGATGAATAGCAATCAATTTAATGCCAGCTTCCAGCAATATTTGCTTGCTTATTGCAATTGGTATCTTTGGCGATTTTAAATCAGCGTATGATACAATCGATCGAGAAAAGCTATGGCAGCATCCACGAATATGGATTTCCGGAGAAACTGACGCGGTTGATCAAAGCAACAATGGATCGAGTTATGTGTGTCGTCAGAGTATCAGGGACACTCTCGAGTCCCTTCGAATCTCGGAAAGGGTTACGGCAAGGTAATGGGTTGTCGGGTTCTTAGTTTAACATTGCATTATAGGGTGTGATTCGAAGAGCTGGAATAGACGTAGTAGACGAATTCGTTTATCTGGGCTCATTGGAGACCGCCGATAACGACAACAGCAGAGAAATGCAAAGGTGCATTATGGCTGGCAATCGTGCCTACATTGGACTCCGAAGGACGCTAAGATCGAACAAAGTTGCCGAACTACAAAGTTGACCATTTACAAGACATTAATTAGACCGGTAGTTATCTACGGCCACGAAACATGGACATTGCTAGAGGAGGACCAACGCGCCCTTGGAGTCTTTGAACGGAAGGTGCTGCGTATGATCTACGGTGAAGTGCAGATGGAAGACGGAACGTGGAGGAGGCGAATGAATCACAAATTGCATCAGCTGCTAGGAGAACCTCCCATCGTACACATCGCAAAAATCAGTCGACTACGATTGGCTGTGCATGTCGTAAAAATGTCGGATGACAGCCCTGTGAAAATGGTTTTCGAAAACGAACCGACAGGTACAAGAAGAAGAGGCGCGCAACGAGCAAGGTGTATCGATCAAGTAGAAGGCGACCTGCGGACCCTCCGCAGACAGCGAGGCTGGCGAGGTACAGCCATGGACCGATCACAATGGAAACAACTTCTGTGTACAGCAGAGGCCACACCGGCCTTGGTCTGATTGGTAAGGTAAGGTATCTTTGGCACTTTTCTGACTTTTTTCGCAGGGGCTCTTTGGTTAGGTAGTGTACGGCTGCTTCTTCTGGGTGTTGTGTTCGGAAATGCCGTAGGAAATTGGTCGCGTAGTATTTCTTTTGATAGTAGCTGCCACTGATATTGTCGATTGCACAGTGCACTTTATTGTCCACTTTTTTCACTTAATCCGTAATTAATGACGAATAATCTTCGCTTTTCCCGCCATTTTATCGAATGTTTTACCTCTATCGTGGTACAGACTCAAACACAGACTGAATAGAAGATCGTGCCAGCTTCGCATGCTGTTCGATCTCACACAGCACACGGCATCTTGCTGTTTGTTGTGACAATCGCGTTCCCCCAGCAGCGTGCATTGTTTCCACCCATCAAGAGTAGCTAGCAAGCAAGCAGCCTATTGCTATTGTTGTAGTTAAAGTGCGCAGCGTGGAACATCACTGTCCGCGCGCCTTATCCATGGGCTATTATAATGTTCATACGTACTTCGTGTCCCCTATAAAAGGGACACGTCATTCTATATAATTTTAGTGGTGTTATCGTCTTGTTGAAAGTACCCACCGAGCTGGCACGCTGCCTCTCGGTGGTATTGAATTAACTCCAAGTAGTCAGTTTGTTACTCTCGTCTCATCGTCGTGTCTTAACTAAATAATCACACACAACGTAGGGCCTGGTCAAACACTGCACGAAACACATGCGACGCGACAAATTTAGCGCCACGGAAAATTGTATCAACTATTTGTTCGAGTCATTTTGAATCCAGACCACGAAGAAGTAATATGAAACATCGCCGTTGATTATGAATGCATGACTATCTTCTTGCTTTGGGGGCAACACAACCTTAAATCTCCATTGTAACACAACGAAAATGAAAAGACGTCGAGTAGCTCAAATCGGTGAAGGTGGCTTTGTGTTTTATTTAACGTGAAAAACTTTAGTCAGCATTGCTCAGGAGTGCCTCTCGGTCAAGAGATAACGTTCAGGCCACACTACCATGATGTAATAGCGAAGGCAAACCGGCAACTTGGATTTGAAGACTTCCGAGACCCTCTGTGTCTGAAATCATTGTACTGGAAAATAGTGTCGTTGTCTGGAATCCTTATAAACGCTTTTCGATTGCGACGCTGGAGTCTGTACAGCGTAGGTTTGTTCGTTCCGCACTACGCAGCCTACCATGGCGGGACGCAGCAAACCTTCCTGACTACGAAGATTGGTGGCGGTTGCTTGGAATCGATAAGTTAGAACGAAGGAGGCGTAGAGTGCAAAATGTTTTTGCGGCTAAGGTGATCACCGGTGAAATTGACTCTCTGGAACTTCTCAATCAATTGAGCTTCTATGCCCCTGAACGAGCGATACGACAACGAAACTTTTTGCACCTTAGGCCTCGTAATCATCTTTATGGTCAGTTTTGTATTTTGACTGTCATAATTTTAACGAAGTCTTTTGCGCCCATAATAGGTTAAAATTTCCTTTATCTTTTTATGTAACAAATTGGTATGTTTTTACGTATTTTGTTTTCTCATATTTCTTTTTTTTCTGCAGTAAACCACAAACATGACATAAAATAAAAACACTAAACGACACAACATACTAAAAAAAAACTCAAAAACAAAACGATATGGTACTTGATATCAGATAAATGAGATTCTAAAGTTATAACAGAAATTCTACAGATATCATGAACAAACCAGAGTACCATAACATTGAAAACAACGTTTTTTTTTAACGTAGCACTACGTTTCTCTTTTCTATACCGGGTGTCATTTCAAATTTTGAAAAATGAGAGTGTTACTCACAAGTGAAAGGTTTTTGAACGCTAATTACTCTCGTTTTACTGAACAGAATGACTTCATTTATACACTATTTGATCAGAAAAACTGCTATTTGTATAAGTAGTTCAATTTTTTACTTAAAAATGACCTACTTTTGTTCCCATACAAATTTGCATACGAACAGGTTGAAAATATGGTTTTCTCTTTCCGGGTCCTCAAAAACGGACAACAATGGTTCAAATTGTCATCTTCTTTTTAACGTAGGACTACGTTTCTCTTTTCTATACCGGGTGTCATTTGAAAAATGAGAGCGTTACGCAAAAGTGAACGGTTTTTGAACGCTAATAACTCTTGTTTGACTGAACAGAATGACTTCATTTATACACCGTTTGATCAGGAAAACTTACAAATGTTTTTGATTAAATTTTCAATTAAGTGCTATTAAGTGGTTCAACTTTTTACCTAAAAATTACCTACTTTTGCTCCCATACAAATCTGTATATGAACCGGTTGAAAATATGGTTTTCCCTTTCCGGGTGCTCAAAAAACGGGTGACAAATGGTTCAAATTGTCTTCTTCTTTTTATTTCATTAGGTCTCATTCCATGTTTAATACAGCCATAGTCTCCCCTCTCAGTTGCAAATTTATTTTGCTTTGTTCTGCTGTCTGGTTTTATAGCTGAAGCCCGTCCTCTCTTATGAAATTTGCTTAGTACTGCATTCTCGTGCCTCTCTTCTCTGTAGGCAATGCTATCACACGATTCGAACCAAAATGATTTCATTGGGATTTTCAAGTTCGATTGAGCGACTCAAGCGATTTAGTACGGCTGTGTTTTTCGCTCTCCTGATACGAAGATTTTTTCTATCTCGTCCATTTTCTCGCAATTACCCGTCTGGCTCGCAAATTATCGCCTGCGCTTGCTCATTTACAAGCCAAAAAGAAGCGCTGCAAAGGTTTGCAAGTTTCCCCGCTCGACCTATTGCCGTGGCAGAGGGTCGTAAAAATCGATAATCCACGCGGGTGACATCCGCTTCCGAAACCATACCGGAGCTGGGCACCTCCCAGCGGAAAACGATGTTTGTGACAACTAGATTACTAGAATCATCCCAAGTATCTTGCCGTCCACCATTGACTGCGACGAGGAGTTTAATAAACTACCATGCTGTATTGAGTACAGCACATGATGGTATCCTGCTGGTCAAATAAGCTGAAAATATAAATTAGTTTCTAACGCGTATCATAACCACCGTCCTTTTCAGGACGACCAATTAAATTTTACAATAAAAGAGCGTGTTTAAGTGAAATGTTTATGATTTATCCTAAACAACCATTGCATATGATCAAAAATAGTTCATTTTGGATTGTTTGAGGCATTAAGTCGTAAGTGGTAAATTCGGCAGAGATTTTTCACTAAGCCTGAACTGGCAAACGTAAGCAATGGCTCAGTATGTAGAAAATTTCATAAGAATGGACACACCAACGCGGTCCTACGTTAACCTTGCGGTTATATCCGTAATATAACCCTTACCTTACCTTACCAATCAGACTAAGGCCGGTGTGGCCTCTGCTGTACACAGAAGTTGTTTCCATTGTGATCGGTCCATGGCTGTACCTCGTCAGCCTCGCTGTCTGCGGAGGGTCCGCAGGTCGCCTTCTACTTGATCGATCCACCTTGCTCGTTGCGCGCCTCTTCTTCTTGTACCTGTCGGTTCGTTTCCGAGAACCATTTTCACAGGGCTGTCATCCGAAATTTTTACGACATGCCCAGCCCATCGTAGTCGACCGATTTTTGCGATGTGTACGATGGGAGGTTCTCCCAGCAACTGGTGCAATTCGTGGTTAATTCGCCTCCTCCACGTTCCGTCTTCCATCTGCACTCCACCGTAGATCGTACGCAGCACCTTCCGTTCAAAGACTCCAAGGGCGCGTTGGTCCTCCACTAGCAATGTCCATGTTTCGTGGTCGTAGAAAACTACCGGTCTAATTAATGTCTTGTAGATGGTCAACTTTGTGGTTCGGCGAACTTTGTTCGATCTTCGTCCTTCGGAGTCCAAAGAAGGTACGATTGCCAGCCATAATGCGCCTTTGTATTTCTCTGCTGGTGTCGTTATCGGTGGTCACCAATGAGCCCAGATAAACGAATTCGTCTACTACCTCGATTTCATCACCGTCGATCTGAACTTGTGCTAGGAGGCTAACATTGTCTTCTCGTGAGCCTCTTCCCCGTAATATAACCCACCTCTAATTTTATTTCACTAGGTTTCATCCCATGTTTAATACAGCTATAGCCACACCCCTCAGCTGCAACATTATTTTGCTTTGTTGCTGGTGTCTGATTTTATAACTGAAGACCGTCCCCTCTTATAAAATTTGCTTCGTACTGCATGTTTGTGCCTATCTTCTTTCGAGACAATGCAATCAACGCCAGTATAAAGCACAGGATTTGAACCAAAATGATTTCATAGGGATAATCAAGTTTGATTGAGAGGCACGTAGGTGGTGTTTTTTCGCTCTTTCGTTACGAAGATATTTTCGCGTTATTTTTTCTATCTCGTCCGTTTTCTCGTGGTTGTACGTCTGGCTTGCCAATTATCGCCTGCGCTTGCTCATCTACAAGCCAAAGGAAGCGCGGCAAAGTTTTGCAAGTTTCCCCGCTCGACCTATTGCCGTGGAAATGGGTCGTAAAAATCGATAATCCGCGTGGGCGGCATCCACTGCTGAAGCCATACCGTAGCCAGGCACCTTCCAGCGGAAAACGATGTTTTTTGCCAAATAGATTACTAGAATCATCCCAAGTATCTTGCCGTTGGCCATTCACAGCGTCGAGGAGTTTAATAAACTACTATGCTGTATTGGATACAGCACATGATGGTGTCCTGCTGGCCAAATAAACCGAATAAGGTACAGTGGGGCACGTGGGTAAAGAAAATCGCGTAGTTAATGTACAATGAATTCTATGCTGGCATACGAACTTGATATTTATTTAAAACTGTATGGAAAAAAAATAGGATCAATATTTAGGGAATACGTTCAAAATTTTCACTTACCCCACAGGTGGGGAAAGTGAAAAAAAATGTAATAGAGTTTTGCACTGAACAAATAATGTTAATTTTCGGAATGATTGCTTAAAACTCACTAATGTAAGGAAACAATAACTTTATTTAATTCAGTCGAACATTATTGACATAGGTCACAGATTTCATCATAAGTTCTAAGGGAATTCTTGCGCTTTTTAGCAGATTTATATTTCTTATCTGCCTTTAACTTATCCTCCGCTTCTTTCTTCCTAAAACGTTCAAGAACCTCCATCAATGTTATGACCTCAATGTCGGCACATATTTTCTTCCTTCTCTGACCTCGGGTAGATGGTTGTTGCTTTACATACGTTCAAGAAGAATTTCTTCGAAAGACTTATCAGGTCTTATCTAAGTTATCTAAGTTGCACGATCTGTATTCACAGACGACAATGGCTTGTGATTGTGTACGGCATCGATCTTGATTTTCGATATTAACTAGCTTATTCACAGCGTTCACATCCTGTAGCTTCTGAAATCTTCTCCAAAAACCTACATCGTATTTCTCGATGGGAATCTCCAGATCGCAAAACGCATAAATTCCAGATTTATTGAATCCACTTTCCAATATAACTCGATCCATATCATTCCACACGAGAGATAATGGTAGAAAAAAATTTCACCCCATAATTCTTGCGCTGCCATGCTGTGACCGCTTTATCGTAACTCATTTTAGCGGTTTAAACACAGCAAAATCCATCGGCGGGAGCAATTTTAATATGAGCACTTGTTTTTGCAGGCCTTTTTCAATTAGACTTAGCGACGTATGTGATGAGTACCCGTCGTAAACCAAGACCGCAGGTCTTGCCTTCGGAATCGCTTTCAAAAACACACACTCGAAATAGCTCTCAAACGTGATCGTTTGCATCCATATATTTTGAGTGGTAGCATACTAGGAAATTCGTCACTACTGTAAGTTTTCCAAGAATCCCACAATTTTTTCTCTTTGAAAGTAATCAGTGGGGGCAACTTGTCCCCTGCTGCACTTCCACCGAGTAAGACGAAAAAATGCTCTATACTCGGCCCTGCAGTAACCCGATGGGCCGTGGATCCTTTTTCTCCTACCACTTTCACTCGGGATGGATCCAAACAGAAACTTATCCCGTCGACATTATAGATACGTGAAGGTGGAATACCCGTGGTAACTTCGTTGACTACTTTTAAGTTATCTGAAATAATGAACGGGTCGACATTTCTTTTACGAGAAATTTCTATCGCTTGTGGTTTCTTCTAAGATAGTTTAGATAGTTAGGCGTCGCATAAATCTTCTAAAAAGTCGCTTCCAGGAACACATTTGTTAAATGGAGTTTTCAGTCCACTGGGTTTTAAGTACTGGCCAATTGCCAAGAGGATCTCTTGTTTGGAAAGTTCAAAACCCCACTTTTCCATGGTTTTAATATGGGCAGCTAGCTTGACTCTTTGCTTCACGTCTTCTTATTAGCCAATTATTCACATAGATACCGGAGTACCGTAGCAGTTGGATGCCTCGGTACGAGACATTTCACTGTTTCTAACAGCTGCCAAGGCTTTGTACAAATCGTGCTTAGGGTATTCAGCACGCGTCGTTACACGCCGATAGTTTCGAACCATGTTTACCTACAATGCAGTTAGAGATTCATTCTATAAATAGTAAATTTTCACTTGCTCCACCCGGCTGTTGAAACTAGGTAGTATAATTTATGACTTTTTCTCGTTAAAAGCGAATATTTTTAAGGCTTTTGCCATCAAAATGCATAACTATTGAAAGAAACTACTTACCAATGCACCAAGAGAGTTTATTCCGCATTTTTCTTCTCGGAGAAATGTCGATTTCAACTATGCACGAACCAACTTGCGCATGACTGAGAATTGACAGGTTAACAACTTCTTGGTCCTTTTTGCAAAAGAGGCTTTACATTACATGACTTATTCATTGATAGGGATGATCTAAATGGTCTGGAAGGTTTCCGCATGAAAATGCAGTGCTCACTTGTTGGGGGAAGAAGATATAAATATTATTTTCACTTACCCCATTTACCCACTTGCCCCTCTGTACCTTATATAAATTAATTTCTAGCGCGTATCATACTCACTGTCCTTTTCAGAACGACCAATTAAATTTTACAATAAAAGAGTTCGTGTTTAAGTGAAAGGTTCGTGATTTATCCTGAAAAACCTTTGCATATTATCAAATAAAGTACATTTTGGATTGTTTGAGACATTCAGTCGAGATTGGTAAATTCAACAAAGATTTTTCATTAAACCCGAACTGATTTTTTTTTTATTGAACTGAACTGAAGAGCAATGGCCCGGTTTGTAGAAAATTTTCATAAGAAGGACGGGTCAAGCAAAATAATAAAAATATTTTAATATTAACCAACCATATGTGTTATGATATGTATAAATAAGATGATACCATATTTACTATACACCAACGCGGTCGTACGTGAGCCTCACGGTTATATCCCTGATACAACTCACCTTTATTTTTTTTTAACTGGACAAAACATGAAACAACATGGTATTATTTGTTGATTTATTTGTCCAAGTATTTCATTTACTTTTTATTAATAACTACTCGATAAATAAAATAATAAAACAAGAATTCATAATAGAATTCTTGTAGCATTTCAACATACAAGTAATTGAATATTGGTCTGTTAAATTTTTGTAGTTCCTTACATGTGTGCCTTCATGCATTCGAAATGGCGATGCAAATCGGCCATGTCGGGGACAGTTCTGTATTATAGCAACCGTTACATTAAATACTTTTGAGAGTGGACATCCATGAGCATTTTTTTAAACAGTCAAGACTAACAAATTTATTACAATCTTTTCCCTTTAACCAAGAATCCAACCTATCTAACCTGAAGTATGTAAAAAAGTATCTCTTAACCTGTAATGTTAACTATTAGATAGGCATTGATTGCTTCTTCCCGCTAGCTGAAAGTTGAAAAAGCTATGTTCTATTAAATTTTTAGTTCTTCGCAATCAAAAACCTGAATATTCAAACCAATGTTATAGGTTTCAGAAGCCAAATAATACTAGATTAAGAAACATAGTTGATAGTTAGAAAGTGTATCAACGAAAAACATTTCTTTGAACTATTCATGATATGGGCCAAACCGATCAAGTAGTTTCGTATTATTGCGAATATATAATTATATGATTGATCTCCCGATTTTGTTAAAAAAAATTATTCATTCAATATCACTACTAAACACTTCAATACTAAAAGCCAAACACTGAATCCAAACGATCAAAGAGGGCGATCGCTAGTCTATCGGACTATTTAATAATTCTAACTGCTGACAGGACAATCTCGGTGATGTTGGACTTCGGTCGTGGTGGTCTGATGATTTATGCTGACGTCTCGTTCCTGGTTGTGGCTCGTCGTGGCTCATCGTGGTGAATTATGGTTTACGTTGCTGGTTGGTGGCTCGGTCCGTCTCGTAATTCCTTCGGGGGGTAAGATCGAACGTCCTCGGTCGATTGAAATTGTTTACTCACTTCCGATTTCCTGGCCTTCCTGGAATATTTGAACTTTAGTAAAACTGTTTTCCTAAGGAAACAAAGAATTGCTATGGTTATAATGAAAAATGTGGTGGCTGAAAAACCACCGAAGAGTCCGTAGAACCATCTCCTGTGTTCGAATTGCTGTAGTTGTATGTGGTCAATCCGTTGTCTATTATTCAATGTGTTCCAGCTTAGACTTGAAAGGTTTTGCTTCTCGATGAGTTCCTTGTAGATCGATAAGCCTGAAAACACTCCTGTTAGTTGAACTGTTTCGCTGAAGATTTCTTCTGCCGTGAATGTGGTGTTTGCAATTTTAATGGTGCAATTTTGGAAGTGAACTAAAAAATTTCCGGTTAATGTTCTGTCATGTGGTCCACAATTTGAACTGATGTATTGATTATTGGCGTTGTTTATGAGAATTTTGTTTCCTGGTAATGTTTCAAAACTAGTTTGGTCTGTTTTCCATGCTGAACAGTGGCTTTCCAATCCCAAAATAATTGGGAGTATACAATCATCCAAATATGGTTTAGTGTCGTATAGTTGTTGAATCGTGTTTTCAGGATGAATTGTAGTGTAAAGCTTCTTGTCTGATTTCACGATGTAATCAGGAATATCTGTTATAGTTGTATTATTGACTATCAATGGAATCATTTTGATTATTTGGCAATTACCGTTAGTTTTCGGGACTTCTAGAATATATAGCAGCATATCAGTTTTGCTAGCTATTTTTGGAACTGCATAATTCAGTGCCTCCTCAGGGAAATTAGTCGTAATACCTTGTTCGTTTATGATGGTTTCTATCAGGAAGATTTCCTTAAGTGTAAGTAACATGCTGTTGGACAGTGAAACTCGTGCCCTCAGGATGGCGTCCTTATTCTCCTCGAGGATACTGAGCATCGTATCCAGGGATAGGAGTAGGGTAATAGCGTCAGTCTCTTTCAACAGTACTTCGTTGAGCGAGGTGAGCTGGATGATAGTGTGCGTTATCTTTGAGATCCGTTCGTTGATTACCTGGTTTATCTTGATCTGTTGGTTGGACTGGTCGATTAGTGCGTTGAAG
Organism: Aedes koreicus; assembly: GCA_024533555.2. Taxonomy (NCBI): domain Eukaryota; kingdom Metazoa; phylum Arthropoda; class Insecta; order Diptera; family Culicidae; genus Aedes; species Aedes koreicus. The sequence continues at coordinate 19,005 of JAHHFK020002950.1, read as the reverse complement.
GTGCTGTTGATCCTCGTTAAGTCGTCCGCGTCGTGGTTTCTTGCAATCCATTTCCAGCCTTTGCCGATTATGTCTCATCGTTTTGGCCTGCTATTCTTTACTGGTTTTAATTTGTGTAAATTATCTGCTAACTTTTTTCGCGTTATTAGGCTTGCAATTGGTAAATTTCTGTCAATTTTACGTGAGATATCTAAAAACAAGTAAACATTTTCTTCTAACATTATCAAATTAATAGGATGTATGATTTTTATAATGCCTGTTTGTATGTAACAGTCCTGAAGTTTCAACAATAATATTGGATTTTTGTGGAGATCATAGATTTCTAAATGTTGGCTGAATATTTGAATAATAGGACGTAATAATAATATTTTATGCATTCTTATCTCTTTGTTAGTCTTTTAATTTTGTTTATATGTCTTTTGATTTTCCTAGTGTTTTCAAAAGATCGCTCTTTTATTTGATTAGCTTGTGTTGCTGCTCTGGGATCTAACTTCTTTCTTATATTAGGTTTTACATAAACAATTTGTCCTTCTTCGAGTATAGGGGGATCTTCTCTCCTGTTATTACTGTCAATCAGAACTTTTGTAGATTTTTCTATATTTTGCCTTACTTTTGAGAATATTTCCTTGGCTTCTTTTGATACCTCCTGGGGGTCCGTGTGGTTCCTGTGGTTGAAAAGAACCTCATTTGGTGTAAATAGTGTAGTTGAGTGCACGCTAGAATTATACAAAGAAATGGATAATGCAATTAGTTGTGTGGTGTTAAACTCATGAAATTTATGTTTATTTGTATTATAGATTTCTATAATACAATGTGTTGCATGTGTTTTTTCTACTTGGCCATTGCTTTCAAATGATGACGTGTAAACTAAAGACGTCCCCACGTTACTTAGGAAGTTCTTTAGTTGTAAGGATCTGAGCGTAGTTTCATGATCCGTTACAATCTCTTCTGGTTTTCCAAAGTTTCCGTAGTATGTTGTAAGGGCGTTTTTTACGTCTACCAAGTTTTTAGTCTCTATAGGAATCATTTGCGCGAATTTTGAGAATGAGTCAACCATTGATAGAAAGCTAAACGAATTAATAGAGTCCATTGGTTTTTCCGTTGTTGGCCTTGGTGAGATTTTTATGTTGTACGGCCTGCGTTCGTACTTATGGGTGTTACAGACCGTACATGTGTTGATTGCCGTTTGAATTTTGTTATGCATCCTCGGGAAGAAATGCGCTCGTTTCATCTGGTTCTCCACCTCTGTAATACCGTGGTGAGCACTTTCGTGTTCCTTTGTGATAAGTAGGTTTTGCCTTTCCTCGCTACAAACGTCCTCCGGTTGGAAATGAGTTATTACAAAATATCCCGAACTACTGAAATGATTTTTATAGCATTGTTGAATAAGGTTGATTGGTTTTCCGGTGCAAGTATTGCCGTTTGTTTCCCGTTGTGGTACTTTTTTAGGTATATAGTCATGGATGTCTCATCATAGTCTTGCATGCTGATTGTTGCCCTTCTATAATTTTGAAATGGCGCTTCCGTTGCCTCTATATTAAGTCTTGAAAACTTGAAAATAATTTGGCTTTTGGAGTATTTAGTTAATTGGTCTTTCGGTGGATTTTATGAAGTAGTCGTCCGATGTGTCTGCTGGATGTACGGTTTCCAGGTCTTCAGATTTATCGTCATATTTGTCTTGAGATGTGTCTTAATCTGAGTCATCTACGTTAGCGTTTATTTCGTTTGTATTCCACCGTATATTGATATTTTTCGAGTTCCAGTCTCCAATTTAGAATTCTGTTGTTTTTCATGGAAGTTTTTTTGAAAGTTAGAAGTTTGTGGTCGGTGTATAATTTGAACTGGTTTCCAAATAAGTACGGTTTATATTTTTTTATTGCCCAGATTATGGCTAGCGCCTCTTTTTCTATAGTCGAGTAATTGCTCTCCGCTTTGTTAAGTGTCCTACTCGCGAATGCACGGCGGGACACTTTAACTCAATTTTGAATCGTTTTTGACTCACTTTCGCCAAAAGTGGAGTCACTCATATTTGAGTAAATGTGACTGGGATTGACAAGTTGACATATCTAAGATACCGACTTGAATCAGATCGATGTTTTAGATATGTTGACTTGTCAATTCCAGTCACATTTACTCAAATATGAGTGACTCCACTTTTGACGAAAGTGAGTCAAAAACGATTCAAAATTGAGTTAAATTGTCCCGACGTGTGCGATAAGTCTCTCTATTTTGTCTTGGACCTGTGACAAAACCGCTCCAATGGCGTAGTCACTGGCGTCGGTGGTTAGGATAAATGGTAGATCGAAATTCGGGTACGCGAGTTTCTCCTTTTTTAAGATATCTGGTCATCGGTTTGGTGATTTTGGAATAGTTTCTAATAAAACGCCTATAATAACCAGACAGTCCCAGAAATTGACGAATTTGTTTTTCGTTCCTAGGAATTTCCCACTCTAAAATTTTTTGAATTTTGTCAGGGTTTTCGGGGGTGACAACATGTCCTAAAAACTCAGTCTCTGTGCGCAAAAATTCGCACTTGTCCAGTTGTATTTTAAGATTGAACTGGGCGAGATGTTGAAGAACTTTGGAAACATTTTCTAAATGATTCTCAAGGTTGTTTCCAACGATAATGATATCGTCAAGATACACGTAACAAATGGAACCAATGTAGTCTGACAAAATATTATTCATAGCCCTTTGAAACGTAGCAGGCGCGTTCTTTAAACCGAAGGGCATTCTGGTAAATTCAAAATGTCCCTGGTTGGTTGAGAAAGCAGTTTTTGCTCTATGGTCGGGATCCATTTCTATTTGGTGGAATCCCGATTTGAGGTCCAAGGTTGTGAAGTATTGAGATTTTCCAAGGTTGTCCAGTATGTCCTCTATTTCTGGCATCGGAAATTTATCGCAAATTGTCTTTTCATTAATTTTCCGGTAGTCTATTACTACTCGGATTTTTTGTTTACCCGAGGCGTCCAACTTTTTTGGGACAACCCAAATTGGTGAGGAGTATGGACTTGTGGAGGGCGTGATAATTCCACAGTCCAACAGTTCTTTTATCTGAGATTCCACGTCCTTTCTAAAGTGGTGTGGATATCTATAAGTCTTTGTATAGACAGGGTTCTCATCTTTAGTGCAAATCTTATGTTTTATTATTGTTGTACTTGTCAATTTTCGTTGTTTCTTAATAAAACCTTGTGGTTAGCTATAATGGTTTCTAATAGCTTGTCTTTTTCTTAGGTTGAGAGATGTTTGGTTCTGAAAAGTTTTTCTATAGTTTCCTTGTCAGGTGCGTCATCCAAGTCTATTGGGATGGGAGTTAATTTTTCGATTATTGACCGTCAATTTAAGTTTGGTTATTTTTAGACTATTTTTGTCTGTGGATAGTAACTTTATTTGCCAAAGAGTAGAGTCCTGGTTGTATTAAGTTACCTTTTGTTAATTTTTGAAAGGAGGGGACAAACCAATCATCGTTTTTATCAATTTGTACTGTCAGTGTGTGAACATAGTATTTTTTTCATGGGTAATATTTTTTGAATGGAATTTCTACTATTCCAATTGATATCTTATTCGTGCCATAGTCGACAAAGGATTTTGTTTTGGACAAGAATTCAGAACCAATAATTCCATCAAAAAATTCATGGAATTTGAGTTCAAAGTACGTTTGCTCTGGAATATTTGGACCTAAGAGATTACATTTTCCTCGCTTATTAATAGTATGTGTGCCGAAAAGATGTTTTTCCTTGGTTGTGTCTTTTGTTTCTGTGGTTGGAATAATACCCGGTCTTATAATATTCTTATTGGCGCCGGTATCAATCAATAGTTTTATCTTCTTGCCCGTATTTTTATCCGTACTAAGGATATACGATAAGAAGTTGGAATTTGTGTTTATGTCGTGTTTGTTGTTGCGCTTTCCACGCAAAAATTCGTATTTCCTTCCAAAGTTTCTTCGTCATCTTCTTCAGACGATTCTTGATTTGAATTTCCTACTTCGGTATTATTTATTTGCTTTTTGTTTAATGTGAGTCTGCTCCTCAGGTACGGGTCGATTTCCATTGGGGTAGGTTGATTATTTTTGGGTTTTTCGTTTTGTATTTGCCCTTGAGGGGCATTTTTCTGATAGCGTTCATTTTTAGAAGCATTTTAAGGCTTCGGGTTGTATCTTTGTCTGTCTTTGTCTGAAGTTGAGTGGGCTACAATTTCTTGTGATTTGAACTTACATAGAAACGCATAAGCGTCTTCTACGTCTTTGGGGCGGGCTGCTTGAACGTGGCCAAAATACGTTCCTTTCAAGCCCGAAGTAAATGCAGCTAGACCATCTTCCTCTATAAAGAGATTTATTGCGGTCCAATTTTCTTTATAATTAGGGTTTTGTTTGGCTAATTGTTTAATGTTTTGAATTAATTCTTTTGATCTTTGATAGTACTTGTGAACGCTCATCCCGTCTACCATTTTGTGTTGCCATAGTTGGCACTTGTTTGTTGATAACTCCTGCCTGTCTCCCAAAGAGTTACCAAAATGTTCTTAATGGACTCGAAGTCCTGGGGATTTCCCACTAGGCAAAGAATATCTTTGGCCTTTCCCTTTATTTTATTTGTTACTCCTGTGGTGGACATTCTGTATTATTCTTCACTAACTCTCCCGTTGAAAAATTCGAGAATGTCCATCGCAGTAGACAACCATGTATGCAATTGCCTTCTGTTTTCATCATAAGAAGGAAGCGATTTAATTGGATCTGGAATTTTAAAAAAGTCTTCCACTCTTTTAATTTGTGGTTGTGGTTGTGGGTTTTCATTTTGATTATTATTCCGTGGTTGCAGTCTCAGTTCTTGTAAAGTTCTTTCTTGCGTTTCTTGACGCACGGTAAGGTTAGCGACGTTCTGGTTAATTTATCGCAATTGGTCCATAATTTCTCGGAATGCTTCATTCATGTTGATGGTTTCGTTAATATTAAGATTTGAAATTTGTGGCAAATCAACGTTTTTTAAGGGAACGTGTGAAAATTCTCCGGAATCTTCTGAGTCCGAGCTGCTTTCGGTCTCTGAAATTCCAGCAGATTTGAATGCAATAACTAGCTGTTTTCGAGTTTCCCTAAGTGCCTTGCTACTGGCAGATTTCGTTATTTGATTCTATCAAACAGTCAGCTGTGCTCGGCTATCGTAGCTGCAACTTTTGCTTTGTGCTTACGAAACCTGATACGCACACACTTCGTTCGATTCGTGTAGAGAAGGGTGAGGAACTGCGTCCACTGCGCTGTGCTATCTATCTTGTAGTGCCGATTCAGAATTCCAGTAAATAATCACTTTCTTAACACTTGTGAGTATAAAAAAAAGGAATACTTACGGTTTGTGTAGTCGTGAGCGTGGTCCGAGAGAAACGACGGCGATCCTCAAATCAACTAGCGGCGACTGCCCTCAGCTAGTGACGCTTGCGCGGAATCACTTTTATTCACTTTTCCACTTGGTGAACTTCCACTGTTTATTCCCGTTGAACCTTTTCTCAAGGCTTTACTCGGCTGCGTCAATTATGGGATTGATCTCCCGATTTAGTTAAGAAAAAAATGTATTCATTCAATATCACTACTAAACACTTCAATACTAAAAGCTAAACACTTAAAGAGTTGTTGCTAAGACTTAATCCAAATGATCAAAGAGGGCGATCGCTAGTCGATCGGACTATTTAATAATTCTAACTGCTGACAGGACAATCTCGGTGATGTTGAACTTCGGTCGTGGTGGTCTGATGATTTATGCTGACGTCTCGTTCCTGGTTGTGGCTCGTCGTGGCTGGTCGTGGTGAATTATGGTTTACGTTGCTGGTTGGTGGCTCGGTCCGTCTCGTAATTATATGTTAATCATATCTTACAATTTGATTCAGCATGTGAGAAAGCAAGACAGCAAGCTAATCAGAGCGAGAAGTAGCAGTTGCATTATCCTATTCAAAAAATTTATCCGTTTTAACGTAGGACTACGTTTCTCTTTTCTATACCAGGTGTCATTTTAAAATTTTGAAAAATGAGAGCGTTACGCAAAAGTGAAAGGTTTTTGAACGCTAAGGGCATCTTCAGCGGCGGTCTATTTTTAGATCAACTTTATACCTGATTTGCATCAGCGAAACTTGTATAGAACTAGCTAAAATAGACCAACTTTGCGTTCCCCGCACCGGTGTTGTATTTCTTGTTGTTGAACCCGCCAACACCTGTCATCCTGTCGATCATTCAACATCAGAGATCAGAAGTTTTTTATTCAGAGATCGCAGATTTTTCACACACATTTTGCCATTGATTGGTTTGACCAAATAATTTTTTAATGCCAGTAGTGCGTCGTTAGCTGACGACAAGGAATACTTGTTCTTTCGTTTGGCTGAAGGTGAGTGCGAGGGTGAGTGTGTGAATGCATGCATTTCATTAAAACAATATTAGATCATGCTGATTTGTAGTTAGGCAGCGGATAAACAAGAGTCGAGACGGAGAGGGTCACGTCCTGGATGACGCCCCAACGTCGACAGTGATTTTCGTTCCGGTCATCAGAAGCTGTTCCAGGACTACTTTAGCGACACGCAAACCTACAACGAGAAGCACTTTCTGCGTTTCCGCGTGCATAGAGAGGTGTTCCTGGACATTATGAGCCAGCTAGTCAACTAGAGGCTTCTCCAAAATGTACCTGTATGAGCTATTTGCAAGTGCTTATCATGACCAATATATCAATAAACCGATTGTTTACTTTGAAGACTTCATTACTTTTAATTTCAGAGCAATCGAAATACTATTCGCAATCTCGGAACCTCCGCATTTTGATCTAGTCAGCATTTTCCGGAAAATGCAGTGGCTGTAAAAAAAACTAAGACAAGCATTCATTATTTAGGAATGGAACGAAAAGGTAATTCACTAGCACCGGGAGCAACTTGAGGTAATTATCAGCATCCGAGGCGAGCAACACAACTTTTTGTCCGCCACCAGCATCACACGCAGCAAACACGGTTACTTTTCGGCTCACAAATATACCTCAGAATATACTCAATAAAATTGAGTTATTGTTTAGTAAAAGCTGAAATTTTACACAATAATTGGTATTATCAAGTAGCGTGTAGTGTTTTGGAACGGTATTTTTCTTGTTCCAAATTGCTGCAAGAATAGATCAAAACATATACCAGTTTTAAAATTATGCAAAATAGATCCAGTATAAAACAAAATTTACAACACCGGTGCAGCGATGTTTTTGCGTTTGGTCTAAAAAAATAAATCCAATCCACGATTTGGATCGCCGTTGAAGATGCCCTTTTTTTCAACAATTTTAACCTTTACCACCTTACAAATTTTTCATTGCTTAAAATTATTTTTCTTTGTTGCCGGTGCCAGATTTTATAACTGAAAACTGTCCCTTCATTTGAATTTTGCATCGTACTGTATTTTCGTTTCTCTTTGGAGGCAATGCTATCAACACCAGTATAAGGCACACGATTTGAACCGAAATTATTTCATTGGGATATTCAGGTTCGATTGATGGTTCGATGGTTGTGTTTTTCGCTCTCTCGTTACGAAGATTTTGACGTAGGACTTACGTTTCTTTTTTCTATTCCTGCATAGGGGCGCCGTTCTATTTTTTTTTGAAATCGAAAGCGTTACGCGGGTTTGAAGATTTTGAATGATAATATCCCTCTCTGGCCTACAGAAATTTTATGATACGTATTTCATTCGAAAGGTAGAACATCAAAGCTGAATCCCTGATGCTAACTTAATTCATTACATTTGTTTAAACTAATTAAAAAGTACTTAAAACAAAAATGTCTAAACGCACAAAGCTATTGGTCAAAAATGACATCATATTTGCGCCACGCTTCGATTGGTTCGTACTGCCACAGTAACCGTGCCAGCGATTATCAACGGGGTATGTATGTATGCTCCACTTAATAGCAAGATCAAATTGAGCCGTCGATCTGAATTCACAAAATATCGCTGTATGAAGGGCCAAAAATGGAGGGGTGGACCCGTAAGCATAGACACTCACGCGAAATCCACGGGAAATTAAGAATCTCCTTCCAACGACACCAAATTAAATTATTATTATTAATCTTTGAATAAATAATTTTAATTTGATTGTATATTAATAAATATAGATATATTAATATATATATATATATATATATATATATATATATATATATATATATATATATATATATATATATATATATATATATATATATATATATATATATATATATATATATATATATATATATATATATATATATATATATATATATATATATATATATATATATATATATAATATACAGCAATCCATCAAAAAAAAAAATATGAACTCTCACAAATTTTTATATTTTGTTCGGTTTTTTTCCACCCCAAAAAAAAAAATACGTGTTTTTTTTTTTTTTTTTTTGAGTCTGGACCTTTCTGTTTGAGACGGCCCAAAAAACGTGATTTTTCAAAAACTTCAATTTTCAAAAATTTATAACTCCTAAACCGTTTAACCGATTTTAGTCATTTTTGGCCATTGTATTGGTATTTATTTGAATTTCCAAGCAAAAAATACGAAACCTTTGAATATATTAATTTTTGTATGAAAAAAATACAAAACAAATAGTTTTTCTTGAATTTGACTGCGAGGGGCCTCAACGACTCCTTGTTTTAGTATTTTTAAATGAAAGAGCATTCAATTTTACATAACATATCAAAAAATTTGAGATGTTCTGCGTGTCGTTTTGGAGATACAATTTTTTAAATAATAAATCATTACTCTTCATTTTATACATCACCCGCCTGTAGAAACGATGAAGATGCATGGTAGATTACCATGCGTCTCCATCCAATCAAACCTATGACTAATGAAATCTATGAGTTACTTACAAACTTAGTATAACATTCGAATCAGTCTTTAAGGCTTTCCGTTAACCACACAGACCAATTGCTATTTTTTGACGATTACCTTTTCAAATAAATAAGGCTTTAAAATTTCAAATATTTTTGCTTAGTGTAAGTTCCAAGAAAAAAACACTTTAAAGCCGCGCGACATGATGAACATGTTAAAAAATAAGAAAAACACTTTTATACATTTATTTTTATTTATTAAGTTTTTTCATAACAATTTTATACATTTTTCTTCCGTTGAAAATGAATTTTGTTTCACAATAATATACTCTTCGTTTTGAGGCTTAAAACTATGGAATGACTGAGTCCCTGAAATTTGCTTCACACGTGTGTAACGATTTTTTAATTTTCTTTCCATTTTATTATAGTCGCAATGTTATCAACACCAGTTTAAAGCACACGATTTGAACCAAAATGATTTCATTTGGATATTCAAGTGCGATTGATTGACGGTTGTGTTTTTCGTGTTACGAAGATTTTTTCTCGGTTTTTTTTTATCTCATCTGTTTTCTTGCGATTGCGTGCCTGGCTCGTAAATTTTCGCCTGCGCTTCCTCATCTACAAACCAGAAGGAAGCGCTGCAAAGTTTCTAAAGTTTCCCCGCTCGACCTATTGCCGTGGCAATAGATCGTAAAAATTGATTATCCGCGCGGGCGCCATCCGCTTCCAAAGCCTTACCGGAGCACCTCCCAGCGCAAAACGATGTTTGTGGCAACTAGGTTAAAAGAATCATCCCAACTATCTTGCCGTCGGCCATTCACAGCGACGAGAAGTTTAGTGTTAAAGATTGGACTCGGAAAAAATGCGAAACTTTGTTTTGGGTATAACTTTTTATCGCGTGAGTATAAATTAATGAAATTCTGCGTAATACTAGTTTAAAGTGTTATGTTTATGTGTGCAAAATTTTATCGCAATTTGTCCAGTAGTTTTAAAAATGCATTCGAAACAAGAAGAGCTACGCCAGCAAATCTTGGGCGCGGTGATCGATAACCCTGGTCAGTCGCACAGATGGATCGGCAAAAGGCTTGGAATCCCTGAACATAAGTTTGTCCAGCAGACGTGAATGGGTACCTTCTGTGAATGGGAAGGCACTACACCAGACTAATGAATTGTTTCTAAATTATCCCGCTGTTGTATTGGCAGAAGGCTTCGTCATCCGGATTCTCAAGAGCGGACCCAAATAACAGCCTCGCAGTTTTTTTCGTATCGAAATGGAATTCGCAAGAGTTCCATTCAGATTTTACAAACGCTAAGAATAATTGTGGGGCCTCGGATTTACAGCGGAAACAATTCCATAAAGGCAGGTTTGAAGTGCTTGCCGATACATGCTGCCTTCCTCAACGGTTCTTCTTCGCTGTTCTGATACATCTGCCGTTCTGACAAGCAATGGTTGGTAATTCCTAGCGAATGTCTCCGAAGAAACCGCCTATCCAGAACTTCATCCGATCGAAAAATTTTGTCGATAATGAAGGAAGTTGAAGAAAAGCGGAAAAACATTAAACCGATGATTTTTTAGAAATACTTGATTGTGGGACCTTGCCTATCCTGCATGGGGTAGTATGGTAAAGGGTTATGTGCCTGATCGGATACTACCGTTCAATGCCCTCCGCTCGTTTTCAAACTTGTAGCGCTTCGCATGGAGATGAGAAATTATCTGCTTCTGACAAACTTCATCAAAGATCGTTACTTCCGCGCTTGGGAGAATACAAAAAACAACAATCAATGTGTAACCATCGAGCGGCGCGCTGGAGGCGGCCGAAAACCGAAAACGGAATACCCAGAGAAGGCGCGGAAGATAAGGCAGTACTTTAAGAATAACCCGAACCTTTCCACCCGAGACGTGGCCAAAAAGGTCAATTCGTCGAAGTGGTTCGTCCAGCAGACCATGAAGCGGGCTGGGCTACGTGTTTTTAAGGTCAGGAAGGCGCCAAACCGGACTGACAAGCAAAACACGGTGGCCAAATTGCGTGCGCGGAAGCTGTACCGTGAGTGGCTGGTCAAGCCAGGCTGTCTCGTCATGGACGACGAGACATATATCAAGGCGGACACCAAACAAATCCCCGGCCTCGAGTTTTTTGTCGGTACGTCCCGCATGGAGGTTCCGGAAAAGTTCCGGAAGAGAAAGATGGACAAATTCGCGAAGAAGTACCTGTTGTGGCAGGCGATCTGCGAGTGCGGACGGTACAGCAAGCCGTTCGTTACAACCGGCACCATAAACGGGCAGATTTATCGAGAGGAATGCTTGCAGAAGCGCTTGCTGCCCTTCCTCCGCTCTCACCGTGGTCCCACGCTGTTCTGGCCGGATCTCGCTTCGTGCCATTACGCCAAGCCTGTAATGGATTGGTACGAAGCGAAGGGCGTTAATGTGGTCCCGAAGGAGGCGAACCCGCCAAATACACCAGAACTTCGTCCGATCGAAAAGTTTTGGGCGATAATGAAGAAGAAGTTGAAGAAAAGCGGAAAAACATTCAAAACCGATGAAGCTTTGAAGAAAAACTGGGAGAAATTGTGTAAGGAAGATGGACAAAGCCTCGCCCAAGATCTCATGAGCAGTGTTAAGAGAAATGTACGAGCATTCAGCTTGGGGAGAAATTCAATAAATAAATTATGCCAAAACATAGCTAATATATAGTTATTTAATCCCTGAAAATTTGAGAAGTATCCGATTTAAAATGAATTTTTGGTGATCATTTTTGTGTGTCTCATTTTTTCCGAGTCCAGTCTTTATATCATGATCCCATGGTTATATTTGAAGACGTGAGGTCATACTTGACATGGTCTTTCATGGGATGACTTGGTCTTTCATGAGGACCGGATCACCGGATCGGCGTAAGTCAGGATGTTACATCTGAACATACTACCCACCAAGTGCAGTGCGTCACTCTTCCAATCTCAGGGAGCAGAAGAGCCCAGCTAACAGCTCTGCGCATCAAGTCCAATCCGTTGATCCATGCCGTATCCTTATTCGATGTTGTGACCAGTATTAAGATCTCACTGGCTTTGATCCTAGTGTGCCGTTTGGCACTCCTGTGTGGGGTGGGCAAATGTGTTTAACGTGACTTAAAGCGGCACGTACTCTCTTGTCAGAGCTGCATTCAGATTTTGGTGGTATTTTATAGAAAGTCAACAGAGCCCACTGTCGGATCCCTCCAAATCAAAAGGGAGCTCCCGCTACTTGTCTGTGGTTATCGGGTTATTGGTAATTCGCAACTAACCTGTAACTTATATTTTCGTCACGATTCATTCTGTGGACGTCGTTGTGGTCAACCAAAAACCACGTGCTCTGGTGTCTTTTCGACGTCTACGAATTTTGAAAAGAGAGGTGACACCACGTGTTTGAATCTATGCAGAAACTCCTTATAGAAGCCGTGACCTGACAGGAACTGCATCAAGTGAAGGTCACTTTTGCCATGTTTTCTGTTCACCCAGGGCGACAGAACCGGAATCAGCCTATATGACCATCTACCGTTCTCCACCGTATTCCACTCCAGCTGTATGTGTTTTTTACAAGGTTGATGGAAATCCTTATGGACTAACCCAACACAGATGCCTTGATTATTTAAGTAGAATAAATTCCTGCTTCTTAAGTAACGGGTGGGAGCTTATCAGTTGAGCATCTCTAAAATATCTGCGTCAATTATTCTCTACTTAATAACAACGTTTATTAATGAGAGGATTGCAAACTCACGTCATGATGCGACTTTGACGGATTTTCCACACTTTTGTGCAAACATTTTTCACGCACTTGTTGTTCTTTCGACTCCATTTTCAATACAATGCTTTGTGACAGTAAACCGTATGTCAAAACGTCAAAACGGCGTGAAAGTCTGCGCGCTCCAAACAGAAGGGTCTGCGCGCTCCAGACGCTGCGTGTCCAAATCGATGCAAGTATTACCTGCGTCCATCGACCGTTCTCCCCTGTTTCCCATTCTCGCTGCCACTGACTCCTCGGATATTTATCCGCTGATAACACTCAGTGTTTTCGGCCAGAGTGATGTCAATTGGGATCATTCCGGTAATTATGCATAATGCCTCCAATGATATCGTTTTGTACGCACTCACGTCTCGCATGGCCATGAGCCTGCACTTACTACTAGACTTTGCTCAGTTTCTCCTGGTTCCCAGCGCTGTGACCCAGGGTAGACCTCCGTATCTCATTATCGAGGAAGATACACCGCCTAGTATGCTGCGCTCACTACTGCCAGGTCTGCAGTTGCGCGGCATGATTGTGACTGCGGAGCTCCACTGCCTTTTCGCAGGCATAATCAAAGTGGCTGGAAAAGTGAAGTTTTGTCGTTGATTACCGCACTTAGATACTTCAGCACGCGTTTCGAGGCTATGGTAAACTCCTTTGATGACGATTTATGCTCACTGTACGCCTTGTAGCCGCTGACTATCAGCACTTCCCGTTTAGTGGTGGGTTATTCGTCTTCCCCACGCAGTTTTCTATTTCATTCGAATCGATCAAAAGTACTTCTACTTTCTTTTCCAGTGTTTCAGTTCTGACTCTGATAATACAATGTCTTCCGCAAAGCCAACGATCACTACGCCTTTGGTCAGCTTGAAGCGCCGCCACACCGTTGCACATCCCGTTCCATAAGTCCTGGGCCCAGAATGGAAGGTCGCCAGAACTCCCAGAGTGATGTTCGCCGATATCCGCGCCACGGAGACCTCGTAGATCCGCACCCGGTTCTGAAAGCAAATCTTAGAACTCTGCATAGGTAATCAGGGACCCTCATTATGTGCAGCGACTCGCAATATCGTCCCAGCTGGCGCCAGCTGAAGACGTTCTGAGCGGCTCACCGTTACAACGACGCACTATCTATCGCCTCTCCACTTCTGTTTGGACGACTTAACGACTCCTCTCGACCACTCTCCAAATAACATTTGGACCCTCATTAATCAGGGACCCTCATTATGTGCAGCGACTCGGCAATATCGTCTTCAGCTTGCGCCATTGAATCCTTTCTTAACGTCGATCGTTACAACGACGCACTATCTATCGCCTCTCTCCTTCTGTTTTTTCGATTAAATGACTACACTCTCGACCACCGTCCGAATAACATCCACTGTGGACTTCCTTTTTTGCATCTTCGATTGATCGTGTCCGCTTCTTGGGGAATTTCGTTAGCTCATTGAGAACGATCCCTTCCAGGAGTTGACGGAGCGTATCCAGTGGGCATATTGTCAGGCTTTGGCAGCAACTCTACTCTCTGTATTTTCCACTTGTCCTGCAAATGGCCTTCCGTCTATACTTTTCTGCAGCACAATCCTGAACATGCTCTGAAGTACTCTGAATCATCACTTTGAGAGCCACGATAGGACTGGCATTTGGTCCTGGTTCCTTCTTCATCTCTTTAGTCCTCAGCATTAGTTCTTTCTTTCTCACTGTGCGGTGTACGTTGCCACGTCTTTGGATCGTTCGTCGGAAAAAGTCGATCTACGATAACCTTAAATAACGATAATTTTTCTGGACATGTCTCTGCAGCCATCGGTTGGCCTTTGATCTTCGCCGTCACAATATGGTACGCGTCACCCCAGGGGTTAGCATCAGCGGCTAGGCACAGCTCCTTGTAGAGTTGACGAAACGGGGTTGCAATATTCCATAGGGAACGCCAGCAAGAAGTAACGCATACATATACACCTTTCTATAGTTTGCTATCGGACACACTTAAGAATCAATGTACCTAAGAGAGTAGAGAATAAAGGTTGAGTTGTGTACTGATCGTCAATTGAAGTAGACTTGTTTTATTTGTCTCGTCATCCGACACTACATTTGGCGACGAGCGGATCTGAATCCGGAAAGCAATCGCATTGGTACGTTTTGTATTGAGTTGGTACAGAGTGGAAAAGAAAGTTGGAGGCTTGTCGCTGCAGATAAGGTAAGCGAAAACCAAAAGTGCAGAGTTTCCGATAATTTTTTTCAACGATGGATGAATTTCGGCTTATGCAACTGTTGGTGAGTGTGACTGAGAAACAAAAATTAAAAAGAATTTTTCAGTTGGGTGAGAATTTAGAGGAGATGGAAGTGGTGATCGCAGATCGCCAAGTAAAATGGAAATGAAGCGCAATTGGTGCGCGAGTCGAGTGTTTTTTTTTATTCGCAACTGTGTGCGGATTATGGTACAACGACGCCATGATGGCCGACCAGCTTAAAGTGAGCTAAAAAAATCAAGGATTTCGCAACTGTGTGTGTTGAAATAAATTCAAACGAAGCGCAACTGTGTGCGGGTGAAGAAAATGTTATGCAACTGTGTGCACGAACTATGACAAAATGACGCTATTGTGAATTGGTAAATAAAAAAAGGTATTACGCAACTGAAGTGCGCCGAAATTGAGGATTTTTGCAACTGTGTGTGTAAATGTAAAGCGGAAAACGTAGGGTAAAAAAAAAGGTGTTCCGTAACTGTGTGTGACTGTCCGCAATAAAGCAGACGCATTGAACGGTGCGATAAAGCAAGCAGGATGAGGTTGCTTTGTGGATGTGTGTTTCGCAACAGTGTGCGTATAGTCTGTTTGACTGTTGCGACGAAGGACAGTATTAAAAGATGATGTAAGTAAGAATGAAAGTTTTTCGTGTTAGTTAATGGAAAGGATACCTTGAGTTATGATGATGCAACTGTGTGCAATTTCAGGGGTGCGGTTCGTTCGGGAATTATTTTTTTTTCTATTTAACCGAATAACAAACGATGGTTAAGAGAGAGATGCAGAAAGCTAGTGGATGTAAATACTCGGAAATAACGTTCGTTGTCTTTTTTTTTTTTTTCGCACTAGGGCAATTTGGGAAAGTAATCCAATAGATAGGTTTTTCAGATTATGTTGTGTTGCTATTCGAAGTGCATCCATCGTAGGCATCAAGTTTAGATTGAATGAATGCCCGCTTATAGAATTTTTCTTTTATTTCAAATTTCAAGATGGATTTGCACCGACGAATAAGACCATTTGAGTTGATGGCGGACAGATCAAGATTGCCCATGGAGTGGCAGAAGTGGAAGCGTGAGCTTCAGCGGTATTTTGACGCGAGTGGCGTTACGTCGCAGTGGGAAAAGCGGTCAATAATGTTGCATCTGGTCGGGTCGGATGTACAGGAAATTTTCGAGCATCTGCCCGGGGTTAATGAGGTTCCGCATATAGTAACGGATCCTCCATATTTCGATGTGGCTATCAAGAGACTAGATGAACATTTTGAACCGTTGCGCAGACGAAACTATGAGCGCCATCTGTTCAGACAAATTTGTCAGAACCAAGAGGAAAGGTTTAATGATTTCGTTCTTCGCCTCCGTATTCAGGCAAAGCGATGTGAATTTGACCGCTACGATGCACGAGAGACGGAAGATAGAATTATAGAGCAGATAGTAGAAGCGTGCAAATCCACTGAGTTGAAGCGACAGATTTTGGAAAAGGACATGACTCTTGATGAGATATTGATTCTTGGTACAACTTTGGCAGATGTTCAACAGCAAGTTCGGGAAATGGGTGGTCAGAAGACAGATAACACATCTCTGTCGAATGTTTCTAAAGTTTCAAATGCATTGCCAAGCGAAATGCGTAGTGAGGCACGTGGTACGCAAAGGAGGAATTTTAACAGGCAGTTCGACAGAGCATGTTTTGCATGTGGCCGTAGAGGTCATCTAAAGGGTGACAGTGCGTGTCGTGCAAGAAATGCAAAATGCTTGAAATGCGGTGAAACAGGCCATTTTATCAATCGGTGTTTGAAGCGGATAAATACTAGTCGCCCAATGATTAAACCACCCCCTCCTAAGCGTATTCGATGTGTGAATGAAGAAAAGGACGAGGTAATGGATAAGGCGAATGTATTTTATGCGATGGGACGGAATTCTTTTGAGTTCATTGTTGGTGGGATCAGGATTCCCATGATCATAGACTCCGGAGCAGATGCAAATATAATTGATGAGGCAACTTGGATGGAAGCTAAGAAAGTGGGTATAAAAGTAACAGATTTCTCGGAAAATGTTGATCGACAATTGATTGCATACGCTACAAACCAACCTATGAAAATGAAGAGTATGTTCCGAGCGGAAATTCAGGCTGGATCTAACGTTGCACAGGCAAAGTTCTATGTCGTTGAACAAGGAAGATATAATCTTCTTGGTGATTCCACTGCTAAGGAACTCAAGGTTCTTCAAGTAGGGTTTGACATCGGGTCGGTGAATAATCCGAAGCAGATTCCATTTCCAAAAATCAAAGGAATTCTGGTACAAATACCGATCGATAAGTCGGTGCAGCCCGTTCAACAGGCCTACCGCCGTGCTCCAATTGCCCTGGAGGATAAGATCTACGATAAGTTGAAGGATTTGCTCAAAATGGATATTGTTGAGAAAGTAAACGGACCATCACCATGGGTTTCGCCAGTTGTGCCTATTTTGAAACGTTCGGGAGAGCTGCGACTGTGCGTCGACATGAGACGGGCTAACCAGGCTGTTTTACGTGAGACCCATCCGCTTCCGGTGATTGAAGAACTTCTGGCGAGCGTTGAAGGTGCAGTGAAGTTCTCCAAGCTTGACGTGAAAGAAGCATATCATCAGCTGGAGATTTCTGAAGATTCACGTGTCATTACAACTTTCATTACCAAGTATGGTCTCTTCAGGTAAAATGAGTTAGATGATCGTTTGAATTGGTTATTTTTTTTTTCTCGTTGTTAAATAAATGAAGTTGAGTTGTTTTGCATTAAATAATTGTTCTCTATTGATTCTCAGGTATAAACGTTTGATGTTTGGCATCTGTTGTGCGCCGGAGCTTTTTCAGAAAGTGATGGACACGATTGTAGCAGGACTTGAAGGAATTGTTGTTTATCTTGATGATTGTGTAGTCTCAGGTCGTACTCAAGAAGAACACGACATCAGATTGAATGCTCTTTTCAACCGATTTAAGGAATATGGAGTTTTACTCAATTGGGACAAGTGTGTGTTCAATGTAGAACGGCTGGAATGTTTGGGCCATGAATTATCCACTTTTGGGGTAAAGCCAATGGAAAGTAGAGTTTTGGCGGTACAACAGTTCAGAGAGCCTGTGAACATTGCGGAATTACGGAGTTTTCTGGGAATAATTACTTACGTAGGAAGGTTCATTCCACACTTGGCAACTAAAACAGATCCTCTTCGAGATTTGCTAAGAGGTGGTAAGAAGTTTCGTTGGGGACATACGCATCAGAATGCTTTTGATGAGATCAAGCGTGCGGTGGTAAACGTCAAACATCTTGGGTTCTTCAGTCCTCGGGATACTACAATTTTGATAGCTGATGCTAGTCCAACGGGTCTGGGTGCCGTATTGATTCAACAAGATAGCAAAGGGGATCGTCGAATAATTTCATACGCAAGTAAGGCTCTGACGGATTTGGAACGGAAGTATTTTCAGACTGAGCGGGAAGCGCTTGCGTTGGTGTGGGCCGTTGACCGCTATAAGTTGTATTTGCAAGGCACAAAGTTTAAACTAGTGACCGACTGCAAACCGCTACAATTTTTATTCAGCCCTCGTTCCAAGCCATGTATGAGAATCGAGCGATGGGTTTTACGGCTGCAGTCGTATAGCTACGAGATAATTCACCAGCCTGGTGCCACAAATATTGCTGATGCCCTATCCAGATTATCAGTATGTGAGCCCAAAGCATTCGATATGGAAGGCGAAGATAATATATGCTTTTTAACTGAAAACGTTACACCAACTGCTGTAACAGTGCAGGAAATTCGAGAGGAAACACAGAAGGATGACGTCTTCAAGGATGTTTTCGAGGCTTTAGATAATGGTAACTGGACGGAAAAATCTAAATGTTTCAAGCCGTATACATCGGAGCTGTGTGGTTTCAATGACATCTTGTTAAGAGGTGAACGGATCGTTGTCCCTACGTCGTTGCAACCAAAAATATTAGAATTAGCACATGAAGGACACCCCGGAATTGTTGTTATGAAGAGAAGACTAAGGCAAAAAGTGTGGTGGCCAGCGATGGACAAAGAAGTTGAAGCTTTTGTTAGGCGTTGTAAAGATTGCACTTTGGTTTCCTGTTTGGGACCTCCTGAGCCATTGACACAGACTCAGATGCCGAATAAACCATGGTGTCATATTGCGGTAGATTTTATGGGACCATTACCATCGGGCCACAACCT